>VDFB02086081.1:302314008-302727735 GCA_007258455.2 Sequoia sempervirens | reverse complement strand
CACCCCCTCTCTCTCTCTTAGGTCTTTGACACTGAGTATCTACAATCTTCAATGGTGTTCAAAACCCAAAATACAAAACTTGAGAAGATCTCTTACAACTTTCATCAAAAATTGCTACTTTGACACTTGATTCATCACCGCTACAAGGCACAAAATCAACAAATTGGGTTACCAAAATCACCACAAACCCTAAAAAAACCTTCAACATCATTATCTTGACTGAAACAAAGCAAATACATTCACTCATACCATTTTTTTATCATACTTTCAATTACTTGCACCCATGGCACCAATTCCTAGTAGTAGTCCATCATGCTTAAATTTGGCATAACATTTTACTGTGATGGAGATTCATCAAGATAAAAATAGTTTCAAGGACCCATTTGGGCCTACTTTAACATACTTCATGGTTATGTATTGTTTTTTTGAAAAATATATGAGAACAATTGACTATCTGCAACCAAAAGAGCCTCAATTAGGCCTAAATTACAAAGAAACTATCCTTAAAACTTTCTGAACTTCTAATTTTCTACTGGTCAGACACTAATCAGGTCTAAAAACCACCAAATCAATCATCTCCCCAAGGAAAATCACTCACTAAAACAGTAAACCAAGAAAACCTTACTCAAGGCTTAAACTAAGCTTCAAACAATGAGGGTTTGATGAAAATATGTATTCCAAACCTCCATAGTCCTTTCCAAAGCCTCAAACATATTTTTAGAGTCCTTCACAAGTTAAATGAACCATTTCCCATATTCTTTGAATGCATTTTCATCAGATCCAACCTTGGAGCCATCAATTTTCATGAAGAAAACACATAATTTTCTGATTTTTTTTTAGGACAGCAACTATAGCTCTAAACTTTCACTTCCCCTGAATTTTTACACACACACACACACCCTCAAAAAACTATATTTGACACATCCCACCAATCTACTAAACATACATTGATGGGATGGTAGATTAAATGCTCACTAGACTTTCAAACCCTTGAGTTTGTGGTTACAAAACAACTTATAGAAAAAGGTCTTTAATCACACTCTTTTTATTCAAAAATTTCTTCACAAGTAAAATCCATTTGAAGGATTACACTCTATACAACTGAAAACAAAAATATCTAATCTTGGAGATGTTGTTCAGATCAAACAAAGCTTGAAAAAAACAAAAGAAAATGTTGCTATAGCTGAACAGGGTACTTTTATTATAAATTTTGTTGAAGATTACAATCTACAATACTTGATATGCCTTCACATGGATATTTTAAAGTGTTCACAACAATATTCTTTGCTTCCCATCAATTAAAAACATCCTACCAACTCCATGACTCTTCATCTTCCACTTACATTTTTGCAATTTCTTTCAATTTTGCACTTTTACAATTTTTTACAACTTTTATCATTTTTTGGAAAATTGACTTAATTTACATCCTAGAAACCTAATAGAGACTTTATTAAATTTAAATGGGCCTACACATGGCCATTTACAATGCATTTCATGATAAAAATTCAAATTTTGAAATATTTCCTATTGGAGGCATACAATGCTCAAGGTGCTCTTGCACCAAACAACCGGCCTAAAAGTTTCCAAGTCCCTTTGGAAATGTGTTGCATCAACCTTGATTATTCATACCCGCATATCTTTATCAACTTTTCCTCTCTACATTTTCATTCCTTTGTCTTGGAATACTTCCTCTTTCTTTACTCTTGAATCTTGCACTTGCCTTTGTCTTGGTTCCAACTTTTTCCTTTAGCTCTTCTTCACTTGTCTTTGTCTTTTTCCTTCTCTTTCTCAACCCATCAAATTCACCAATCACTCTCCTCACTCAAAGGACACAAGAGTGTCCTTTTTTATCATAGCATGGTTGATACAAATGACATAACAATATGTGGGAAACTATTCAAACAAACTTGTTCTTAAGTTCTTTACTTCTTGTAAACTAACAAATGATATGTCAATCTAAAACATTATTTGAATGTTAGCAATCTAATCTATTTGTTTTTAATTTAGAATGTATGCACAAATTTATAACTTAAGTTGGCACATATATGCATATGCACATAGACCTTGCTATATGTACATACACATACATGTGACATACCTTCTTTTGTTACCTATTTTATTTATTCTTAAATGAATACTAAATTATAATGAATGTAATCATGTGACATGTGCTTCAAATGGATGGATAATGTATTGATCAGTTTCACTGAATTATTTTCTAAATTTTAAATAGAATAGAACAACAACACCTAATAGACTATAGCACCTAAGCGTAGATGTTGCTATAGGGTAGATAGTTTCTATGAGATAACTTGATGTTGAAAGTTACCTTCCAGGATGAGTGATGAAATGGAGTTCAGAGAGTACAAATTTTTTCTTTATCCAAAACCTTATGTTTGTTGTTGCAACAATATTCTTATGCTTGTCCAAGCAAATTAGTTATGATTATGTATGTATGGATTTTGTGATAACACTCTTTTCCATTCCTAGAATAGATCTTGCATTTCTTTTCTAACTTGTAGATAGAGATGCATGTTGATGTATGAGCACACACCAGATTCCACCTTGTTGATTATTCTCTTGCTAAACTTTTTGTGCAGGGTCAGATATTCTTCAAGTTGGAAGAATTTTGGGGAAGTGTAAGCTTCATGGTTGGGTGGTAAAGCTCTTCAACCATGTTCTCGTCCACCAGTGAAGGCAAGTGTCAAGAGGAAACCTTGGGTTTTTTCAAGACTATCTTGGTCCATGATGTAACCATGATGTAATCTTGATGTAAATTTATACATTATATTGACTATGTGGCCTTATGAGCCAAGCCAACTTGGATATTGTAATTGACATTAACATTGAATATATTTATCTTTGACTCATTTTAATTATACATGTGTTTCTATGATGGATAATAGCTTCCTAGTTATTCATTTTAAAAATTAAATATTCATAATGATTTGTTACACAAGAGTTCTATGATATTGATAGTAAGAGTTGTTTGTATTCTTAGGAGTTGGATTTATATTTTCTCTAATGGGTGGTAATGTTATGAGTCCTTGATTTATAATTGTGTAAATTTCTTTCATTTTCAAACACGGGACATGGAAATTTGAGTTTCTTGAATTTATAATACTTTTTTCTCTCGCTTGATTCACCAATTTGTTGAGGTAGATATTGAGGAGGAGGACCTAATATGATCCTATCATCCTTATGAGGAATTGGTTGTTCCTTAGGAAGGAGTATACTTATGTCAGGAGAAGGATCTTGATATCCTAATCCTTTGGTTTGTTCAATAGGGAGTTTCCCTAAAAGTTCATGAATTTCATGCTCATTAGTAATATCACATCCTTGGTTGGTTAGAATCTTAAATCCTTGGACATAAGTCTCTTCTAAGTTTATGGGAGTGTTGGTCACTTTGTTAACATAGTATGGTTGTGTACTTGCTTGGTTTGAGAGACTGGATTCACTCATTGTCAGAAATTTAGGCTTAGGTTGTGACTCAATTTCAAGATGTAAAAGACAAAACATCTCAAGTTGTGTTGGTTTTTTCATGGAAGGATAGAAGGATTAATTATACTCAAGATTGTTAAGGCAATCGTTTATGAACTCATGCATGCTAGCATCATCTTCTCCAGTGATGTGAACTTCACAAGGACGCTCATTAGGAGTTTTTCTCCAATGATGTCAACTTCACAAGGACACTCATTGGACATGGTTAGATTCAATTGCATTAGGATCATTGTCAAAAACAAAACTTGAAACATCAACCAAAGAGAAAAAGGACTTCCACACATTGCTAAAATACTTATCCATTTTTTAGATTTTTAGAATTAATACAAGGTAATTTTCATATTACACTATGCAAAAATATAAAAATGAACTCTTGTAAATGATCTTTTGAAATCACACATGCACTAATTTATCAAATAAGATAGGTATGATCAAATTAATGAAATAAAAAAATTGTAAATAGTAACAAAAATATGAAAGCAGTAAATAGAAATGTAGAAATGGATGTTTCAATGCACAAAAAATCAGAATATAAGCCTGATCAAGGACTCATTCACCCTAGGGCGAATGGGTCCTCTATTAGGGTTTTGAAACATTTTTTTATAGATTTTTGAGTGCTTTTTAGTGGTTTCTAGATTCAGGTTTGTTACATTAGGTTTTAGTTTGATTTTTCTATGAAATTTAATGTGAAATGCAAGTGAAAAATGTGATAAAATGACAACCTAGAAGACCTAGTTTGATATGAAATTTTGTGACACAAGAGGAAATAAATCCTTTTCCAAAACACCATTCACAAAATTACAAAATCTCAAGCAATACCTTGCCTTACTCAACAATTCAATTCAATTCAATTACAAGCAAACTAAATTTTATTTATTGATTTCAAATTACAATCTTTCAACCCTTCATGGTCTCATTCATTTCAAACCACCAATTTACTCTTTCATTGTTTTGGTACAACCTATGCTACTTTCCCTTTGCATAGGAACTTTCCAATTCATGCATCTACAACCTCTTTTCACCCTTGCTTGTTGTCACCTTTCTCTTGTTGCCTCTATTCACTCGAGACAATCTGAATTTCTCTTTCTCCCCTTTCACAAAACAACTCACACCTACAGCCCTCTCTCCCAAAGTAATGATCTTTGAAGTTTAGTTCCTAATCTCTCATCATCTTGCCCATCCTCTGGAAATTCCAATCTGATTTCTTTTTATGGTTCACCAAATTCTATACAGCCATGAACCTTTATGTTGCTTTACATACTGAGAAGCTTTCTATATTCTTATGGCATGGTCCAACTATGGGTTTGATCTACAAAAATATACCAAACCTATGCCTCATCACTCCCACGTGACCCCTCTATAGCCTTTATGTACCCTTTATGTTGTGCTCTATTCCATTTTATTCCTTCTTCCTTAAACGTAGTCCCCTCATCTTTTATTCACTGCCCACACTCATATAAAATATGTTATTTTTGTTTCTTTGTTTGTGGCATCTTAAATTCCTCCCACCATTTCTCTTGTCTATGTGGCTTTTCAATTCCTCCTTAATTTGCATATAGTGTTTATTTAAGTTCATATCCCTTTGTATTAGGAATTCTCTTTGGTGCAACTTAGAAAAACTCTTTGGCATTGTCTTTAGCTACGTTGCCTTTCCTCCTTCCACTACAACCTTTAAATGATCATCAAGCCAAGTTAAATTTAACATTTATGAGCTTTAACAAAAATCATTTTGAGGATTTAAAATTTGTACCATACATATCACAATAACCAATTTAATCAAATCGGCTTGTCACTTATAGAAATAAAACTTTGAAAGCTTCATTTTCCAAATGTCGTTATATATTGTTTGGATATAAGTAATGGGTAAGATCTCTAACACTATGTTGTGATTTATTCAAGAGTTCAAAATACAACCTAACTATGCCAATCACATCCATTGTCGCGAAACGACAAAGACCACCAAACCAAAACTAAAGAAAACAAATTGGAAATATTTTTGGTCAATGCAGATCACACCTATCCTTGGATGCTCCTGCATCAAACACGTTGGGTAGAAATATTGTGAGCATGGGTTCACAATGATGGAGTTGAGTGATATAACCACCCTTTTAGGTTTACATCAACCTACAATGAACTCCTTCATTTTCCAAGTGCTGAAAATCAATCTTTTTTTTCCTTTTCCAACATCATACCAAAACACTCACTACCTCTCTCCAATAACAGTACACCCTCTTCTTCTTTTTCCTCATGGATTCACATCCACCAAATCCTGACCTCCTCCACCAAATTCTTTCCACACTTCTCTCCTCTTATGTGGGTTCAAACCCACCTCTAACTGTCCACCTCCACCAATACCCTACAACATCCTCAACCAACTCTACACACAACCACGCAACATCTTCTACATGCTCTTATGCTCTAACCATCTCATCTTCTACTACCACATATGAAAATGAAATAACTTCACAAATCTAATTTACCTCGACTTCATTTGCAATTGCAACACTAAAATTCACTACAACATCTTCCACCTCCTCATCAACTATAACTTCTAGGTTTTCTTTCTTCATTGTATCAATGAGCTTCATCATTCATTATTCCTCAATCACCAACATTTGAGCAAACAAATTTGGTTCACCTTTTCCTTTAGTTGTGTTCTCTTTGTTGTTTTCCTTTATATTTTATTTTTCTATTTTCATGCCTTCCTCATGGCACATCATTGTTGTAACTTCATCATCAATAGGGGATTCTCTTACTTCTTTTTCTTTCCATCTAGAGCTGTAACACTCATTTCATCTATTCTTCTTTCCACTATCATCTTTCAAGAAAACCTTCTTCTTCTCACTACTCTTCACCATTTTCCTCTCTCTTTCCAACACTCTTTTCCACTTTTCCACAAACCATCTTTTTCAGTGCTTCACACAATTCATCCTCCACATCATCCCAATACTGCTCCCAAAATCATATCTACATGGGCCTCTTCACAACCCAACCCATTTTGTCTATTGCAATCTCACCTCTCTCAATCTATCATCACTTCTCAAGTTTCCTTCATGGCTTCAAGCTCTCACTCTTGCTGCTAGGATTCCTCACACACCTACAACAACTCTCATTAGCTTCTTCACTACTGCTTCACACACTTTCCTCTTGTGTGAACTACCTCCTAGTCAGCGATCTATTCACACTTCCACATCCCCAAGTCTTGGTGGATCCTCTCCACTCTCAGGACTTTCTAATTTGATACCAAATGATGTAGGAGGAAATAAATCCTCTACCAAAACACCATTCACAAAATTATAAAATCTCAAGAACTACCCTACCTTACTCAACAATTCAATTCAATTTCAAGAAAACTCAATTTTATTTATTGATTTCAAATTACAATCTTTCAACCCTTCATGGCCTTATTCATTTCAAACCACCAATTTACTCTTTCATTGTCGGAGGACAACTTGTACTACTTTCCCTTCACGTAGGTTCTTTCCACTTCATGCATCTATGGCCTCTTTTCACCATTGCTTGATTTCATACACCACCCTTCTCTTGTTGCCTCTATTCACTCAAGACAATATGAATTTCTCTCGCTCCTCTTTCACAAAACAACTCACACCCACAGCCCTCTCTCCCAAAGTAATGTTCTCTGAATTTTAGTTTCTAATCTCTCATCATTGTGCCCGTTCTTTGGAAATTTAAATTCAATTTATTTTTATGGTTCATATACAACCATGAACCTTTATGTCACTTTACTTACTAAGAAGCTTTCTATTTTCTTATTGGCACGGTCCAGCTCTGGGTTTGATCTATAAAAAGATCTCAAACATGCACCTCATCACTCCAACATGACCCCTCTACATCCTTTATGTCTCCTTTATGTTGCACTCTATTCCATTTTATTCCTTCTGCCTTAAACATAGTCCCTTCATCTTCTATTCACATCCCACACTCATATAAAATCTATTAGTTTTGTTTCTTTTTTTTGGTATCTTAAATTCCTCCCACCATTTCTCTTGTTTGTGTGGCTTTTCAATTCCTCCTCAATTTACTTATATAGTTGCTTTAAGTTCATATCCCTTTGCATTGGAAATTCTCTTTGGTGCAACTTCAAAAAAACTCCTTCATATTGTCTTTATCTATGCCACCTTTCTTCCTTCCACTACAACCTTTTAATGATCATCAAGCCAAATTATATTTAACATTTATGAGTTTTAACAAAAATAATTTTGAGGATTTAAAATTTGGATCGTACATTTAACAATAACCAATTTAATCAAATCGTCCTATCACTTATGGAAATAAAACTTACAAAGCTTCATTTTTTAGATGTCCTTTTATATTATTTGGATATAAGTAATGGGTAATATCTCTAACACTGTGTTGTGATTTCATTGGGAGCTCAAAATTCAATCTAATTGTGCCAATTACATCCATTGTTGTGAAACATGAAAGATCACCAAACCAAAACTAAAGAAAACAAATCGGAAATAATTTTGGTCGATGCAGATCGCGCCTATCCTCAGATGCTCCTACATCATTTTGTTTCAATTTTCAAATGCAATTTAATGTGAGGTAACTGATATGCAAGATGATTGATTTCTTTTTGTATTTTTAAGATTTAAAGAATGCAAAAATTCAATCTTAAAAACCCTAAATGCAATGCAAGCAGGACACCCTAAATGAGACCTAATTCAATGCAAGGAGATGCAAATGAATGCAAGATCTAAATATAGGATGAAAGAGGACTCTAAAATCAGAAAATTACAATGCTCAAAAGTTTGGGTTCACCATAATAAAACATTCAAAAATATAGTTGATGTGGAATCAAGATGAATTGATAAAAGGGGGTGAGTCACTTATTTCTCTAATTTCATTCAAAATGCAAGCTATAGAAGACAGATCTGAAAACTAACAAAACTAACTATTAAAATGCAAATCTAGAAAGGTGAGAATGATGTGTACATGTCACCAAAGATTCTTTTTCAGACCTCACTAAGGACTCATTCACCCTATGGTGAATGGGTCTTGGCTAGGGCTCCTAGAAAATGCTTTCTAGGTTTTGTTCTTCTATGTTTGCACTCCCATATTCTAGTTGCTCACTATCAAAAAATTTGGAAATAAAACCTATACATCAATTTCCATGATTTGACAACTTTTCTTGCAACTTTGACAACTTTGCAACTTTCTTCAATTTTTCTCTTCAATGAATCTTCAACCTAAAACCTACAATCACACATCAAAGAGAGAATTTTTTTTGTTTAGAAATAGAGGTCTACCTTGGTCAAACCCCATTTTGATAATTAAACCTTATAATGAAACAATGAAACTTGAAGGATGAAACATGAGACATGAAACAATGATACCTTGTTTGAAGCCTTGGATAACAAATCTACAAACTAGCATGAAGTGGCCTCCATGGATGTAGATCATGATCATGATACTTAATGTGAAACAATGCATTTGATATGCTTGAATAGATCTTGAATACTACATCACCAAATTATCTCAACAACATGTATGATGCGATATGACTTTGACATGATGACATGAATCTTGATTGTTGCAATAATCTTCTACAAATATTCCCTTGAATGCCTTGAAAATTCTCTTGAAGTGATCTATAAATGCTCACTTGAATGCTCTAGGTGTTCATGAAAACTTTCTAGGTGAATCATAATGAAATAACCTCTTATTTATACATATCTTACCATTAATTCCCGTAATTCAAATATCACAAGCCAATATTGAATTATGGATTTCAAATCATTAAAATAATTCCAAAAACATATTTCAAAGAGGAGTCCTAGGTCTGAGTGAGGACCCATTTTCCATATGGTGAATGGGTCCTAGGCCACTTACCTAGGACACACATTGGGAAAGGTGAAATTTTATGTAAAAATAAGGTCCTAGGACTAAGTGAGGACCCATTCGCTCTATGGTGAATGGGTCCTAGGTCACCTACCTGGGACACACATCTTCCAAAGTTAAGTTTTGTGTAATAGAATTTATGAATGTTTGGTTTTATCCCTTAGAATTTGAATTTAATTAGGCTTGGATTTGAATTAAAGGGTCCAATTAAGGAAAATTAACCTCAATCAATTAATAAAGCCCTAGGTTAATGTGAAAGTGTAAATATACACCCTACAACACTAAAACAAGGCACAATTAATTCCATTTTATTTAAAAGGGCCCTAAACTTAATGTGATTATGAAAAATATATTACAACACTAAATTAAGGCATAATTAAGCTCATTTTATTATTAACTATTCATAAATTAAGTGTGAAAAAGGGATACGTTTTCCTAAACTACAAAGGAATATAGCCATTTAGGTATGTAAGTTCTCTACCCCAAAAAACTATCCAATACATAGGTATTCCCATCATGTTTCATCCAACATATTCACATTATGACTCTAGTCCTTTTTATTGTAAACAATCAAGAACACTCAAGAAATACATATTCAATATCATAATATTATCAATAATCTTATAAAAGCTTCACTTTTCAAACCGATATAATCATGACAATCCCATATCGCGCTCTATAAATTTCCTATTTTTACAAACCAAATGAAAAAATTCTTAACTATCTAGTATCAAGAGAATGCTTGCAATGATTGCACAATAATTTCCAAACAATAGTAAACTCAATTTTAAAATAAAAAGAGAGGAATCAAAGTACAATATCAAGCATGCTTGGAAAATATAGCTTCCAATGAAATACTTGCAATCCTATGCTCTATGTAATGGTTCTCCTTGTTGCTCTTGTGTACTCATCTTCACATTGTGTTGCTTCCTACTCACAAACTCACATTGTTATGATGTTCTTCCTTATTCAATAATTATGCTCTCATAACTTATAAAATGATCTCTAGTATGCACTCAAGCACAAAAAAATAACATAACAATTTCTCTCAATGATAATGAACACCCCCCCCCAATGGTAAAATGCATCTCTATATATAAGAAATATTTGAGAGAATGATTGCTATAGACTAGATCCTAGATTCGCCACCTTTCAAATCCTATTGCCACCTCTCAAACCAAAATTACAAAATCAATTCCAACTCTATTACTATGCAAGTTGAAGGGAAAGTTGGATGCCTTTTTTGGTAGCAGAATAAGTCAATTGGTTGACACATGAATAGTCCAAAACATATTCATTTTCTATCTCTTTTGCTAAGTTGTTAAAATTAGTTGGCACATGCTTATTTTACAAATTCAAAACTCCTTATATTATTGCTACGTATTTATGCATTAGTTCCCTATTTTCACTTTTCTTTCTATCATGGTACTTCTTGGTTCATATACCATGCAATTCTTATAGCCAACGCCTATTCTTTGACAAAGGATGGGGTTTGTCATAAGTTGAAGCCCTTGAAAAAGGAAAAAGAGAAGGTATGCAGTAATGCAAGAATTTGTTTGGTTGATGGAAGAAAGTTCCTAGAAGGTATGAGGCATGAGCATATGTGTTTTGCATTGATCCCTAGAATTGACAAAGAAGATACTACTAAGGTACCTATGGAGGTTTCAGATTTGTTCAATGAGTTTCAAGCTATTATTTTTTATAACATACCTAAAGGTTTTCCTCCAATAAGAAAGATTACTCATCAAATGGACTTGATTCTTGGAGCTAGTTTTTTGAATAAGGCAGCTCATCGTATGACTCCAGCAGAGAGTGAAGAGTTGAATAGACAAGTGCAAGAGTTGTTGTGAAAGGGATTTATCAAAGAGAGTTTAAGTCCATGTATAGTACCTGCAGTACTAGCACCAAAGAAGGATGGGGAATGGTGGATGTGTACAGATTCTAGAGCCATCAACAAGATCGCCATCAAGTATAGATCTCCCTTGCCAAGAAAGGATGACATTACAGATTGTTTGAGTGGAGCTAAGTACTTCATGAAGATAGATTTAAAGAGTGGATATTACGAGATCTAGATTAGAGAAGGAGATGAATGGAAGACAACCTTTAAAATGAAGGGTGGCTTGTATGAGTGGTTAGTCATGCCTTTTGGGCTAACCAATGCATCAAACACATTTATGCGGCTTATGAATGAGGCATTGAAATAATTTTTAGGAAAATTTGTTATTGTTTATTTGGATGATATTTTTATTTTCAGTAAAACATTGGAAGAGAACTTGATGCATATTTGAAGAGTTTTTTAGAAGCTAAGGGAGGAGAAGCTATTGATTAATTTGAAGAAATGTAGTTTTGTGAAGAGAGATTTGGTGTATATAGGATTTGTTGCCCCAACAGAGGGTCTTCAAATGGATCCAAAGAATGTGAGAGCTATCATTTAATGGCCTACCCCAAGAAATGTTACAGAGGTAAGATCATTTCATGGTCTAGCAAGTTTTTATAGAAAGTTTATTAAGAATTTTAGTACTATTTGTGCACCTCTAACTGAAGCGATGAGAGGGGATAAAAAAGAGTTTAAGTGGACTACAGGCACAACCAAAAATTTTGATGTGTTGAAGAAGAAAGTTACAAAGCAACCTGTTTTGGCACTTCTAGATTTCAATAAGGTATTTCAAGTAGATTATGATGCTAGCGGCACTACCATAGGAGTTGTTTTGAGTCAAGAAGGTAAGCCTATTGCCTATTTTAATGAGAATTTGAATGATGCTAAGAAGAAATATTATGTCTATGATTAGGATTTTTATGCTATAGTTCAAGCTTTGAAGAATGGAGACACTATTTATTGCAAAAAAAAAATTATATACTGATCACCAAGCTTTGTAGTATCTCAATAGTCAAGGAAAGTTAAATCAAAGGCACTTAAAGTGGGTTGATTTTTTGTAGAGTTATACCTTTTTTTCAAGCATGAGAGTGGAAGGTCAAATAGAGTTGCAAATGCCTTGAGTAGAAGGAAAAATTTGTTGATAGAAATGAGTATAGAGGTTTTTGGGTTCAATGAACTCAAGAGTTTGTATCCTAAAGATCTAGACTTTGTAGAAGCTTGGAAGGCTTGCTTGGAACCTATTACATTGGATAGGAAAAGATGGTTGGATTTCTTAATCCAAGATGGGATGTTTAGAGGAAGCCAATTGTGCATTCCAAGGAGTTCTATGAGAGAGAATCTAATCAAGGAGAAGCATAGTGGAGGATTGGCTAGACATACTGGTCGAGATAAGACACTGCTCTTGTCAATGAGAATTATTATTGTCCATAGTTACAAAAAGATGTGAAGAAGCTTGTATAAAGTTCTAGAGTATGTCAGATGGAAAAAGGAACAAGTTAGAATATTGGATTGTATCAGCCATTACCTGTACTTGATAGGCCATGGGAGGATATTAGCATGGATTTTTTTCTTAGCTTGCTAAGGACACAATGATTTGAATTAGGATCTATGATAATTTTTGTTTGAATTCTTAATGATTACAATGATTAATTAAAGCTTTAAAATGAAATAACATAACTAAAATGCTCAAATGAACAAACCATAAGAAATGTGATGAACAAAATAGAAGAGAGAAAAGAGAAAGAAGACAGAATTCAAGTTGACAATGGAGTTCACTGAATCGGCTATGTCTCTGAGCCCCTCTCCAATAGGGTGATCGATTCTATTAAGCTCCAAAATCTAGATTACAAAGGCTTCAACAACATTACAATTCCATCTCCTTCCAACACAGTGACAACATATTCTCTCATTGCACAAAAATGGATACAAGTATTCAAAACATTCTCTCCTACTCATCACCTAGATGCCAACTCTCCCATTTCCACCCCCTTTTATACAAAAATTTCACCCAATATGGTTTAAAACCGTAAGATTACAATATATTGCATATCTCCCCCTTTCAAGTAAAAATTTCTCCTAATTTCTCTTTTTACATAATAAATCTTCATAAATATCCCTTTTACATAATAAAATCAATTAAAAATCCCCTCAATATTATCTTAAAATTATTTAAGCCCTTTAAAATTAATACTCCTGGGCTTTAGAAGATTTAATTTTTAATCCCCTTTAAATTTGGGAGATTTATCTTTTAAACATAGGGGTAAATTCTTAATTTAGGGGTGATTCGGCCTTTTACTCTTGGTTTTTAACAAACCGAGCCCTGATAATATTGTGATAACATTGATGGTCTAGTGGTTGGCATGTATTTTAAGGGTGGGGTGGTTAAAGGTTCAACCTCTTCCCCTCTTTTCTTATCCCTGATTTTCCAAATTCTAAGTAATTTGAACTAACTACCGCCAAATATGGGTAAGAGTAAATCTCATGGTTGAATGGTGGAGGCTTGTGCTTGTGTAGGGGAGATTAGGGGTTCAACCCCCACCTCCTCACATTTTTCAAGTAGTTGGAATGGATGACAAAGGACTATTGACTGGGTGCCACATGGCATCCTATGATTGGGCCATGTGGCATCCTATGATTGGGCCATGTGGCATCCTATCATTGGGCCACGTGGCATTCCATCATTCATCGTCAAAGACCACATTAGCAACCATGTGTCAATTCTAGGTTCATTGTTGCTTGCTAAATGTGTTGCCACATCACCATCTTCCATGTCACCACCTGCCACATCGCATGTTGATGTCATCATTTTGATTAGTTAACCCTTTTGACTAGTTAACCCTTTTGACTAAAAATTTGATTTGGCATAACTTTGGCATACAGGGATCATTTGATGTGAAACGAACGTCGTCGAAATCATGGTGATGAGCTCTTTGTCATGATGTTGCTTTTGACCATTTTTGAGATGATTTTTTTATTTTCTAACAGCCTCAAGTACTAGTTTGGTTGAAGTTTGATCGGCCATAACTTGAGCATACGAGCTCCTTTTAACTCCATTCAATTTGTGTTGGAATCATGATTCTAAGTTCTTTCTTATGGTGCTAAATTCTAGAGCATTGGGGACACTTCAATTTTCACTAAAAAAGTATCCCTCTGGATCAGTCCTCCCCACTAGAGAAATTTTGGATGTCTAAAACCTTGATTACTCAAAAATCAAGTGAGGGTAAAGTTCCCTCACTTTACCAATCTCCATCAATTTTTCTTTGCTCGGATTCATCCCCTTTAGTCCCACTCTAAGGTATTAAATAGCTCCTCTTCGTGAAGTTTTGACTTTCCTATCTAAGATGACATCCTCTAGAAACTCTGACATGTACTCTAGTGAAATATCATCAACTGATGGAACTTGAATGTCTGTCTTCATCTAGTATCATTAGAGGATCGTACAACTTTAGATTCTCAACATTGACAACTGAATAGATGTGCATGTATGGAGGAAGATTGAGGCAGAAGGCATTGGTTCTGATCTTTTCCAAGATCTCAAAGGGGCCATAATAAATTAGCTTAAGCTTCCTTCATTTTCCTTATATTCTTTCCTTATTGATATGTAACCAAACTTTGTCTCCAACCTGGAAATGGTGATCATTGTGATGCTTATCATGGCGAGCCATATATTTTGCTTGGCTCTACTTCAACTGTGCTTCCACTGCCTAATGGATTGCTTGAACTTTTTGGATGAACTTCAAAGCCTTCTCTACATCATGGCATCCATCTTCAACATCATCTTTCCCAAAATAAAAATCCATTAGTTTTTTAGGCACATAACCAAAGAAATTCTCAAAAGGATGCCTCTTGTAGAAGAGTGTGATGCATGGTTGTAAGCATGTTGCACACAATGAAGACTCTCATCCAATAAATTAGGATGTTTACTGTAGTAACCTCTAAGAAGATGCACAACTGTCTTGTTTACTACCTTTGTCTAATTGTCATTCTATGGATGGAAGGTTGTGTATCTTCTCTAGTTTGGTGTCCATGAGTCCACACAAAGCTTACCAAAATTCCCCTAGGAATCTAGAATCTCAATCTAATACAATAGAAGTAGGTAACCCAAAATGAACCCATACAAATTAAAAGTACATCTAAGTTGTCAGTTTAGTGGTGACCTATTTCTTACAAGGCATTAGAATACACATTTTTTTGAACCGATCAACTACTACAAACAAGTGGTCATGTCCCTTCCTAGACATTGGTAACCCCTCGACAAAATCCATTGAAACACTTTCCCATGGATGGGATTGTACTAGTAGAGGTGTGTACAACCCAAATTTCCTATTACTAGGTTTACTTGTTGCACACATGACATAACCTCTAATATACTTAGTTATAGTTTCTTGCATATTAGGCTAGTAACAATACTTCTACAATTGAGTGATTGTCTTGCTTGCCCCAAAATGTCCTACAATCAATGAGGTGTGTGCTTCTCTGATTACATGCACTTGTCCATCTTTTGGATTTCATAACTTTCCCAAGTGATACAACAGTTTATCCTACACATAGTAATCTTTCTCTTCTACATGTTTTCCTACAATTAGAGTTGAATATATTTCCTTAAAGTCTTTATCATTAGCATATTGTTCCTAAAAACTTTCATGTACCATGGAAATACCTTTAAGGATAATCAAAGAATTCATAATAGGAGGCCTAGATAGCATATCTACTATTTTGTTATGGACAACTTTCGTGTACTTAATTACCAAATGAAACTATTGAAGAAAACCCATCCACCTAAAGTTCCTACTTTGTTGTAGTTTAGACTGTGAGTGCAAGTATTGAAGTGGTTGATGATCAGTGTGGATTACAGTTTCCTTCCCCATTAAGTAGTGTTTCCATTTTTTAACACTCTGAACTAATGCATAAAGTTCCTTATCATAAGTAGGATAGTTAATTACTACACTTGTGAAGGTCTCAGAGTGATAGCAGATTGGTTTACCTCCTTGCATTAGCATTGCTCCCATGGAAAATCCACTCACATCTATCTCAATCTCAAATGGTTGGTGTATATCTGGTAAAGCCATAATTGGTTTCGTGCTTAAATTTTCCTTCAAAGTGTTGAAGGCCTTCTGTTGTGGTCCTTGCCATTGAAAATTTTTCTTCATATTGGTCAATGTGTGCAATGGTGATGCAATGTAGGAGAAGTTTGCAATGAACTTTCTCTAGTTTTGGATTACACCTAAGAAACTTCTGAATTTTGTGACTGTACTTGACTTAAGACATTTTACAATAACATCAACCTTTGCAGGGTCTACTTTAGATTGACCACTACCTACGACATAGCCTAAATACACTAAGAATGTCTTAGCGAATTCGCATTTAGACATCTTTACAAAGATTTTTTATTTTCTCAATACATCAAAAACTTTCTTTACATGACTTACATGATCTTCCCAAGTTCAACTAAATACATGAATATCATCTAAATAGACTATAAAAAATCATCAATAAAAGGACAAAAGACATTATTCACGACTCTCATAAATGTAGTTGGTACATTGCAAAGCCCGAAGGGCATGACCAACCACTTGAACAGTCCCTATTTTTTCTTAAATGCAATTTTCCAAATGTCATCTTATGTAATTCTTATCTAATGATATTTGCTATGCAAGTCTAACTTAATGAAATAAACTGCATGTTTGAATTAATCAAGTAAATCATCAATATGAGGAAGAGGATACATGTTCTTTACTGTTATCTTGTTTAGGGCTCGATAGTCGATGCACATTCTCCAAGACCCATCCTTCTTTAGAACCAACACAATTGGAGAACCACAAGGAGATGTACTAGTACGAATGACTCCTTTTTCAACCAACTCTTGAACTTGCTTTTTGATTTCCTCATTCTGCAAATTGATAAATGGTACATGCCAATGTTTAGAAGAGGCACATCTTTCTGCAATTGGATTTCATGTTGTATCTCTCTCTTAGGTGGCAACCCCTTTGGCTCCTAAAATAAGTCATCATAAGCATAAAATATTTTTACCATCTCAGTTTTATACTCTAGATCACACCCCTTAAATTCTTTAGTTTTTTCATCCTCTTTGGGTTTTACAAGCATTAATACAAAGTTCTTACTAGAATTTACCAACCTTTTCATTTGACCAACATTGACTAGTGCAAGATTAGTCTTAACTTTGTGTGTGCGTACAATGTATTCTATCCATCCTTAAAAAGATGATACTTATTCTCCCCCCTATAAAAGATTGCTTTTTTTCATACAAATAAGGACTCCCTAACACAATCCCACAAATATCCAAAGGGACACCATCTACTTCTACCTCATCAACAAAGTTTGCAGTGATAGTAAATTTCAATTTATAGTGTTTTGTTACTTGTAGTTGAGCATCATTGCAAACTGTGAACCAATATCCTATACCTACAAGAACACAACAAACAATCAATAGATTAGATCAAATGCAAGATTAGAACCATGTTTCCTCTAGAAATCCATTTGAATGCAAAAGAAATGAAATGAAATGAAGTACACAACAAACTTAATACAAAGATATCAAATCCTATTCTAAAACAAATCAAACTCTTAATCTCTTGAGGGAGTTGGTGCCAATTTGATGTGAAAATTGGACCTTTCCAAACTCCAATGATGTGATGAAGATGATTGATGGTGAAGAGTGGTCCACTTGATGAAGACCTCCAATGTGCTCCAAGATAAAAATCTGCATAACCTAGCTAAGATTGGATGAAATTGGATGAAAATTTCTATGAATTTGAGTATAGTAAGTTTACTCAAGTTGTGGATGATCAAATGAGGAATAAGACCTTTTATTTATAGAATGTCAAGTTGAAAAGATGTCCAAAATGGAGCAATGTGGGACTAAGAATCAACAAATGGAAAAAAAATGCCACTTGTCAACATGTGAATGGATGGAGGATGTGCAAGTTTTGAAGAATGTATCAATAAATGCATATTTTTGAAATTTGAAATTTTTGAAATGACATGTAAAAGGGAAAGAACATGCATTGAATGCCACTTGGCTCAAGGAAAAAGTAATTTTTAGGTGGATTAAATTCCTTGTTTGAAGGACAAAGTCCACTTGGATTTTGAATTCAAATTTGAGGAATATTCCTTTATTATGCCTTTTGAGAGAAAATAGAGATTTAATAAATGAATTAAATCTATTTTCATGTGCAAGTTGCAAAAGCTAGAGGATGGGACATGATAAGAGATTAAATTAATCAAGGTTAATTAATTTAATGAAAGGTCAAAATGGTGTGACATATTGATTTAGATTTATGGATTGATTTAAATCAAATATGAGAAGAATATGATTTCAAGATTAATTAAATAAAGATTTTTGTTTTATTTAACCAAGGAGATGAAGTTAGATTTAAACTAAATAAGGTTTTAATTTATTTAATTTAATGGATGGACTTTAGAGACTTAATCAAATAAAATTGATTATTGATTTAAATGGGGATAATTAGATCAGGCTAATTGATTTAATTAACAAGAAAGAATGTCTTAATTAGATAAATTATTTATTTAATTAAGAGAGGAACATTGATGAATTTAATCAAATAAAGGTATTTGATTAAATGGTTAGACCAAGGGATGATTTAGGATGAAACGGTGTTAGTGGTCGAGATCAGATGTGCAATGTCAATCAATACATTTTCTATGTCTACACAAACCCATCCAAGTGAGCATGGCTTTGGATGAGGTGTTGTAGCGAGATTAAGTTTCTTTACCACCTCTTCAAATATTAAGTTGACTTGAGAACCCGTATCAAACAGTGTTTCAATCTTAGTGTGCTTAGTTACAACTTGAATATGAAATAATTCATTATGTTGTTTATCAGCTTTAGGAGGAGTAGATATTTTACTTGTACTTGCATT
The DNA here is from genome assembly GCA_007258455.2 of Sequoia sempervirens. Taxonomy (NCBI): domain Eukaryota; kingdom Viridiplantae; phylum Streptophyta; class Pinopsida; order Cupressales; family Cupressaceae; genus Sequoia; species Sequoia sempervirens. The sequence goes on along the minus strand of VDFB02086081.1, from coordinate 302,708,595 downwards.
AGAAACATTTACATCAAAAGAGAGAGTTATACCTTTCCCTTTACAATGGACCCGAGCAGCAAAAATCTGTGTTTCATCTCCAGATTCAGATCCAAGATCTTGTTGAATCACTACAACAGTCTTTTGCTTGCCTTTATTGCCTTTGTATCTTTTTGGCCCTAATTTTGGATGTAGCTTCCAGCACTTTGAATCATCATGCCCCTCTTTCTTGCAATGGGAGCATGTGGGCTTGTCACCCTCCTTCTTTACTATAGCTATCTTCTTCCCTTTTCCTTTATCTTTGTCTTTATCTTTACCCTTAGACTTCCCCTTAGACTTACATGGTTTCTTTGAGAAATTATCACTGAAAGTGTTCTTACACCTTGACTCTAAATGAGTGGCTTGGACTAACACTTCATCCAGATTATTAGGACTCAACATTAGAATAGTATGTCTTAAGTAAGAATGCAAACCACCTATGTACTTAAGTAATGTATCCTAAGTATACAATGGAACATTTAAAGCAATAGCCCATTTTCTAAACTCATGGGTGTAATCTTGGACAAACTGACCCTTACCTTGCCTAAAGTTTTTCCAATTCATTGTTAATTGTTGCATATAACCTAAAGGATAAAACTATTTTTAAAGGGCAACAACAAATTCCATCCAAGTCATATTAACCTTACCATGGTGAGAAATTTCCTCCTGAGTCCTACTCTCCCACTAGGTGAGATTTGTACTTCCCAATTAGAGAGTGGTTAACTAGATCCTAGAAGCATCTTTTGTTGGGCCTTGAATCCTAAAATACACTTCTACCTGTTGGATCCAATCATCTAGCTTTTTGGTATTTAACTCCCCACAATACTTAGGCAATTCAAATTTTACATCCAATTTAATAATAGGCTTAGACTTGCTCTTGAAAGGATTAACAATAGTAGAAGAAGAGGAAGAAGAAGAAGGGGAAGATGGAGGAGATGGATCTTTTGGAGCTTTTCCTTCTTTGTCTTTTCAATCTTGCTTTTTTTCTCACTTTGAAGAATCTCCCTTTTCATGCTTCTTCTTTTCTGAATAAATCTCTTCCACCATAGCCTTCATGTCGAGAAAGGATCACTAAAAAGACTTATCATCAAGCTCAAGCTTAGTACTTTTCCCAACTTCAGTTTCTTCCATCATTGGCAAAGTCCTTTGTTTTCCAATCTCAGGATTGTATTCTTCTAGCTCTCCTTCACCTTGTTGTTTCCTGGAATGTGTTAGCATCCACTTCTGCAATACTAGTCACACAAAGCTCCGGTACCAAACTTGATCTGAATTAGGATCTATGACAATTGTTGTTTGAATATTAATGATTACAATGATTAATTAAATCTTTAAAATGAAATAACATAACTAGAATGCTTAAATGAACAAACCATAAGAAATGTGATGAACAAAATAGAAGAGAGAAAAGATAAAGAAGACAGAATTCCAATTGATAATGGAGTTTTCTGAATCGGCTACATCTTTGGGCCCCTCTCGAACAAAGTGATCAATCCTATTAAGCTCCAAAATCTAGATCACAAAGGCTTCAATAGCATTACAAATCCATCTCCTTCCAACACAGTGACAACATATTCCCTCATTGCACAGAAATGGATACAAGTCTTCAAAACATTCTCTCCTCACTCATCACCTAGATTCCAACTCTCCCATTTCCACCCCCTTTTATACAAAATGTTTACCCAATATGGTTTAAAACCGTAAGATTACAAAATATTGCATATCTCCCCCTTTCAAGTAAAAATATCTCCTAATTTCTCTTTTTACATAATAAATCTTCATAAATATCCCTTTTACATAATAAAATCAATTAAAAATCCCCTCGGTATTATCTTAAAATTATTTAATCCCTTTAAAATTTATATTCTCAGGCTTTAGAAGATATAATTTTTAATCCCCTTTAAATTTGGGAGATTTATCTTTTAAAAATAGGGGTAAATTCTTAATTTAGGGGTGATTCAGTCTTTTACTCTTGTTTTTTAAGAAACTGAGCCCCAATAATATTCCAACAATATTGATGGTCTAGTGGTTGGCATGTATTTTAGGGGTGGGGTGGTAAGAAGTTCAACCCTGGCCCCTCTTTTGTTATCCTCGATTTTCCAAATTCTAAGTAATTAAAAGTAACTGCCGCCAAATATAGATAAGAGTAAATCTTGTGGTTAAATGGTGGAGGCTTGTGCTTTTGAAGTGGAGGTTAGGGGTTCGATCCCCACCTCTTAACATTTTGCAAGTAGTTGGAATGGATGCCAAGGGGTTGTTAACTAGGTGCCACGTGGCATCCTATGATTGGGTCATGTGGCACTCCATCATTTGTTGTCAAAAATCACATCAACTGCCACGTGTCAATTATGGGTTCATTGTTGTGTGTTGACTGTGTTTCCACGTCACCATCTGCCATGTCACATGTTGATGTCATCATTTTGACTAGTCAACCCTTTTGACTAAAAATTTGACTTGGTGTAACTTTGGCATACAGACTCCGTTTGACGTGAAATGAACGTCATCGAAGTTGTGGTGATGAACTCTTCATCATGATGCTACTTTTGACCTTTTTTAAGATGATTTTTTTGCTTTTCTGATGGCCTCAAGTACCAATTTGGCTGAAGTTTGACCGGCCATAACTTGAGCATATGAGCTCCTTTCGACTCTGTTCAATTTGTGTTGGAATCATGATTCCAATTTCTTTCTGATGGCACTAAATTTTGGAGCATTGGGGACACTTCAATTTTCACTAAAAAAGTATCCCCCTCAATCACACAAAGAGGGCATGATTCCATATTTGTGGTGGTGGATAGATTTTCAAAGATGGCACATTTCATTCCATGTTATAAGATTAGTGATGTTCATGTTGTGGAGTTGTTTTTCAAAGAGGTCGTGAGACTACATGGTCTTCCAAATAGTATAGTTTTAAACCAAGGTACCAAATTTGTTGGTTATTTCTAGAGGACATTATGGAAGAAGTTGAAGACAAATTTGAAGTTCAGTTCTACACACCATCCACAGACTAATGGACAAATAGAGGTCATGAATAAGAGTTTGAGTAACTTGCTAAGATGCTTAGTAGGAGATAAGCCTAAGGGATGGGATTTGATTATACCATAGGTAGAATTTGTTTATTATAATTTTTTCAACAAGAACACTAGTAAATCACCATTCCAAATTGTGTATGGGAGTAGTCCAACAACTGCTTTTGAATTGATAAAGATGGATAAGGGGGAGAAGAGTAGTGTTGAGGCTAAAGATTTTGTTGAGCACCTGAATAATTTGCACGAAGAGGTGAAGAAACATATCAATAAGATGAACTCACAATATAAGGCTCAGGCAGATCAAAAAATGAGGTATAGGGAGTTCTAGGTAGGAGATGAAGTCATGGTTCATTTGTGAAAGGAAAGGTTTCTAGTTGGTACATACAACAAGTTAAAGATGAAGAAGTTTGGACCATGCAAGATCCTAAAGAAGCATGATTCAGGAAATGCTTATGAAGTAGAGTTTTCTAGTGGAATAAACATTTCTCCTATGTTCAACATTGTTTATTTGATAGAGTATCATGAAGGTGATATAGAGGAAGGGTTGGTAAAAGAATAGTGGAAAATTCTATCACCTACTTCAAAGAAGGAAGAGATCGAAGAAATCTTGGATAGCCATGTGGTTAGAAGCACAAGAAATAGGCAATATGCAGAGTACTTGGTGAAATGGAGAGGAAGTTTTGTTGAAGATTCATCATGGTTGTATGAGGTTGAGGTTAACCATCTTGATTTCCTCTAACTCCTCAGAAGTGACAAGGTCACTTTTCAAATTACCCTAGGTGTTTAGTGTAGGAGCATCCAACAATGTAGGGCAATCTTGCATCACCTAAAAAAATTGTTTTCTTTATTTTCTTTAGTTGTTTTGAGTCCCATGATGGCACTTAAGGGGTGTAAGATAGTCAAGCGTCAAAAATAGCGAAAAACAGGAACTTACTATTTTTAGTAAGTTGGCCTAAATGGGCTCATATGGACCTAAAAATTTACCCCAAGGAGAAAAACTAAAAATCATTTCTAGTCGTGAAAGAATCACCTCAATACCCTGACGGTTTGGGAGATATTAAAGTTTATGTCTTGAGAAATTTCTCCAATGCAGCTTCAATTTTAGATATGTGTTATATATCTCTTTGAGAGCTTTCCAATGATATGCAATAATAGAAAATCAGACACCTGGATCAAAATTTATGGCCCCATGAAGTTGCCCCTCTAAAAGGTGAATTTCATTAAAATTTCTTCCTAGGCCAAAAATCAAACGGTGGGACTTTTTGTGCTAAAAGCAAAGGGAAAGTTGAGCTGTCTAGAACATTCTAGGCTAGTTATTGGGTAAAATAAAAAGGGTTAAGTGGGGGTTTTAGAAGGTGGCTCCAATAGTATAGATTGTGGCTCCAAATAATATATTTTCTTTTTACAGTTGATTTTGGTATAATGAATCAAGCCCATGAGGCTATAGCATGTAAGTTTTGAATCTATAATTTCATTATCTAAAAATAATTGAAAGTGGGTTTTTTTTGTCTCGCATCTTTTGTGTTGGTATCTATTAGTGTGATTTGTATGGTTTCAGGAAGCTTGGACCTCATCAATGTGGATGAGACCTTTGTATGGAAATAATTGATAAAACCTAAAAGGTCAAATGATATAAAGGGGATTGAAAAATTATTAAAAGAAAAAAAGAGATTTATAAATAATTAAGAAAATGAAAGATTAGAGGTAAAAATAAGGGTGAGTAGGGTGGCACAAAAATAAGATCATAAATGAATCACAAAATCCTAATGGATGTATAGCAATGAAGCATAACCAAAGGGGAATCAAAATCTCAATGAGATAAATATAAAATTATACAACTAGAAAATCATATATAAATGAAGGGTAAATGTTAAGGCCAAAACCCTAGGTCATGAAGGAATGTTAGGCTCACAAAAAATGTAAGAAAATATAACACCTTACATAAATAATCCAAACTAACTAAGAAAACAAGTCAACCACAATTTAAGAGTTAGGACTAAAATAATTAAGAAAATTAAGCCCTAGAGGAAAAAATAAGGGTGGGTAGGGTAGCATGAAGATAAGATGACAAAATTAAGCATAAAATCCTAAATGAGGTATCAAAGGATAATCAAAACCCTAATAAAAGCTAAGAGTAAAACTATACACTTAGAAAAACCTAAATAAATGAAGAATAAACACTAAGGTCAAAACCATAAGCTATAAAGGAATGTTGGATTGATTAAAAATGTAAGGAAAGATAAAAACATATAAATACTCAAGGCTAATTACGTAAATAAATTATCTTAGATTTAAAAGCTTAGAATATAATTCTAAATATAAAATTAATTACATAATTTAAATAAATCAAATGTAATATTTTTAACTCAAATCTTTAATGGTGGACAATACTACAAAGAATCTCAAGAATCAAATTACCATTATGCTATAATTTTAGGGCTCAATCAAACAAACATCTCAAAATTTGTAAAATGAACACTCAATGTATCTACACCTATAAAACTAATCTTTTTTTGGTATAAGTGAAATAGCTTGTAAAAAAATAACATGAACTTGTGGAATTGAAGATAAAATTTTGATGATTGAAAATTATTTTCCTTGCTTCACTATACATGTGTCCATAGTGAGGTGGTGTCTACAAACACCATTTGGAAACTAGCTAAGATAGGGTCATTCTCCTTAGTTAAGTCACTAGGCAAACCAATTCAATTGTTATGAACCAAGGTCAAAGGCAAAGGAAAAACATGCAATATGGATATGATGAAGATTCAAGCTAGTGATTCTCTATGATTCTGCTATGACATTCTCATGTGAATATTCTTTAATTTTCTTCTATCTCTTTAATTATTTTAAAATGAATGATGAATGTTCATAAATACGATATCATATAAATCAACATAAATATGTGTTATTAGCTCATAATAACTAGTAAAAAGATTAATAAAATTATAATTTTCAAGATTGAAATTTAGATTTATGACCATAACAATATATTTTAATAAATTCTAAACCTACTAAATATAATCCAAACTAATAAATAATTAACCTAAAAATTGAAATCTATTTTTAAAAATAAACAATAATAAAATTTATATAAAATAATATTATGCTAATTATTACATAAAAACTGCATCATTTCCATGATACTAGCATTTATTTGACACAAAACCAACTCCAATTATAAAATTGTTAAATCATAGAAAGTAGTGCATTTCAAATCAACACATAATTTTCAGTAAAGATTGTGATCCAATTTTCTTTCAAAAATTAATGCACAAGTGCTGATTTACATGTATTTCCAACACACTAAAGCATTCACCACTTAAGGATGTAATTTTTAATTCTTTTATGAAGTAAAGTTCCCACTTTGTAAGAAAGTGTGTTTTGACCACCTTTTAGTGGGTTTTCCACTAAAGAAATTCCATGTAATTGGAGTTTGTATCTTTGTGCTTATCAAATGCATGATCTCATACTATATTCATCTTTAGTTGAGTCAATGAATATATTATTTATATAACAATAAAAAAATATTTATGTAAGGAAAAATTTAATCATGTTTTTGGAACATGATTAATTTTTGTTATTAGAATATAATTGATAATTAATTATTAGTAAATGTTAGATTGTTTTAGTTAAAATTTATAATATAAGTTTAAAAATAAATCTTTAGTAATTGATATAATCAAATAATTTATTTTTATTTAAAATATTTATATTAAAAGAATAAAATTATAGATTTATTAGATGGGGTTCTATAGGGACCCTCATTCATAAAGAACATTATTAGTAAAATTAAAATATATATACCAATGAAATATCATAAATAAAATATTACTACAAAAGTTAATATCTTATAACGATGAGCTATTGAACATCAACTATACTATACTAGTCTTAGAACTACCATAACTTGTAGTGTCATACTAAACCTAACACAAGACTACAAAAACACCAATAACTAGAGTAGATACCAGAAAATGTAGAAACTCAACATTCATCTCCCAACAAAACCTCATACCACCCTTTAATGCTCACAATCCACCAACAAGGCACACCTTGTATCCACTACATTCTCAACCCAAGGTTCACCAGCATTTGCAACCCTGTGATTGTTTCTTGTTTCTAGCCAAAAATAGGAAATTAAAATTGTTACATATCCCCATTGTCATCTTATACCAATGCAATGATGAACCAAAGAAATGTAAAATTGTTTGGTTGCTACCAACTTCAGGCCTTCTTAAAAATTGATGCACATGAATATTGATTAAGACTCTAATAATATAACTACAAAATGAATACAAGATGCTCACCTCTTGCCACAACACTTCCTACTTATGCTTTTATCTCAAGCATAGCTTGGAGGAGTAGAAGTTGAACCTTCCCCCTCCATACTCAAGTTTTTTTCTCTATGTGTTCCTCCATGCTTTTCAAAGGAATGGACTTGCCTATAAACTACTTTAGGAGGAACAATTTAAATAGTCATAAATTAATAGCCGCATCCAATATATAGATATCTAATTTTTTAATATATTTGTCACATATAGTAGCCTTTGGATGAAGCCCCACCATCAACATGATTATCCAATCTATCCCCTTAACAAAACCTCAGTATTCTTAGGTATTGGAAGGAAAAATGCATTACCAATGCTTATTAGGGATTTTATCTTGAACCAAATAGACTCTACCTCACCCTCCTTGTCACTTCACCATGGTATATTCTTATTCATTGATTCACAACACAAAATTCCAACATCATTGTGGCCATTTTTCATACCTAGAATTTAGAATTGATAATGCCACAACTTTCCCTAGTTGTATTAAATGCCTAACTATCATGGATACTATTTGTGTAAGCTCTATGATAATGTTGGAATATAATGTAAATGACATAATGGAAACAATGAAAAATATAGAGTTTTATCATATTACGATTTGATTAATCCAATAAATGTATATCAATAAAATAATAGAGAAGCAATATAAAAAATCAACAAACTCATAAATAAAAACCATTACATTGGAAATATGTGGCAAAACCATTGTGGCTAAAAAACCCACCTCAAAGAGACCCAAGCTTGTATTATTCTCAAAAGATGAAGTATACTAATACAATCCACTTATTCCTCTAATATTAGAACACCTATAATGAACCATGCAATCCACTATCTCATGTCTCCAATATATAGAAAAAATAAAAACACAAAACCATGAAGTAGTATCCAAAACCATGAATCATGTCTAAATTTCAACACCCCTATGGTCATGGTTCATCATTTAAGAATAATATGTAACTCCTCTTACACCTACACACTCTTTACATGCCATAGATGCCATTTATTCAGACATAACAATCAAATTAACCAAGATCCCAATTTTAGGCACTCTATGAGGGTATCAATTGTCTTTTCATAGCACAATATAAAAAATATTCTTATTGCTTGCAACGTTGACCTATTCTTTGTAACATCCCTGTTAAAGTCATTTTAAAACAATATCCTAGGTATCTTAGAGAATAAATACATCCTCTCCCTCATAAGGGCATCCAACTTAGCCCCATTCCATGTTCCAAGGCTAGAATTATTTGTCATCTACGTAATTAAATTATAATTATAATTCTTAGGAATTTCAAGATGAATGATACACCAAGTCCTAACATTCATATTTGCATTGCAAGACATAATAGGAAATTGAAAACAAAATCAATTTCTGCAAAAGGTAAGGTTGGCGGCCTCTTTGTGCTCACTAGCTTAGTGAGAATCTACAAAATTAACCAAAGTATCAACCTTTTGTATCACAAATTTTTTACCCTCAATGATCTCATAAACAAAGTGATACTAAATGTATCAAGTACTTTGTATGAGCATGGTACATTATGTTCTTTGCCAAATAGATGGCACTTTGACTATCATATATGATCCTAACCTATTTACACTCAAAACCAATACTTGAACATAATCTTATTAACCACACTACCTCTTTATAGACATGTGTTATGGCCATATACTCTACTTTTATAGTGAAAACACAAGTACAATTTTTTCTTACTCACCCAACTCACAACTCCCCCAAATTAATGAAGCATAACTACTAGTAGACTACCAATATAAATTAATAAACCTCTATATATCAAGCATCTTACCTGCACCATCAATCCCATGATAAAAAATAAAATAACTAAAAATACCTCACAAATATCTACAAACCCTTTTAACATAAGTAAAATGTTCTCTACCAAAGTTAGGCATACACTTGCTAAGAACTCCCACTACTTGGGCAATATTTTGTCTTCCATATACCACAAAATACATTAGGCTTCCAAAAAATCTATTATAAGAAACATTAAAATTGTCCTCCAAATTACTATATTAGGACATTGATCTAGTGATACCTTAGTATTGATAGGTAAAGGTATATTAATAGGCTTACGAAATGCATTGTGGACCTTTACAAAAAGTATAAACATTCTTACTTTGACTAAGCCAAAACATTCTACCAACCTTATCCCTATTAATCTACATACCTTGAATTTACTTTGTAACCCCTAAATCCTTTGTGTCAAAGGCACTAGAAAACTAAATTGTGTACTCTTTAATGATTTCCTTACTATTTCCAATTAACATGTCATCAACATACATGACAAAGATTATTAGCTAATCATCAAGTAATTTAAATAAACATAATGATAAAATTCAATTCTAATAGACTCAAGGTCCAATACAAAATTATTGAACTTCTAATACCATATCCATGAGACCATAAAAGGATTGTTTCAATATACAAATCAATTTTTCCTTCCCTTTACCACAAAACCATCGGGATATTTCATATAAATATCTTCCTCAATATCCCCATATAAGAAAGTAGCTTTAACATCCATTTACTCTACTTATATATTATTAGTGGGAATAAAGAGCAGGAATATAATGGAATTTAGTTTTACAACAAGAGAGAAAATTTCACCAAATTTAACTCTCTCCACCTAGGAGTGTCATTTTACAACCAAACTTACCTTGTAATTTGGAATCAATAGGTAAGAATGTTTGATGATGGATAGCTAAGATTGAATGAGGATTATAATTAGGCACAAAGATGTAGTCATGTGACAAATGGAACATGAGGGATACGATATAGGTTTAAGATTTAGAGGACAAAAATATTATGTGAATGGTTAGGATTAAAAGGTGGGATTGAGATTAGTGGATAAAATGGAAAGTTAATTTAACTTTTGCCTAGGTGTCTAGGCCCAATGAATCTAAACAAGGAGTTAGTTAGACATATGAAGGGGACACTTGTAATATGATGGAAATTTTAGATTATGATCTATGTGAACAAGATTGAAGGTTGGGATTAAATGGATAAGGATAAAGGATAAAGGAGAATTAAATAAATAAATAAAATATTTATTTTAATGGGATTGTGTGAAGGGAAAACATAATTAAATAAATGATAAATATTTACTTAATTAAAGGATATGATAAAGATGGGAAATGGATGGGAATTAATTAAATAAATAAGAAATATTTAATTAATTAATAGGCTTGGAATAGGATAAAATTAGTTGTGACCTTGAGTAAGGTCTAATTTTAGGTGTCTACATTTTTCCCTTCTTTGATATGACGTCACAAAGTGGTGTTGTATCAAAGAAGATTAAAATATAGTGGATAAGAGAGGATAAGAATCAAATGATATGATTCCCCAGTTAATGGGAGGATGAAGAAGACAATATTAGGATGAAAGAGGATGGAAAAGGATGAAAAGGGAGAGGAATTTGTATGGGAGATAAAGATCAAGAAGCAGATGGATTGGACGATGAAAGAGGGTGAAAAGGAAGGGAAATTTGATTAGGATGGATGGAAATGGATGAAAAGGAAGGGGAATTTTATTATGATAGATTGGTTATGCTAGTGTGTAATGAGAAATCCTCATATTTGATATAGCAAAGATAATTATTTACCAAGGTATGAGGAACCAGAGTGACAAGGTAACCTTTGCATGGACTTGGCACTCAAACAATGACAAGTATGACATACATGATAAAGACGATGCCCCATTATACACCGGTTAAAACAAACCAAGATATAGATAGATCTAGGTGGTCATAAGTAGGTGGTCATGGGTCAAAAGATAAGATTAAAAGATGAATAAAAACAAAAGACTCACTACAAAACATGTCATGCAGCCAATAGCCAACATATCTTTTTCCAAAGATAGGATAATGATGATGATTGATTATACCAAATACAAGGGTACAAAGGGTGTTGATGATTGGATTTGACTTGGCAATGCTTGTGGATAACCAAGAAGACATGATTGATATGACTTGGAAATGCTATGGATAACCCATAAGTGATTGAAAGATGGCAGGAAAAAGGATATAATGACTAGTTATTGTTCAACAACTAGGCTTATGATATGATTTCGATGAAGGACTGATGTCTTGGATGCAATGTTTGGTTGTTTAAATGCAAGTTTGAGGAGATCAAGATTACGATTTTGGATTTGGGGATGAGATGGGATGGATATGATAGGAGATAGGAGATGGGATTGATGGAGTGATACTTGTTTATTAAGGGATGAATATTTTATTATGGTATGAAATGATGGCGGAGGATGGAATGTAAATGCATGTGGCTTGAAGGCCAATGCATTGGAAACTAAGGATATAAAAGACCTCATCCTTGACATAATGTAGATGGAGATAATAATGGGTGACACTAATCAAGGATCAAGACAAGTCATGATAGGTTTTATTATGGATGGGTGGTGGATCAAGACTTAATCTTTGTAGCTTGAATCTAATAAAAAAATTGGGATACTCTAATGATGTTGTTGATCGACACACAAATATTACTATCAAATCCTATGATGAAGCTGAGTGTGAATCTAAATATTGCTATCAAATCCTATGATGAAGTTGGGCTTGAAGATGAAGAGAGGATACCCTACCTTATGACAACCTATTTTAGTCTATTTATTGTTGATGTGTCCTATCTTTTTTCCTTCAATCCTTGTCCCTTGCATTGGCATGAGAGTCTACCCTAGAGGAATGGAACTACTAATTTGAGAGTCAACAAGTTCTTTAGACCTTCTATTTTCTTGAAGTGATTTATAGTATGAAGACACACAAACTACTTATGTTATAAATACTCTAGGTTCTTGTGGTCTTATAAATTGTTGATTTCATGTTATGCTCATCAAAATGAAAATAAAGAAAATTGTTCTTTCTAAACTAAACCAAGGTTAAATATAATGAGAAAATACAAACATACTACCATAACTTTAGGAGCTAGGATAGTTACACTACCCAAGCATGCTTTTCAAAATTGATAAAGAAGATTAGGGTAGTTAGCTTTGTTTGTGATGTGGAGATATTCTAGTGTAAGTTATTCATTGTGATCCAACTATGAGTTTCTCTATCAAATTCAAGATGGTAAAGATTTAATGATCTAGGAAATGACTTGCACTTTTTTTGGGTTGAATCCCATAGCTATGAAAGTGGTCCTCACACTTGTAGTTTCGATCTTGAATATGTTGTTTTGACCTTTTACTATGGAAAGAGTGTGTTGTGCTTGGTGTGGGAAACAACTTGCTCCCTTTTATTTCTTCAGTCAAATCCTTGACCCAACTTAATGGTTTTCAACAACTTTTTTAGGACACTTCAAGAGGCTATGCAAATTCCTATGTCATCCTAGTGATATCAGATTTTGATGCAATGAATGGTTCGGATAGATAATAAGTGGATGGACAGATTTAATAAACTAAAGTTTGTTCTTTTGTACTACGCCCTAGCTTATAAATTGAGCATTTTATGTTTAATTCAGTAATAACTAGTTAGGATCAAGTCTACTTGGACCAATTTTATGAATTTCAAGTTCAACACTGCCAACTATGGTTCTAAACCATGTTTAAAATTGCACCTATGAATTACAATCGAGTTTAGGAAATGAGGAATCTATAGATGGAATCTAGATCTTTGAATAAATTTAGTATGGTGAAACTAAATGTATGATAAGCAAGAAGATCAATATCTCCAACTACGGATAACCCCACAAGGCTTTATGGAATGTTTATTATACTCTTCCACAATGTGGAGTTACATGTGCACCACTTCACTTTACAGTGGGGAAGCCTGAATGGGATCTAGTTGCAGCTCCCATGGCAGAAGAGGGTCCAACTAACTTTGACTTAACACAACATTCCAATAGAAGCTTAAATTTTTATTTGTTCCCACCTCTTTGGGATACGTGCCTCTCCTCTGCTGATCCACTAAATGATAAACATCAAAAACAATAGTGCTAGCATTGCAGATAAATCATGTGCTAATGATGTAACTCTATGATTAAGTTTATTCCTTCTTTATATCCCCAACAGATTTCAAATTCCATATTACCAATATGGGACAACATAAAATTCAAAATGCATTGTAAAGAGAGCCAAGTGCTTTAGACTAAGATCCCACTAGTTTCTTAATTTTCAATATTATTATCATAATGATTATAGTATTGCTGGTGTACTTCATTATGGTGAGCATTGAACCATAACTTCCATGCAAGTTTTGCTCTCCAAGGATGTAGGAGTACTTGGACATTGTTAGATGAACTCAAAGATGGGTGAATGTGGAGGAAATATTTCATTTTCCATGAGATGGGTTAGTTCATTTTTACTAAAGAGATAGTATAATATTGCATTATAAGGCTGCCATAGCCGTTTCTTCCTGCACAATGATGACACGCCCACTAACAACAACAAAAAAAAAAAAGTAAGAAAAGAGTGATGTAGAAAAAGTTCTTCCTAGTGCCTAGTATTGTGGGTGTAATTATTCATATCATTTAAACTACCCTTATATTAATGGCTATAAAGAAAACATAAAGTAATCCTTATATTAATGGCTATAAAGAAAACATAAAGTAATTATTCATATCATTCAAACTACCCTTCTATTAATGGCTATAAAGAAAACATAAACTAATCCTGAGCTAAAGAGTTTTGCACATTCCTAGGCATTGAAGAATTTTATAGCATAAGTATACACATAGATTGCACTGCATGTAACTTACTATACAAGCAAGGCAGTTCAGCACTGGACTGTACTATATACACTAGGTACGTGAGCCTAGAGATATTCCATAGCTTTTTTATGTCTCTGTGTATTGTGTAAATACCTATAAGCCCTGTAACTCAATAAGGAACCTGTATTTTGGAGCCTCTATGTCTAGAATAAGACTCAGGATGGTTTCCTTTCTGGGTTTGTGCGGTTCAAGGCCTAAGAAGAAGTTGCAGAGCCCCTATAATAGTTATTCTTCATACAGAGGGCATAACATCAAGAGGAGGAGGAGTGCAACAGTGAGACTGGGGAGGGGGAGTAGGAGAAGAGGGAGAATGGCATTCAGGCTTTCCAATGTTTGCTGTGTGAAATGGGTTCCTTTTCTTCTGATGGCAAGGAGGATGAGAAAGATGATTGGTGAAGTTGCAATGAAAGGGATGGAATCAACAACACTGCTCATAGGCTCTCACTGGGCATTCCCACTGTTTTATTCTCTGCATTGAAAAATAATATTGTATTTCTAACAGAGGCTTCCCAACTCATGACAGAACTTCTAATCGATTGTAAGTCTTATGCTAGATAGAATTTTGGCAAAGACAGAAAAAAGCTTCCATTCTATTTCTTATTTTATTGATAATCCTACTGTCCAGATTACTATGCATTTCATGGACTATAACATAATTTTGTTATATGCATAAACACCCACATGAATATATTTAGTAGACTGAAACCAATTTTTTTTTTATATGAGCATTCTATTTTGTATCAGCAGAAGCTCTCAAAAGGGTGTCTTACTGATCCTCCAGTTTGTAGCTCCAGTGCCTGCCAAATCTTGTATGTTTGATATTGATTATTGTGACAGATCAAGTTGTGGGCAATCTTTTGGTAAGTTTTCACAGGGCCTGTAACTATTGGATCCACAACCAAATAGGCCTGGGACTGGGGATGCTTTTTGAATAAGTTATATATATTATCATCTTATAATGACAGTATATAAAAATATGACATTTCTGAGTTCTGTGAATGATATCTGAACCACCATATCTATTTGTGACACCATTAAAAACACAGAGCAATTGGCTTAATTTTTGGCTTTTGATTTCTTGATTTGGTTTCAACTGTAAATCAATCTCCAATTTGATTTAAAGAGCAAATGGAGAGCCTTTTTAATAAATTGAATGCATTTGTTTTCACACAATATCCCACTCTTTGAGCACATGTTGGATAAGTCTTTGTTGTATTGGCAGAGGCATGGATGGATCACAAACTGGGTTGTACAAGTTCAATTTATGACCCTACATGCTCTATTCATATCTTCTGCACCTGATCAACTAATGAGTGGTGAAAACAGAGTAATTTATTAAATAATAATTTGTTAAGCAAATGTATAGTTGGCTTCCCCAACACTTCATCAATAATCGTTCGAATAACAAGTATCATGAAAGGGTTCTTTAAATGGAATAAATCCCCATACTGGTCAAATCTCGTGCTTATGGAAGACTTCAATACTCGTACAATTTGTTTAATGTTTTATTAGAGTATTTAAAAGAGGTTCAAGGATTAGGTCAAAAAGATTTTTTTCACTTAGATAAATCTAGATTTTTTCTTTACAGCAATTGGATAATATTTTATTTTGGTTTTTTGAGGATTTCACATGATATTTTGGAGGAAAATAATCTAGATTTTTCTTTTACAGAAATTGAGTATTATTTGGTTTTGGTTTTTTGAGGATTTCACATGATATTTTGGAGGATTTTACTATTAAATGGCAGCTGATTTACCAACAACTGAAACTTGTTTTTCAACAACTCAACAATGGTTTAACAGTGAGTAAATCTTGTTTTTAGGTGTGAGACAGGTTTACCAATCAATTTTAGACTTGCAAGTCCATAGGGGAAGCCTATCGACTAATTATTGATTAAATCAATTGTTTAAAACTGTAAAGAAAATAGCTTTTTTCTTTAAGTTTAGTCTAGGCTAATTTAATGAAATGTTTATCATCAGAAAATCAATTTAGATTAATGATAAAGAGTTGTGGTATTAAATTCATGAAGTTTCCACAGTCCATAATGATATTGCGAAAAGATTTCTGGATTAAAACTGTGTGTCAGTTTTTACTTTTTTGATGTAAAAACTAACACACAGTTTTAATCCAGAAATCTTTTTGAGCAGTGGTATTTTTTAGGTTATTGTATTTTGAAATTAAATATGAAAATACAATAAGTAAATGTAATGGATAGGAGTATTTAGCTCTATGATCAAATAATGAATGATATTTAATGTGGATTATAAATTTTAACTAGCTTTGACCTAGAAACACTACCCCTCTACTATGTGACTTGTTTGATTGGTCTTTGTTTGCTCTACACCTTTTTGTTATATCTAAGACTAATGGTATTCAAAAATACCTTGGAAAGATTGTTGTTATGTCACAAAGGGACACATTCACTTGGGTCAACCCTAGAAATGTGTGTGAAAAATTGAAGGCAACAAGAAAGCGCTCTACAATGGCGTGTACAAATTAATAACTCCTTTTAATGCACCAAGCTAAAATGTTTTATTGTTAATTGCTCCTTGAATGCTTCTAGGGTGACTAGATGTGTGTGGGTGTCAATTGGATGCAAGTGAATGCATTTAAATACAAACAAATAATATCAAGTCACACAAACATGTGTTTAGTCAATTTAAAACAATTAATAGAATGGATAGAATTCAACCAAACTTGAATTTAAATTGTTTGATTGGTCTTTGTTTTCTCTACTCTATTTTGATATCTAAGATTGATGGTATTCAAAACTACCTTGGAAGGATTGTTGTTATGTCACAAGGGGACATGTTCACCTAGGTTAGCCCTAGAAATATGTGTAAAAGATCAAAGACAACAAGCAAGTGCTATAGAATGGTGTGTACAAATTTGTAATTCTTTTTAATGCATCAAGCTAAAATGTTTTGTTATTAATTACTTCTTGAATGCTTCTAGGATGACTAAATGTGTGTGAATATCAATTGGATGCAAATGAATGCCTTTAAATACAAACACATAACATCAAGTCATACACACACGTATTTAGTCAGTTTACAACACGTCACCCCACTTTTCAAGTCAAGTCAATTTTTGGGACATTTATGATTTATTTATTATTTGATAATGTCATTATATTATCCAAGGTAAAAATTGTTTTTAAAGATATGAACGTAGTCAATTTTCTCCCTCAAACCTTTAGACTTTCATTTCCAAAGTGTTTAGAGAAAATTCTAGTGTTTGACAATATTATAGGTTGGCTTTAGAACCCTTGTTAGAGCCTAATAAGGTTTCCAAAACCCCATTATCTCTTGACATGCCTTTTAGAACTCATCTAAAGTTAAAAAGAAAGATAAGTTCAAGAGTTTTCAATGTTCGTTAGATATTTCATGAGGTTTTGAAACTATGGTTACAGCTTGAAAAGGTTACCAAAACTTAACATCACCCTGACTTACACAAAGAAAAAGAGATTGTTGGAAAATAAGTATAGTTTTAAAACCATGACCCAAAACCATTGAAAACAAAAGAATACTTAATATCAAAAGATTGAAAGGTTGTGACAACCTAGGTAGGAGTTGGCGAACACTAGTCTTGAGTATTTAAAGGGTTTCCATAATTGTTAGAAACCTAATTAAAAGAGATTTCTAAGGGAAAGAAAAGATAAATGCATAGTTTTAAACAAAAAGGAAGTGATTTCATTACAAGGAGCCAATAGAGATCAAATAATCATCTAAAGTTGCAACAAAAGGAAACTAAAGATAAGCAACCTCATTACATTTATTCGAAAGACTCTTATTATTTTTCAATAGGTAAAAGGGTTTTCAAAACCTATGGAAAGGTTGATAACTAAAATAGTAGCCCTAAAAGCATTACCAAGGCTTTATGATGAAGGAAATGATTCTTTCTGAGCATTGTAAAGCCGATAAATTATAACCTAGAGAAGAGGAGTTCATCATATGCCCTAGTCTATTGACCAAGCCAAAAACTCTTCCAAAAGATTCAAATTCTTCATCTTTCAAAGTACAAACATTCAAAATAAAAGAAGGTATTTTTGCCTTGTGTCCATCTCTTTACTATCAATTTTTGAGTTATTTGAATTTTTCCATTTTACCCACACATCTCATTGTTAAGAGAGAACAAATAAAGAAATTTCCCTCCTAATTGAAATCAAGTCTTTCCAAAATGAGCCTATCATCTTCATCACAAACCCTAGTTAAATTTTTCATAGTCTTTGAAACAAGGGTTTCTCTTGGTAGTGATAACAATTACCCTAGTTTTATTCACCATTTTTATGAAATTTGCCTCTTGTCATATCTTGATTAAAATAAGTTTCCTCTCAATCTAATTAGGATAATTTTATTGGAATTCCTATTGCATTCCTTTTATTCGGTAAAATATATAACAACCATGAAGGATAAGTATCAAGGCTACAAATCCATGTATATTGTGGAAACAACACTCCCAGAGATTGGGGACGCCAAATCAAGGCATGTTAGTCTTGATTTTAAAAATAGGATGAAAGAAGGGGAAAGATCTCTTATTGCACCAAAGATATTTGAGAGAGGGTTAGCTCATGTTGTCGAGTTCCCCATTATAGTTCAATGTCCATATTCCATATTTGGTTCTTAAATGTGTTAATTTTTCATTCCCACCCATATACACATATACAATCGGGCATAAACACAATGTAACTAACTTTTTTTGTTATAACACTTAGATAGTAAGGATTATACCACTAACCATAGTGAACTATGTTGCACTCAATAATTTTGCAAGTGTAACCAGAATGAGGGTACACTAGTCAAGACAAAGAGAAACAAAAATAAATAGATGTGATGGAACCTCATTCATAAAACCCTAGAAAAGTGAAGATAATCTAACTAGGTGTCAACATTATTATGCATGACATCATGAAAGGAAAAAATCACATGAGTATTTTCCCTCTAAGCTTCCTAACAGGAAGTGATAAATCTTTTTTGACTTACAACAACTTGAACAATTAATTCTAAGAGTCTAAAAATAAACAAACATAGTTTAATAATGGATCTAACCAAACATCTAGCATTATTTTAATACTCTTTAAACTATATTTACAATAAAATAAAATTGATGTAAAATGTTTCGATCCAAATTTTTATTTACAATAAATTTATGAAGCAAATAGATACATAAATAAATCAATTTAAAGTTGGTTAAAATGATTAGAATTTTATGATACACCTTTCTACATTAATCAAAAAATAAAAATCATTAATTATTATCTTGTTCTACATGTTTAAAAATTTTCATCTAACTGCTTCTTTCAATATAATTTAAGTAATAATTAATTTTTTATTTTATTTATTGTCATTTAATCTTGTAATTAAAACATAAATGATAGCACATGACACATAAAACATAAATCAGCACAAATTCATATCACTTAAACAAGCTACAAAATAATAGAGTAGTCAGATATAAAATACATAGTTAACTAATCAAATACTAATGTCATTTACCCACCAATTTCAATTTACAATCTTTATTCTTAAACCAAGGAGAAAAGAAAGAATCACAAGAATTTTTCTATTATCTAATTTTAGTATTTAGATATGTTGTGGCAAAACATATTTATAAATTCCTCAATATTTTAATCACCAAATTCATTAAATTCTTACATCGAAGTGCAATACACAAGGATATTCTAGGTATCCTCTTGCCGTGAACTTAGGGTTTGCGATGTCTATTACACTTTTTTCTCAATTATTATTTTGTTCTACATTTTTTAAAATTTCCATATAATTGCTTCTTTTGATATAGTTAAGTAATATTTTTTTAGTTTATTTTTTATCATTTATTTTTGCAATTAAAACATAAATGATAACACATAACACATAAATCAACACATATTCATGTCACTTAAACAAGCTACAAAATAAGAAAGTAGTCAGTTCTAAAATATGTAGATAATTAATCAAATATCAATAAGATAAACCCATCATTTATCCACCAAAATCATTTTATAAGCTTTATTCATAAACCAAGGAGCAAAGAAAGAATTGCAATAACTTTCATATTATCTAATTTTAGTATTTAGATATGTTGTGACAAAACATACTAATAAATTTCCATTATTTTCAATTATCAAATTTGCTAAGTTCATACATTGAAGTGCAGTACATTGTAGATATCCTTTTCCCATGAACTTACGATTAGTGATGTCTATGTTACTTTTTCTCAATATTAACTAAGTGTGAGTATAAAAAATAGTCAAAACTTAGGAATAAGAAATCAAATCTTCGAAGACTTCCTCTTGTCAAGATATGTTTATAATACAGTCATAGTTATTTTATATCAATCCATTTAGTACTATAATTGCCAATTCTATCAAAAGATTATAGTGTTAACCTTGCAACTTCACTAGATGCAAAAATTACTTCATCAAAATGAACAAATCTTCATATTAGAATATAGTGACTATACAATCAATTAGTACACTATGATTGTATACTACCCATGTATAATGATTTTGCATCGTTTATAAATACAACATCGTGTCAACAAGTTAATTCTCACTAGCAATCTAAAATTCAATGACTTGGTCATATAGAGATCCCACAAAAATTGAGCAAGCATGAAACTTGACATGAACCTTCAAATCTTAAGTAATCAAAGAGACACATTTGAACAAACAATTATTATTTTTTGTATATTTCATGTATGGCTCAAGAAAGTAAGAATCAATGTGGGGCATAATTAGATTCAAAACAACAACCATGTATAATGATGTGTAAAGTAATAAACACCAATGAGAGAAATCATGGTGTTTTCATCATTCACAATGGTATGTCATTTACAAGCTAGACACAATGAAATTTATATAAGACACCACAATAGAGCATATCAATTAAAATAATTAGACCTAAAACTCAACAACTTTTTTAATTAAAAATGTGAGTTGAAGATATCCACAAAACCATATAGAAATATATTGGTATAAAGGCTATTATTATAGCCACTCAAGTAAACTTTAATGAAGGTTGGACAATGGTGGAAGAATGTGTAATTACTGTAATGTGTACTTTGTAATGTTTTCTTTTTTTTGTATCTAATTATGTATTATTTACTTGTTGGATAATGGGTAGTCTTTAGGAGTTAGTTTTCCATGGTTGTTGACTTTGTGTTCTATCTATAAACCATAGGGTACTTCATATAGATTTCTCATTGTCAAGGAAAGTAGTCTAATCCTTGGCTAATCATCCCTAACTTACTTTTGTGTAAAAATTTCACATGAATAAATATAGACTTTTATTACTTTATTTAGTGTGCATTGTTATTTATATTCATTTATGTACTAGTCCTATTAGATACAAGATGAAACATGCGGCTCCACAAATGGGCATTCAATCTAATGGAGGGGTTAGATTTAACTCCCCAAGCTTAGATCAAACCACCCATGCTTTTTTAAATCTTGGTGGTTTTTCAAGAAAAAAACCAAGGCTAGCCCACTAGTGAGTGGTATAGATCATTGTGCTTCAACCCCATAATCTTTATTAATTTATAAATTAGATACAACCCCCTCACATACCTTTCAAAACTACCAAAAGATGTATGGTGGAGTGTTTGTAATGCACACCTCATAATTTGAGAATCTTTGCTAGAGGTCGGTCTCCTTTGCACCATAAACACTTATCTCCTCCTCCCATTTTCCTCATAAACTCTAATTGCATCTCTTCTTTTGTGTGAAACTATTGGGTAAAAGTACAAAGTTGTGTCACTTTTATAAATGAAACAACCAAGACCAATCTAACTTTTAAGCTTGAATCACTAAAAAGTGGCATGTTTTGAATTTTGAAATGATGTAAACTAATAAAATGTGTATTTTTTAGTATATTTTATGTTTGTATATTTTTGAAATATATATATATATATATATATATATATATATATATATATATATATATATTTGAATATAGTTTTTTGTAAATTAACACTGTAATTTAGTTATTGATAAAATGCTAAAAAATGAAGTTACATCAGACATTGATCTTTATATAGTAATTTTTTTCCTTCAATATTTGTGCGTATTTATAACTTGAAATTTTAGTGCATGGATATTTTTTTTATTTTGATAAATATATTTTTAAATAATTATTAAAATGTGTGTATTAAAACGCAGTTGTTTCTATTTAGTTGCATCAACTTTCATATTAACTATTTATCTAAACTAGAAAGAAATTATGTCATCTTGATATAGATTCTTTTATCTAGTGCATCATATTTTTTTCATAAGTTTTAGTATTTTTCTTGTCATGGTAATCAACCTAATATTTTTGTGTTGATAACCTAATTTTAGTAAAAATAAAGTATAAAATATAAATAATAATTAAACTATATATATATATATGAAAACTACATTTATGGATCTACAAAAGGTATTTTTACATTTTTAAAAAAATGTTATTTACATGAGTAGGAGTTGTTGAAACAACAAGTTTTCAAATAATTTATTTTTTTGGTAAATTGGTCATAATGGTGCTACATATGCATTTAGCCAACAATTTTAATTGGAAAAGTTATGGACATAAATAACTTTGCTAGAATGAATCTTACTAGATCATATGTTTGACCATAATTGATTTTTAGTTAGAAATATTTAAATTCACTTGTGTTGATAAGTTGGTTGAAAGTGTGACACAACTTTGTACTTGTACCCTATTGTTACAACTATTCCAAGATAGGAGATCTCCATGGTTTTTCAATCTAATTTGCAACTCATGATTATCAACAACCAAGTGCTACACCATTTTTCTAACTTCTCCATTCAAATTTTTTGGTTTATTTCTTCAACCTCTTTAAGTCTTCCATTTTTCATTTTTTTTGCTTGGTTTAACCTTGCAAACCAAAATCTTGCAGTTTCTTGTCAATTACCTAATACGGTTGCAAGTGTGAACTCAATTTGAAGAAAGTGTTAGAAAACCCTTTCAACCTATGCAATGCAAGCATGTTATAATTCCTTATGATCCATAATTACTTGTATATTTGAATGCATGACTTACCAACATAAACTTACTCCTTTGGTGTTGTTTCAAAGTTCAATGTGAATTTAACAACAAACGAAGGCTCAAAATTGATGCTTCCTACATATTAATGATGACTTCTATATTATAATCTTATTATACAATTTTGTGCATGTTCACATACATATCTACATTACTTTCATATCAAGATTCATATCCCTAGCATCCTACCGTCATTATGTGAATTACATATTCCATAAGGATAGTGGTTAACATATATTATATTGATTCTTACTCTCTATGATGTTGGATTCTAATCTTGTTTGTCATTATGAACAAATGTTGTGCTTGATTCATATGGCCAATTGGTTCTTATTCTTAGGTTTTTAAAATAGTAAAATAGTTTCAAGTACCAAATTAGAAAGCATATTTACGTGTATTCCTTCTCGAGGCTTTAAGGATACCAAAAGCAATAAATTGTTATTCTAACACATGCAAATGTTTTAAACTTGTCATGGAAAAAAAATTCTTCATCATACTTGATTATTGTCCTCAACAATCTCAATTGTGTGGGTTTCTTTGTAAAATTCCCTTTTACAAAATCAAGCCAAGTTAAATCCAAAATGCCCATCATATATTTATTGTGGGTTTTGGGACTTTTTCCATTTATGAAATGGGATTTGAGATTATAATAAAGAGGGCCTCAAGTAAATTTAAAATATAAAATAGGAAGGTCTCTTATAAGCAAAGTTTATTTTAAATAACTCCTTTTAAATATCAAACAAAGGTCAAGGGTTCCAAGGAATATTTGTATTCAAGTGCAACATTTCATATTCTCCCTAGCACTATCAATTGTGAGAGCTATAATTCAAGCCTACAATTCATTATATGTTAAGGGTTTAAACAAGTTGAAGATTTCATGGCAAATTTAATGATTGTCTCATGATATTCCAAATAGATTTTCAATGACTTTGCTGCAAATTTATTTTAGAATCTAGCAACTCAAAAAGCATACATTCAACCTCAACAAAGTTGTATAATCAATTATTGTGCTAATCATCATACGTGTAAGGAAGCTAAGGTAGCAGAACAACTTCCTACACTAATCTTGAGAGGAGGATAATGCAAAAATTTACAAATCTTTTCAGTTACAGAAACTCAAACAGAAATAAACATAAATATCATACATACCACAACACAATGATTTACGTGGGGAAAACCCTTTCGGGAGAAAAACCCCACTCCAAAAGTTATCCAATATATTATTCAAAAATCATGAAGATTACAATATACGTGTAGAGCAAGCTTCTCACAGTAGTATCACCAACCAAAGATCCACAAATAACACGACTGCTATCAGACTCATAATACATCACAATACATAACCGTAATACAATACCCTCATAAAATAGGGTTACCTTCTAAGGCAACTCAAGCTAATAAAATATTGATCGTCAAATCTAAGACCTAATGATGAACGATCCAAATTTACAATAATAAAATATAAATAAAATTTTCCTTAACCCCTTGCTCCCCCACCCCAACCCCCTATCATTGACATATCAAAAGTACCTTATGTAATTGCAAGGTTGAGACACATTTTCCCAACAATATGTATATCAAATTATATAAAATATTTCATCTAGGATATTACATTCTTCAACCTCAAAATAGTCTAATGATTGGTCTTATACATTTCAATTGATTAAATTCCATGATCACTTTGTTGTTAGATGTTAATGATTTATTTTATGATTAAGCTCTTGTTTTATCATTTAAATGTTATAAGTGGTTGTAAGTAGTGTTGTTATATAGATTAATAATAGGGTTAGGTGGATCGTGTAAAATATACTATAATATTAGTTAAATCTAGTCAATATTGGTTTGTCAATACATTGTCTCATCAACTATTATTTTGTCATAATAAGGCTTTACCCTACTCTATGTTATCAATTCATTATCAATTAATTATACATAATATTCACACTATTTAGAGAAATAGTTCCTCCATTTTCTTGGATTTCTAGGTGCAATCAACCTTTATGGGTGCAAATTCCCACATTGCTCTCTCTTTTGTACTTTTACTTACTAGGATTGAACACATGTTACACCCTTGTGCAATTTTATCCCAATGATTTAAGCATTTTGAGTTGAACAAGAGATCCACAAGATAATAAATTTAAAGAGACAATGTTTTTGAAATTGCTCTTCTTGTGCATTTGAAAGGGAGAAAATGCAACTTGCATCATGCAACAATGTGATGACACATACAAAAATTGCCCTTGTACATGGATAATCATCATTGGCACAAATGAAACTTCTGCCCTATTACATGTAAGACTATTCTCCATGGTTGCTCATCAACTTGGCCCTTTTACCTTTGTTATGTATTATAGTTGGCTCTATCTCTACCTTGCCCAATCTTGGCTTGTGAGGTTAAAAAATGGCTTCTCTTCTTTCATCTTAAATAAATAAATAATCATTTAATCAACTCAACTAAGTAAATTTTGAATGAATTTCCATGATCTAATCCAAATTAAAGGTAGCAATTTGTTAGGATGGAAGATAGGATTCATTTGCATTCACAACTTGCTTGCAAGAATTTGTTGGCAATGAAATAGAGACCGAAATTCCACGATATGTAAGTCTCGATAATGGTACTATGGATAACTTTTTTGAGGGTGCTACGGATAATATTTTAGAGAAATATAATGGCCCCTAATAGAGGAAACCCTTGATCAACAATGTTCAATTAGTTAAACTATAAGCATATGTGAGTTCTTTAAGAATGCAAAAAACATGTATTTATTACCTCACAAACACAAAATTTAAAAAACTCAACTAGTAGATGCAATGCGTTGCCTTTAAGATGTAAAAGCAACCCTACAACATTTGATCAATTCACCTCCTTTGAGCCAAATGCAACCATATGGGAATACAAGGGCTCATTGATATCTTCTATGACAAGATGCCCTTACACCTTCATTACTTTCTCAAGTGTTGTTATAACAATGGCAATATCTTTCTTGAGTGCTACAAATTAGTAGATTATATGAATCTACATAATATATTCTAAGAAGAGGAATTTATACAAATATCCTATTAGTTTACCAATTGTATTACAAGTTATGTGATCTTTTTCAAAAACATAGCATTTATTAGCTTCTAAGGGTGAAATAAGAATGTGCTTCAAAATCTTGAAATTCAATAAACCATGCAATGGAGAATATAACTTTTTCATCTAGACTTAAATTAGTTAATTTCAAATTTACAACAAAAGTTTAAGAGATGAAAAATATTGAATAACAATATTGAATTATATGTCTATAACCTAAACACTCCAAAAGGATTAAAAGAGATTACAAATACAACCACAATCAAATAAAATCATAAAATATATTTCCCTATATAGTATAAACTTGTGAGTTGGAAAATTACTTTAATAATATTTTTGAAGAAAAACATTTATTTGATTGACTATATAACTTTTTCTTTTAGATTTAAAATAGTTAGTTTTAAATTTACAACAAAAATTTGGGAGGTAAAACATTTAATAACAATATTAAATTATATATATGTAACCTAAACACTTCAAAAGAATTCAAATAAAACCACATTCAAAGAAAAGCATAAAATATATTTTCCCCATATTGTATAAAACTTATAAGTTAAAAAAATACTTCAATAGTTTTTTTTTAAGAAGAAGAAGAAAAACAATTATTTGACTATAACTTTTTCTTCTAGATTTAAAAATAGTCAATTTTAAATTTACATCAAAAGTTTGGGAGATGAGAAATTTAATAACAATATTGAATTATGTATTTAGAAGCATTAAAAAATAAAAAAATAAAACCACAATTATATTTCCGAGAGCAATAAATACTTCAATAATATTTTGAAGAAAGACACTCTTTTTTCCTTGTACCAGGAAATTTATAATTTGAAAAATATTTTCTCTTCTAATAGTAACACCTAATGACATTTTCTCATAACATTGAAAACCTTTCTAACGACCCTCTGATTATTGAAAATTAGAAAATAGTTTGTAATTTTCTGACAAAATTACCATACGCATCATATTTCCCATTAAACGTTGAGTGCATTTTGAGATAACGTCTTTGACACAATCACATGACATGTGAAGTTGAGCTCAATCTCATGACTGTCACCTATTTCAATATAAACATTTTTATACAGGCCTATTTTCCTTTACAATTATTAAGTAGGTTACTCTTGTAAACTAAAATCCAATTATAATATTCCTTTTAAGTGCCAATTTTTTCTTGATAATTAAAGCCATTTGTTTCCTAAATAGCCACACTTATAACGTAGTCTCATAATCATTTTCTATTTCCACACACTTATAATATATTATGAACATACCAAAGACCCTCTTATAACTTATAATTATAATATTCCTTTTAACTGCCAATTTTTTCTGATAATTAGAGCTATTTGTTTCCTAAACAGACACACTTATAACGTAGTCTCATAGTCATTTCCTATTTCCACACACTTACAACATATTATAAAAATACCAAAGACCTTCGCATCGCTTCATACCTTTTCCCCGTGGTTGACAAATCTCGTAACGATCACTCCACACTCTTTTGTCTAAAGTTTCAAAGAGACTACAAGAAACGATTGAATGTAAAGGCAGCCAAATCGTGAAGAGATCTTTTTCATCGAGTAAACGCTATTGCAAACAGCGAAACCAGTAAGGATGAAATATCAAAATTTAGATATAACAAAAATCCATTTATTTTAAAAGCCTTCGCATTTGAATTTGACTTTCATATCTAAGAGTTGCCTCACTGAAGGTGATTAGTTAAATCATTGTATGCTAACACCTTAGGATTTGACCACAATGTGTAAACGACATATTTCGTGTACATTTCTCAAAAAAAGAACACATCTCAGAAGGTGGTTGATTAAAATCATTTTCTAGCAACACCTCAAGATTCGACCATAATGCATAAACTCATATTTTGGGTGCATTTCTCAAAAAATGAAATATCCTTTTTAAAGGTATGAGGGCAAACCATTTTCCCAGAAATACCTGATAGAGTAATCATACACTTGATATCTATTATGAGAAACCCAAATTTAACATTTACACCCCACAATAAGTCGGCCTATAGTTTAGGGACGTGCCCCCAAGGTTCAACCCCACATTGCAAATGGTTGACCATTTCTTGATACCCCACCCATATAAATGGATTTCAACATTGGTTCCTGTATGTTTTTTAGTTAAAAAACAGAGCAAGAGATAGAAGCTAGAAACTATCTTCTAATTCAGATGACAAGTTTTTAGTTAAAAAACAGAGCAAGAGATAGAAGCTAGAAACTATCTTCTAATTTAGATGACAAGTTTTTAATGTCAAATTGGGTTTCGCCCTTGAATGATATCTTATTTAAATTTCCTTTCTTACGCTACATTTGCATTTGCCCGTAAATCAATCAAAATTAGTTCTTGATTTCCTGTCATCATTCACATTTGCCTTCAGCAAATGCATTTTGCATTTCTTGCTCCAACTCTAAATATTCATCATAGTTGATTTTCATGTCCATGTCCTATCTAACATGACGAATTAATTTAATGGGTTGAACTTCAAAGTGTTTATATAAATACTAAAAAAAATCAACAAAGCAACTAATCATAAGAGAAATATAATAAATTGAATGAAAGGTTTAAAAGTTTAAACCATGTCTGAATTCTTAAAAGTGGGTTATTATTTAGATAATATATCATTTTTTATGATGATGCAAACTTATGCTCTTAATTGTTTTTATGATGCATGCCTTCATGCACAATTCTATTTCATCCCCCAAATAATATGAAAATAAGATTGGAAGCACGATTATATTACAGAACCATATGGACATTTTTAACAGGCTTGGATCTCATCTCTGTCTTTTGTTAAGTATATATGAAACCTAAAATTTATTTCTTAACGTTTTACAATTTTATCTAACCAAGTCAGAATAACGGACACTATTTAAAAGCACGGGAAGAAAAACAAATACAATGTAACAATAGCTCACAACCAACAAAGAATTGCAACTGCAATTACAACAAAAAATGTTCAAAAATCTAATGATATACAATGAGAGAAGCCAACTTGAACCTATGACACCTAAATCAATACATTAACATATGCCAACTTTCACATATAAACCCATGCATTGAAGTATTTCAATAACAAGCAGGGCATTGTAGTCACCTCAAAATAAGACACATGCACTAAATGACTCTAAATTGTCTTCCGTGGTGCTAAAATTCACTAATCACAAATACAAAGTCCCCCCTCCAAAACAAAAACTAATCTGGACAAATTCCTTTTACAAAATAATTATTATTAACCAAGGTGTATGCACTAAAAAGTACTGCAAGAAACAAAACCATCCATGCAAGAAAAGGCTGCAAATTACAGTGTTCTGATAAATCACCCGCAGAGGCTTTGTGGAATATCCATTATGAAGTAAATGCAAAACTTGTACCTTTCAACAATAAAGGCATTTCACATAGACACTAAGCCTCTAATCAGATTTAAGAGGAGCATTATGTGCCTTACTGATTTCACCAACAATAGAAGAGGGTAAAAAGCCAAAAAAATAGTCCACGTTTAAGGAAAAGAAAGAAGAAATTGTCATCACCAACCAAGCCTTCATTTCCCATGATATTATTGGAAAAGGGAAACAATTTCTTACCAGACATAGGATATCGCTGTTTGCAACAGCAAAATACTTGCAAAACAAAAATTGTATATTTCTCATTGGCTTTCATAGCAAAATGGATTTAAAGGGACAAAGACAAATTACTTGCTCAAAATTATGAAATTCCGCCTACTCAATACATCCTTTCCAGCATATAACACAGCTTAAATTGGTGCAGGTGAGATCGGCTGGAATGCTCTTAACATCCAATTAATAGTCGTCGAATAAACACGCTTTCTATGCAGTTTTTGGAGCACTAGCATTCTGTATATTACAATAAACATACAATTGAAACATTAGTGGCACAAGTTGTAGAATGCTAAACAAGTATTAAAAGATGTCAGAGGAAGCAGCACTTGCCCTTTTTTCTTCTTCCAGTTTTGCCTTGATGAATGAATAGATAGCAACACCAGCAATAGCAATTGATGTTCCAATGGCAGTCTGAGTTGAAATCTTATTACCTGTAATCAAGGCAAATACCAATATATAGAGTTGATTTCCAAAACCATGACATGGTGTAGCATTTACAATGAATTTCAAACACCTCTTGGATATTGCCGAAAATATAACAAACTTGTCAAGACATTAGCACAACACAAATAAAGCTATAATTCAAATTCTGATAGATAACACATACCAAACACAATGATTGAAAAACCAATCACAAACACACGCTTCAACACATTGCCAACTGCATGAGTGAGTGGTGCAACACGCTCCAAGGTATTTGTGGCCAGCTGCAATGAACACAAACAAATGTGCCAACAATTGTTACCAATTTCATGATTGGAATGAGCAATTTGGGTTGGAGGAGTTTAAAAATATATATTTCAAGATTTTGTGCACTATTATGTTAACGGAAACACAATTGCTAGACAAAATACCTGATTATACAAATGATAGAACATTCCAACCCAGAAAAGGTCAGAAACGAACTTGACAAGACCAACTTTAGCAATTGCGTCCGCAAAACCAGTCTGCATCAATTTAGGTCCTTCAATCTACAAAAAGGAATTAGCATTTTTTTATCAGTCACAACAAACGCATGCTTAATATGGAGCACAAGCAATCAGCTACTTCCAAAGCTTCCCCTGCACAGAACATTGCTTTAGAATTTCAAACTTTTCTCTGAATTGTACAGCTATTTGTTCTATTTGTTTTGAAGATTATACAGACTGTGAAGTCAAGAACATGAGGAACTTACAATAATGGCTGGGGGAATACAAAACAACAATGCAATGATTGACATATATGCATACAGATTTGTGCTGTCCATGCCAGTCTGCAAATAGAGCATGCCAAAATAAGACATATGCCAATGCCAATCAGAAAATTAAAGAAAGCTGAAATATAATGTAAAGCTTAATAGTCACAATAGTGACAAGACTATACTGTCTGAAAATAACTAATATATAGCTGAACAAAACACGGATTTCTCAGATATGAAAAAGCAAATCATACGTCATACCATAGCTTTCTTTGAGTATACGCTTCTATATGTGAAAGCAATGTTTGAAATCATTGCACTGATGAAACCAGTCCAATTGAAGGACAGCTCAGTCAATGATGCCATGGATACACCTGAAGAAATGATATTATATTTTAAAAGTTTTCCATAAAAAACAGCAACTGTCATTTAAGTACCAAAATCAGTATCTTAGCTACCAAACCATAATAACTAATGAACCATTGTCTCAGTTCTTACCAAGCACGACAGGGGCCAGAGACAACCACAGTGTAAAAGGGATCTGTTGTCCAAGAACAAATTGAGAAGCAGCAGCATTGAAAAAAGGTTCCAAAGCTGGACAACAATAAGAGTTAGTTACTCAAAATAATATGAACATATTAAAATAAAGAATCCAGTAGAAAAATTAAGACAACAAAAAGAAACAAGCAATGAATATTTGAAAGGACAGATTGGTAGATTAATTAATTAGTTCACATATCAGGACCTGCACAGACAAGACTACTTGGCACAACACCACAAAAATGGCCTTGGAACACAATATACATCTCAGCAAATAATTTATAAGTATCATGTATATGCACACATCAAGGATGAATGTAGAGGAACAAACTTTCTCAAAAAACAGAAAAGATCAAATGTTGAGCACTTAAAAGAATAGATGCCATTACAAACTTCTGAATTTTGATGATATACATGTTGATGTGCCTAGTACAGAAGGTACTAACGAATATGAATGCCCATAGAAAGAACCTACAAGCCTCTGTTCTTATATCACTGATGGCTAGCTTTAGAGAAGAAATTTCAAAATATTTTTTTCTGGAATTGGAATTCTCTCAACATATTTAGAGTTTCAAGAAAATAAATATAAGGAAATACTTGCCAGGGATCCTCAAAAAGCATCAGAATTGTACACAAGTCAGTCTCTATGCAAATTATGAACTTTACCTTTGATAGTGTGTGTGAAAGATACTGCAACAGTTGCAAAGGAGACATTTGACATCACATGACCCAGTGCATGACAGGCAGCTACCGGTGTCAACAGCAACAAGAGCTCTTTGTCCATTGGCTGTTAACAAATCGATTAAGCTTGTCAGTGATTGTTATAATTAGCAAACAACATTCTTCTACGGGTAAAGATAGCAGACACACCAGTTCAATGAAAGCAAACTTACCGCACGTTTTGGCAGACCAACACTCCACGAGACTAAGCAGTATGCCACACCCACTAGAAGATGTAGAACGGACACAAAACTACCAACACAAATCCCATAAGCTATTAGATTTAAGAACCTTCTTGTTGACTCAATTTTTACAGTACAAGGCCTCAAACATTATCACGTCTTAGAATTTCTCACTTTAGCACATAAGCAATGTCTAGCAGCAGATTTATTTGAATCTGTTGCATAAAAAGGATTTTATCATTCTGCAAAGAAAACAAGACTCATGCACCACCGGCTAAAAATTTAAAATTTATTTTCAAAACTAAAATATGAGAAATACAGTTAACTGCTATTTTCAAATAGAAGGATATGTAGACAGAAAACTTACTAGGGATACGGGAAGTAGTTGTAGATCTTCTTGTTTAAAATGTTAAAAATAACATTTAAAAAATACCTGCAACAAATCATAAATGTAAATGTAAGATATGTGGCTGAATAATAATTTACAAGTTTCATAGACATCATCCAAAAGAAACTACCAAGCAGGGCAGAGCACAAAGCTTTGCACTCTATGTCTACAATCGGAATAATGTAATATCAAAGAAACAAGCAGGTCTGAAATTATAATCAAAACTCCATCCCAAATTTGAGATATTTTGGATTGTAGTCAGACTTTTCATGCCAAATATTCTTGAAAATTAAATTAGTTGACCTTTCATAGAGTCAAAATTTTATCCTATTGTTAACAGTGCCAAAAGGCAATACTTGTGGGATCATATAATGAGCGATAAAACTTATAACAGTAGATGTAAGTATGATTATGAAACGTTGGCATTACAACAAACAACTTGGCAGAAGACAAAGGCTATGATTTGATGTCTTGAAATGGGAAAAAAAAATGGCTGAGCAAGATTGGAAACGGAAGGCAACTCTAAAATAGTAACTGATTCAATCAAGAGAAACAGCTTCCCAAATGGACAAATAAGTGAAGTATTTAAAGTCCTGGGCTCCTTGCCCAATTCTATGGATATAAATTCATTATCTCATATTCAAAAGATTGACAACTTGTGGTAGAGTTTTTGGCAAGAATGACAGGAGGGAATGTGATGTCTGGCTCCTTACTTGGATGGAGTTAGACTTATATGAGACCACTAACCTGAATAGTAAACCCCTAGTTAAGATTAAGGAATATGAAGGTTCTTATTTTTTTTTTAATAACGATGTATTATTTGGAGTTTAGTTCCAAACTTCCGGACGGTTTAAATCATCCCAGAATGGTGACTATCTTTATTAGTGTTTCTTGGCATGGGGTGTATTTTGCGATCATGTTTTTGTGTAATCTAGGTATACAAGTTTTGATTTCTTCAACAAACAACAAATGAATAGATTATGCATGTTTGACATCTATTTAAATATAAAACAAACAATAGATGACAAACATGCATATCCCTGCTCTGTTCAACATCTCAAAATTGAGCAGTAACAAACTATTCATACTTGTCATCATTATCAGAGATTTCCGTGTCAATTGCTCCAATGAGTTTGGTACCTCTGCAACTGGAGATATCATTAAGAGTCAAAAACATATTCAACACAAGAAGAATGAGAAGATAAAAAAGTTAACAGGTTCTCCAATTTTGAAATTTTCCATGAAGTAGACCTTAGCCGATGATATGAGTAATATTTGGGTGGATCAAAGTTAGTCTTTTCACTTTTCTTTCCATCTGTTTCCTTCTTAGTTCCCTTCATGGTGATAGCATCAACCATGCAAGATACTCCCTTATCTCTCTTCCCTATGGAAGAGTCTGAAACACCATCAACAGTTGCATAACAGTTGCAATCACATTGAGAAGATGATCCATATTAGAGGAGAATTTCCAATACTGTCAGAGATTTCAAATGCTTCAAGTTAAGACATCCATTCAAAACTTCTTCATGAGAAGTGGATCCATGTTTGTGTACTTCAAGGTGGATTCCACATTTTCAGAGGTGAGTGAACATGTAAAAAAGTCAGGCATCATTTGCCTAGAAGAATGGATAGCCACACACCAACAACAAAGTTATGAACAAATTCAAAATTAGACTCATTTTCTCTTGTTTAATGTTGGTAAGAGAGGTTGGTACCTAAGTTAAATGGTCTAGCAACATCTAAAAAAAGGTACGAAAAAACCTCAAATTAAGTGGAAGATGTTGGAACCAAATAAAGGGGTCTGCTTATAAAGTTCAGGCAAAAATATTAGGCAAGATTTTGCCATCATATTCCAAATCAATATATGCCATTTTACATGCATGGACATGTAGAACAACCCTCCTCTGGAATGCCAATGAATTTTGGAAGCTTGGAGAGAGGACTAGGAAACAGAATATCCATTCCCTAGTGAGCCAAGGGATTCCTACAGTAATCTTTATAAGGTTTCTTTGACCATGGGATGTGTCTACCACTCACATGAGTAGAATGGCCACCACTTCCTAAGAGTGAGTCATTAAAAGGGCCACAAAATGATTAGCCATGCCATCATTGTATTCATCCTCATGGTAAGGTTCCCAATGAGAGGAATTTCTAAGATGATTTCTACAAGCTTCCCTAAACTCAAGTGTTGTGGGGGTATATCCCTATGCTCTCTATGATGAAGCATTTATTCTCTATTGCCTCGAGGAGAGGATCTCCTATTGTATCCAGAGAAAGATGTCTCCTATGATCTTTAAGCTCTCTAAGCTCTCTAAGATAAGCTCTCTAGAATTAATCATATTCTCCTTTATAGGTGGGGACAGCCATAGAGCATAGCAAAGGAGTGGAGCTCTTACAATGATAAGCATAATTCATAGGGTGTTATCTATACTCGCAAATTATACATTATTTTCTTTGAGGAGAGGGTTTTCTCAAGCTTCTAGGAGGAGTGGATTACAATGATAAGATAATCCATAGGGTTATCTATACTCGCAAATTATACATTATTTTCTTTGAGGAGAGGGTTTTCTCAAGCTTCTAGGAGGAGTGGATGGTTCCCCACACCTATGTGGAGGAGAAAGACCTCTAGGAAATATATAGCAATGCTATGAGATGAGTGAAACACATTTTGATTTGAATGGATGCTAAAAAATTCATTAACATGGAAACACTTAAACTCTTTATCAAGCTCGGGCAATTTCTTATTCATTCTAAATATGTTTTGATGCATGGGACCCATGACTTCTCAACATACCTCCCTCATCAAGATTTTTGCCTCA
The DNA here is from genome assembly GCA_007258455.2 of Sequoia sempervirens. NCBI lineage: Eukaryota > Viridiplantae > Streptophyta > Pinopsida > Cupressales > Cupressaceae > Sequoia > Sequoia sempervirens. The sequence goes on along the minus strand of VDFB02086081.1, from coordinate 302,672,916 downwards.
TTCCTTCTTCAAGGGTTTGGCCCCTTGGAGGAGAAGGGAGAAGTGGGATTGACTCAAATGGAAGAAGATCAGCCCACTCAAAAAAATGAGAGAAAGTGGAGAAGTATCTTGGGGGGGGATTGGCATAATAGATCATTACCATGTCCTAGGTCCCAATGAAGCAAAATGTTGGTTCTTAATCTCAGATTAACCCCTCAAGTTAGGTTTCCTGCATTCAATGGCTTTTAGATCTTCTTCCTTAGTCATCTTGACACCCTCACCATTGGGGCAACAAGAAATCAATTTTAAATGGTCCCAATGAATGCCAAACATCTGGGGCCAATCAAAGACTGCTATAACTCTTCCATTGGTTCTTTACATTCCTTAACCCATTGTCACACAAGATTCACATCTTGGAATGTGATAATATTGCTCTTCCACCTTGATTAATTCCTCACAATTCAAACTATGAAAATGGAGTCTCTATGACTACAAGAACTATTGCCCTTGGCATTGTCCAATGTTAACATGGAAAGAAAAATAATCTAGCTTCCAAGATGTAGAGGGATGATGGGAGGACATAATGCCATTGAATGAAACGGATTGAAGGAGGGAGGTAGAAGAACAAACAAGAAGAGCTTCTATGCAATAGTGAGGTAGCAAAGGAAAAGTACCTAAACATCTTCCAATTGCCATCCCAATCTTACCAAGGTCATGAAGGTAGCAAGTTGGAGAGACCACAACATGCTCCTTTTAGAACAAACAATGCAATGATTTCTTGAAGTTCTAGAACATTACATTGAGGGTACATAAGTCTTGATCCCCACTTCCAAGGGGATGCCTTGGAAATTAGAACCTTAAGTACTCTCCTTCACCTTCACCCTCTCTCCTTAGTTGATCCATTGCCTTTACAAACCATGGGGTGAAAGCTTAACAGTTCACTCTGATTTATTGAAAATTTACCATGTCCTTAAAAATGGGAAAAGAGGGATGAGACATATGACCTAAATTACAGATCATCCTCCATGCCACCAATTATAATTGGTGATATTAATGAGGACATATAATCAATTAATTCAAAGGCTTGAGAATATGAACACATGGCCAAAATCTACTCTTTTGACAAGGCCAATATTTGCCACCATATCGACAACTTTTATTTGTACTCTCTTAACATGAGTGAACAAGACCTCTAACTTGGTCACAAGGGCACAAATGTCCACTATAATTTGATTAATACATCAATACCAAGAGAGCTTGTCGGAGTGTTGTTAGGCTTGTTGACCATAGTTTGAAAGAACCTAATAGATATTCAAACGACATTTAACATGCCTTGTTTAACTGCTTACATTATTAGATGATGCAAGGGTAACTCTCTTGAACAATCAATCGACAACCTTGCTATAGTTAACACAAAAAAAGCTATCATATCAACCAGAATAGTCATCTATATAAATAGCATTTTTTATTTTAACCCCAGCTAAATACGTCTCAATAACCATGGCCTTCAGCAGAGCTCTTCCAAAATAAATAGCTTCTCTCAACCCACAGAAACCTCAACCAGTTATAATTATATCACAACTAGTAATTAAGCTGTTTTGGAGATTCACCCAAAATTCTCTAAAATTTCTTCTCTAAAATTTTGAAAAGCACATAAAACGCATTGTCAATAATTTCTTAAAAATACTCAGTGTTCATAATTTTTGTCTTTTTACTGCATTTCCTTTTTTGCTTAATTTAATGCTTCATATATAGCAATTTCTAAATTGGTTCTTCAATGTCTATATAAGTTGGAGCATGAAAATTGTTCTCACTCATATATTCAATATACTCACAAGTGAGATTGTATAAACAGATACATCCATATACACAAAAAAGTATATAACACAAACATGTGTAAAATTTATATATTGTTTGTTTTATATTTAAATATATATGACATTAAATGTCAACATTCACATGTATGTATTTATCAAGGTATTGAGACTCGGACTTGGAAAAATCTTGAAAAAGCTGTTTTGTGACTCGGTGTTGGACTCTGCGTAAAAACAAGGCAACGCAGCTGAGTCTGCAAGTCTAGGCTGTAGATTCGCCAATCCTGATTCAAACTCCGATCCAAGAGTCCTCACCTATCAACAGTACGGAATTTATATAATGCCACAAATGATATGTACACATTAAATTTTAAATTTACATGCATTTATAGATTGAAATGCACGCATATATGGACATAGTTACATATACACACATTTATGAAAAACATACCATGCAGTTGGATCCAATTTGTAAACTGTATGCATACATATACATGAAAAAATACTGCCCAATTGAATCCAGAAATCAATCTCAAAAATCCTAAAAAATCTGCCATTACCTTTACCTTTATACATGGTCATGCCCAGTTATGTATACACGCATCTACGTGATTATGCATAACCATATATATGCAAATCTATGTCTATTATTGTGTGTGCTTACTTCTTGTAACAGGATTGATGTGACTTCCTGGCGTTCCCTAGTTATTGTGTTCAATAAAGAGAAGGAAATGTTATTTACTTGTGAAAAAGCCCATATGCTAAATATTTTCTATTTTCATTTTTCAAATTCTTCCATATTTCAGTATCAGATACGTACAGAAATCATCACAGTTTCTTTCTACCTTAAAAAATATGTTACAGATGAATATCTCTTCCAAGAACTCGCCGTTTACACTTCAATGTTGGATGTAATGTACGGTAATCACTGGTCGGTAAAACTCACTATTTAATTACTGTAGAAGTAGATTTTTCAAGCATTATACTACGATATTACTCTACTGTTATTTGTTTCACAAAATCTATTTATAGCCATGACTAGCAACTACAATTTACATTTACTGATTTATTTAAATTTGAAGGATACGTAATTAATGGCTAAAATTTTATATTTTGATATCGGTGTTTGAGGATTGGTACTTACCACATAAAAAAGAAAAAGCCGGTTATTAACCAAGGATACTTTTGACCGAAACTTTGTGGGGGCTTCTGTATCCTGCGCCAATAAATAAATGCCTTTAGTCAAATTTCTATTTCCAACCGATTAAACTTCAAAACTAAAAAATCAGACAAAAAGCCTCAAAATTCGGCCGGAAATATGATAAAACTTGGATTGTAAATATCTTTTGAAATAATAACTAATAAAAACAGACCCTGAGGGAATCGAGATTTCGTCTCCTTCGGCATCAGCGGCTGCTGCACGACAGACGGTAGATTTCTCGACCTGGCGATTCTTGATAGGCAAAAACGAGCCATTCAATCCGATCGGCTTAGTATCGAAACACTCCGACTGGAGCGGAACGGCAGACAGTGCGAGAGACGGCCGGGATTCAACACGATGTCTCTTCAGAACAAGTCCGGCAAGGCCACTGCCGCTTAACTTGAGCGGCGAAAAGGATGGAATCCTGCTTCTGAGCGGCTTAACAAATGCAGTTGAAATACGGGCAGAATCCACTTTAGGGTTTGAAAATCCGACAAGGTTTTGCTGCAGACAAGATACACGGACTGACGCCATTGCCGTCGCAGATGCCATTGTCGATAACAGTCTTCAAACACTACAAAACAATAAGAAAATCAAATCAAATCCCGAACAAAAATCGGATTCAAAGGAGGATATTCTGAATACATCCAACTCCTGGGCCAGAGAAAATTCAAACCACGATTTTCTGAGGACTTAAAGCTAAATTGATTGATTTTGCTCCAATTCAAAAAACAGAGGCTGTGTTAAACCCTTAATAATACCAGATTTTAGGGCTAGTTCCTGCAATGCGCCTACTCCGCTTAGGAATTTCTTACAGCATATTCAGTACAATAAGAAGCAGATACGATACCGCTTGTGTGAAAACCGCTTATGAGAGCTGCCTTTCCCAAACCGCCTTGTACAAGGAAGACGAGATTACTTCCACCTCTTTTGAGGATTCCGCCACTCGTTAATTAAATATTGTGTGCGACGAGAAAAAAAATAATGAAATTGTCGGTTATGCAGTTTATTTTAGAAATAATTTTTTTTTTCTGTTTCATTTACGACCCTGAATGGATGGGATATTCGGATGGTGTCATTCATGTGGTGTACAGATTAGAAATTTATTTGGAATTTGTCTCCATTATGGTCAGCTACAGTTTTTTTATATATTTAAGTTTTTTTTAATGGAAATTATCGGTTACATAGATAGTTGGTCTCTCTTTTATATAGTCTATGTAGAGTAAATATCTAATTTAGAAGTCATCTTTTGGTGAAGTGAGTGTGGGGATCTAGTGTTGGCAGATGGTCAGTGCTCCTCTTGAGATTTGTGGCATGGCTTAATTGCCTCTCGTGGATCCACTAACTCTGGCAGTTGTATCGAACATTAGCAAGTTGACCTTTTGGCGCAACGGCAACCATGGGGCCAACAATTGGTATCAGAGCCAAAGGTTACGGGTTTGAATCCCCTCAGATAACGTTGAAGGGGATATTGTTGGCAGATGATCAGTGCTCCCCTTAGGATTCACAACATGGCTTAACTGCCTCTCGTGGATTTGTTAACTCAGGCGGTTGTATCGAACATTAACAGGTTGACCTTTTGGCGCAACAACCGTGGGGCCAACATCTAGTGCATCAAAGTTAATTAAATGTTGAATTTAGCCTACTCATAAACTTTTTTGGATGGCATAAGCAAGCATTATAAAGTTTCAAGAAACAATGTTCTTGAATAAAACTATTTCTTTCAATCAAATTCACTTGAGGATAAGATCTCTAACATTTGTGTTACATATATAAGGGATTTTAAGACGTTGGGGATTGAAAATTTTGAAGTTTTAAAGTAAATTTGCTAAAAGAAGTACTCGAGTTTGGTATTTTAAGCTTTTTTTTTTTGTTAATATTTGAGTGTTGAGGTTATGGACTAAATATTTGTTGCTTTAATACTTTAAATTTTGAAACAAATGTTGAAAGAGGTGTGTAAATGAATTTTGATATTTAGAGAATAATTTTACTATTATTTAAGTATAGTGGTTGATGTTTTATAGTGTCTTTAATATTGTCTATTAATGTTCCGATAAGTTTGTAGGTCTTTAAAAAAGATTAAAGCTTTCAATAATAAAAATGTTTATTAACATTCATTTTGTAGAACAAGTAATGAGAAAAAGTTGTACTACTAATGTTCAAACATGTATTAGTGCTAATAATCTTGAGACTATCTAAATCAAGACTAAAAACAAACCCTACATGGGTGGATCAAGGAGTGAGGGTGTCATATCTACTTCTACATAGGGTAACCTTTGAAAGATTATAAACACTATCTAAATTTACTTAATGAAGTGTGGTTGTGTGTGCATATGTAAGTATGATGTGATGTTAACCAAAGTTAAGTCAATGTGTTAAAGAAGCAAATCAAACTATGAAACCTAAGGTTGTCTCCAACTATTTAAACTTGATTACAACCACTAAATGAGTTAGGACTAACTAGGTGTGATCAAAATGATGATAGTATTGAATAACAAAAGTAAATTCAATATTTCAGCATTGAAATTCTAAGAAAAATAATGAAAAACTATAAATAAAAGGATTGAGATGCACTTGGGCTAGTTCGATCTAGTTCTAGAAAGTATTACAATTTGGGTTTTGCATCTACTAGTGAAGTTTAGATTTTTTTTGCATATAGTGACTAGGAAGATAGCCGACAAGGCGACCTTGTAACCCTTGGACAATCTTGCACTAGTGTACTTTTTACTCCTAATATTTGTGGGTTCTCTTCTACTTTATATTCTTGACAATCTATGAAGTTTCCACCTAACAATAAGGAATATAAAATAGTCAATTAGTAGAAAATATGTTCATGAGTGCATGATGGGAAAAGTAGGCATGAAGATATGGATCAATTTCTCCTAATTTAGATGAGATCTTGGCATGTAATCAAAAAGGCTCGTGGAGGACTCTGCTTGGAAGGTATGCTAATTTTTTTGGACTTGTACCTATAAGTTAGGATTAAGAAACCACAAAAATGATAGTACTACATTTCAATATTGAATGACATATTTGAGCAATTATACTTAATAAAACTAAGTTAAGTGATCATGGGTGGACTAGAAATGGACTAAGGGAACTCTAATTCCAATTTGGTAGAATTATAACATAATGTGGGCCTTTTTGGGCAAGTGGTGGCCAATTGGACAATCAAGGTGAAGCGGATGACCGAGTGGGTAACGAAGATGGAGGCCTTATAGATAATGGACAAATTGTTACTTATAGTACTTTAGGAGATGAACTTTATATTTTTGGAAAGATATATGTAGATTAATGAAGCTAAGATGATTGTACCAACGATATTCTTCAAGTATTTTCAAATATAAACTATAAATAAAGCTTTAGTGATGGGAAACCTACAAAAAAGAAAAGGTTAGAAGAGGAGTCTACCTTAGTCAACCCCCTTGTGGGTGTTAAAACATGGGTCCACATAATTGATAATCATGACTATAATATAATAAATTGATTTAAATAAATATGATATATGAAACACATTCAATCTATTAAACTTACATAATCAAGTGTTAGGGCTCTTGGGAATCATGCAAACAAGTGAGGATGGGAGAAAAGTTTTGGATAGCAAACTAGACTTTGATGAAAATTTATTTTGGGAGTTTTTAAAGGAATTACATGAGATTTATAATCATTATTCTAAAGTATCACTAATGGAGGTTTGACTTATATTTTATTAGGGTCTTTAACAAGGTCGTAAAAATGGTGTACACTCATAAAGCGATGAAAGTAACATAGAAAAAATCCAAAATGGGATCTAAGTGATTCACGAGGGATTTAAGAGGATTATTTGAAGGACTTCTTATATAAATAACTATGGTTTAAAGTGATTTTTGAACCAAAAAAAAAAAAATAGATCTAAGCTCAATAGCCTTAAGATGATTGCAATCTAGCATTAGGGAAGTTATTTGTGATGAAAACCTAATCTAAATGTGATAAAAATGGATGAGTGGTGGAATGGATGGAGAGGAGATTTCTATTAAAAAAAAAAATTAAAAAAATCTATTTGCATATAAAACATTTTTCATAAATTCAAACTATACTTGAAAATATGGAAAAAATTAGGACCAACTTGCAAAAAACCTCAATAGGAAAACTACTTGAGCATGATATGGATATCTTTCTTCCTATAGGATAATTCTAACTCACTCATAAAGTTTTTGAAATTATTTGTAATAGTTGTACTTTTTCTAAAAATAGAAAACCTTCCTAATCTCTACCAAATTTTGGTTTTTCTATGTTAAAATGGGGTAAAGGTTGAATGTATTTATAGGTTTTCAAAGAAAAATGTATAGTAGAGGCTCATTAGCTATACATAAGTGAAGCATTAATTAATATTACCTCCTAATTATTTCTCAAGATCTCAAAATTGCAAGGCCACCATATTGGGAGTAATAATAGAGGGAATATTATCTAATAGGGCTTAGGCCATAATTTACACACAATCTCAATTGGACAAGTGTGCACATAGAGCCATGTGTTTTGGTAGCAAATTCAACTATTTAATCATTTTTAGAAAGGGCGAGAGTAGGGTTCACATGGGAAACTTAACTAGAAATGACAAACTAAAGGGGGGAACATGGGTAAAAAGGTCAACAACCATGGAGACACAAAGGGAAAGGTTAGGACATGGGGTGGGGCTAATAATTAAATTAAAATTCCCAATAGAAACATGACAAGGGGTGAGATAACATATAGAAAGGGGAAATTTTATGGCATGATGAGAACATAAGCTAAGGAAAAGGGTTAAAAATGTGACAAAACACACATGAGAGCTAATTGGGCTATAATGGTGAGAAATGTGTGATTAGATATGAGGATTATAATACAAGACATCTACCACCTTAAATGTCATTATCATAACCACATTGTTAATTTTTTCCCTTATTTGTATTATTTTATTTTTATTTCTTACTCTCTTTGTTGTTGGTATGCATAGAATAGAGTTAGCATATGTTGTTTTCCCACCTCATTTGTACATGTATGTTTCCACTTTCTCTTTCATGTTTTTTTGGTGAACTTAATTGATCTTACTATTCCAGCCTATTGAAATGCTCATAAAGTGATTTTTATTCCATTCTTATTGCTTCGCCTCTTAGGTATTTGGCCTTAATTACCTATAATATAATTTAGGAATCTTGTACATTGCATCTAGGATTCTTCTAGACCCCCATTACTTTTCCATAATATTTCTAGATACATCAACATGTGTGTGAGCACAATAAATTGGGTTTTTATCCAAACATATGGCACTTTGATTGTCACATCCAATTTTACGTATTTACACTAAAACCCAATACTTGAACACATATTTCTAGTTGCATTGCCTTGTTACATGCATGTGTCACAACCATTTATTCTACTTCAATAGTGGACAACATGATTATAGATTTTCTATTTACTCATCCAACTAATTTATACTCTAGATAAAGTGGAGACATAGTCACTCATAGACCTCCTACAATCTTAATACCCATCTCAATCAAAATCAACAAAGCCTTGTAATTCAACTAACTTCCCACATAATTAGATCCATGATAACAAATACAGTGGTTATAATTCTCATGTAGAGATATAAAAATCCATCCCAATCAAAATTAACAAAGCCTTGTAATTCAACTAACATACCCACATCACTAGATCCACGATAACTATAATGGTGTAAATTTGCATCTAGGCAAATTTCCCATTAATTTACCCTCATTTTAGCCTTACAAGTCTGATAATGTAAATACACACCGCTTTTATCCTAGGTACTTTTCCCATGTGTCCTTGTTGTTTTGTGTCAGTGGGAATTTTTGTTGGGGACGCATGTGCATCGTGTGGACATCCTGGCAAGATTCTTGCTTCATGAGGTAGCAAAAATGTTACGATTCCTTACTACTTGTGAATGTAATGTTCCCTATTGAATCTTGAATGACAGGAAATGACTATTTGCCTCCAATTTTACCTTTCAAACTCAATTCATTCACTCCTTCACTCACTTCATTTATTTTGGCAACATTATTGATCATTCTAACACTTCTCTTAGCTTCTTTATCACTCTTTCTTGTTGCTACCAGCTTTCTACTTGGAATCTACAGTGTCTTCTTGCTCTAGTGCCATTGAAATTGCATGTTCACAAAGCTCTACCTCCTTGGCATGGTGATATTTCTTTCCTTCTTCCTCTATTAGCCTTGAGTGCTTGAGTGCTTGTAGGAGGGAAGGTGATATTGTGTCCATTTGCTTACTTGCTTGTTTGCAATATTGTTCTTATAGAGTAGCATCCAAGTTGTCATTTCTCTCTACTGCATTGTGTCCTTTCTATCTGCTTCTTTATCACTTTTCTACAATATTGTTGTCTATTGGTTGTTCGTGGAGGTGGGAACATTGAAATGGGGACTTGACTGAGGCAAGTTCCAAACACAGACCCAACATTTTTCCTATTACTGTGTGTTTAGGTGTTGTTCATTTTCTTGGAGCTAGCTAGCGAATTGGACCTTGAGTAAGTTGGCATTCTTCTTCTTTCTTTGTCATTTCGCTATTAGAGTAGCTTTTATAGTATCCTTCTTGGTGTACTTTGCATTTCCTTTACTTTTTTGTCAAATTGCAAAACTATAACATTCAAGTCGTCAGTAGACTTTATGAGTTCCTAGTTGTTGCTTGACCCTCTATCTATACAGGATGCTAGTGTGTATCTAAGACTCCAACGTGGCGCGCTAAAGTTCAACTACCATCCCCCAACAAAGAATTGTCTAGTTCACAATTAGAGACATGTGTAGTCTACTCACTCGTTTCTTGAAAACACCTATCATAATCTAAAGGGAAACAAAGTCATGTTTTTCCCCTCTTTTTCGGCTTGTTCTTTCTTCTTTAACTTAATAGGTAGTCTAAGGTAGTTTAGGGAAATTTGTTCCCTTAGGCTCTTTCATGACTTGAAAGCCTTGGGGGTGATGAATCCCCCTTCTCTACACTTTTGGTGAACCTAGCATGAACATCCTTGTTTTTATTTCTTTGTCATGAATATGTATCTCGTGTCTTAAGTGTGTCGTAGATTCATGAGTCATGAGGCATTTAGCTTTGCAACCCAATCTATAACCTCTAGAAATGTAGCTAGAAAGAGTCCTTGACAAACGAGAATGAAATATAGGTAGGTCACTCTTTGCAAATTTAGTCACACAATCTTCTACATCTTCTAAGCTAGTTCCATTTGAGTACATGAACATGGTCTCATTCACGTGTATCCCTCCTATTGAGAATTTGAGTGCAATGCCTGATATAATTCACCTCACATGATGAGCCACTAAATAAGGAGCCTTCCCCATTATACATTCCTTCCTGAATTAATGGCAACATCATAACTGGCATCTTGGTTGATTTGACAAGTCAGGTAAATGTGATAATGGAGGAAACTTTGTTCATAAAAGTCACAAGCATATGGAATGTGTACAAAAAGTAAATAACCTAATAGTAACCTAGGTAAACTTAACTAACCAAGTGTGAATATAACTTATATGAGAATCAACTAGGTAAAGTGCCCCATTCACACCAACAATGACCACATAAAGATGTTAAAGGTTTTATTTTTTCTTCATGTTTTGTTTTTATTAAGTTCATACAATCTTATATGTGTAGATGTTAGATTTTCTTAATTTTACACTCTTAATTTTTTACCTTTAATTCATATGATTTTGCAATACCAATTAACTTAACTCTCTTTTGATATAACATGATTATATTAATATTTTAAAAAATATGAATATAAAATGTTGTAATGAGCATGATTCTTATTAAAGAACACATTCTCACTCTTCTCACAAACAATTTTATTTACTATTTAAAAATATAAATAATAATGTTATAATATTTAAAATTATAATTACATGAGAGAATTAAAAATAATAATTCAAATTAGACTCGATACTTATTAAATATACTTCTATATTTTTGAATATTATTATTAACACAAAATACAATTTTATAAGAGAAGATGAATTTAAATAGTTACATGTCAATATCAATTAAATTTAAAATATTTACGAATCTATTTAATATCATGGGACTATATAAAAAAGTAAGAAGCTAATGAATACCTCATTTAGAAATGATGTTTGACTTGGAGAATGCATGTACCATCCCTCATTTAAAATAACATTTAATTTTATTCAACTACTTTAAAAGGGTTTTCATTATAGGTAATAAGTCCACAAAGCCTTCCTTTCTTTTTTAAAAGTAAAACTTTTTAAAACTATTTTGAATTTTTTTGATACTTTTACAACTTGAACATGTGTTATGTGTCGCAAGATAAAAAGATAAATAAAGTAGATCATAATTTATTTATTTATTTATTTATTTTGTTGTTGTTGTTATGATAAAGTAATTTTAAACCTTGTAACACATTTCTAGTTTATAAATAAATAGTGTAATTTCTTTTCATCGATGGAAAAAAAAAGGATATAATTGTGTTTTGAGAGTATTTTCTATGCACACACAAATATTGAGAACAAATTTTAAGTTAAAATTATGTAGTGATATTTTTGAAAAATTATTAATAATTTTTAATTATAATATCTTAATTACTTTATTTTTTAAATCATTACTTGCATAAATATCTAATCAATAATAATGTATAAAATAAGACAAATCATATTTATTTCATAATTATAATTATTTATATCATTCCAAAAGCATACAAATAATTAGTAATACATGAAACTAGGGAGAATAATAATAAAAACATACTAAAATTTATAAATATTCAAGCACTAGTTTGTCTCGTTATATTTGAGGAGGAGGATTAACAAAAAAAAATGCACTATCCCCATCACTTATATATGAAGCATCTTGAATGAAATGTTAGTTATAGCTTAATTGATGAAGTTTGCACTAAACACAATAGAGTTGACAAGGTCATTGATTTATCATAAGTTTCTCGATTTACCAAGAAAAATTTTAATAGGTATTTACAAATTGATTCAAAGCTTTCCTTGAATGGATAATTTTTATAGTATGTCACATGAAGGAGTTGTCCAATGCCACCTAGGAATTAATGGAGTTAGGCATGAGATATAAATACCAAAAAAATAGCCTCATCCTCTAGAGTGAAATTCAATGACCAACAAGAAAGATCTTTTAGGATAACATCTAGTAATCATAAAATGATGTGTAATTTTTCTACCTTTGGGGGAGTATTTTAGAATAAAAATATGAGGATCCTTAGGAATAACATGAACAAAAGTTATAGCTACTTAACCAAAGAATAAATAAACATAAATGTTGATAAATCAAAAAATGATAGGTGTGGCCTTCTTCTATCACCATTTTTTATGTTGATTGACTTACACTATCAACTCAAGTATTTTATGGTGACACTTCTCTTGAAATGAGAAGAATCTCTCCAAGGATTTGTTTGTATAGTTTAGGCTACTAAGATAGATTTATCAAGTAGAGTTATGAGTCATCACAAAAGGAATCTATAATTATGATTTTTTAGTTAATAGTTGATAATATTATTTGCACTCAATCTCAAGGTTCTTTTCCTTTATCAAATTCGTCATGAAAGAAAATAAATACCTTGAATATGATTGTGATACTCAACAAACCTTAAAAAATATTCAATAACCCTTAACATTAAATCTAATCAACACATAGTCTAATCCTAAACTAACACCAAATTAAAAATAAATAATAAAGGGGGAGATAATTGTGGCAACAAATGAATGCAAAGAGGTATTGAAACTCTACTACAACATCCATCACCAAGTCTTGTAAATCTTAAAAAATTAAGTTATAAAGTGGTTACTATCGCATAATTTTTGTAAGCATGTGAGGAAACATCTTGAAATATATCTCAAATATTGCAAGATCATGAACTATGCACAAAAAACCTTAAGATTCAAGAAGAGACTAGATTTGTAAATCATATGAATATAATTTACTACGTTTATATTTAGATAATTTACACAAGTGGACTCATAATGAAAATAATATTACAGCAAAAAATGAAATGTCTTCTCTGTGATACACTATCATTAGACTAAACCAACCAATTGACTCTTTCAAACTAAACCAACTAAATCATTATGTAATGTCCCCTTCTCGAGCATGACTTCTTCTGTTGACCGTTGGCCTATTCTGGAGACCCGTAGGCTTCTCGGTGGTGAAATTAGCGTTTCTTGGTTGGTGGTTTCTTGTGCTCACGAATTGGTGATTGAACTGCGGATTCCTTTTGGGTTTTTCATGAGCTTTTCGATGGTGTGTTCTTGTCATTCTAAGAACTTTCACAAATTTACTATTTTTAGTAAATTCTATTTCTAGCAGTGGTCCTGTTGGGTTCGACACGATTGGCCTTCTACTTCAGTATGTTCAGTTGGATTGCTCAACTTTGGCTTTGGGGCACGTTTGGAGAGATAAGTTGAATTATTTTAATAAAGTCACATTCTAATGTTATATTTTGCTGTTGACCCCCCCTTAGCCTAGTGATTGAACTTATGTTGTTTTTAAAAGAGGGTCTTTGAAGGGTGGTGCTTCATGGAGACATTTTATTATATTCTTAAGTCCAAAAATCAATGTTTGAAAAGGATGCCCATCTTGAGGAGAAATCATTTTAAATTAAAAAGTCAAATTGCTTTGAAAAAATAGACGCCATCCTTGGAGGGAAAAGGAGTTACTTTAAATTTGAAAAGCAGGGTTTCTAGAAGCTTTTGGTGAGCCTTCACAAAGTTATAAAAGGAGGTCTTGGTCTTCATTTGTATCATCCAACATCTTGAGTAAAGTTATGTTTCTGAAATGGTGAGAGGATTGCTTCGAGGAATGAATGCCTCCTAGCTAGGCTCAACTTCGTGCTTGTGAGACAACACCTAGTGGAGAGATTTGCTTGTTTTGAGTGAATTTTGTAGTGAGGATTGCTTTGTTGTGAGTTAATGCATTTTTAGTTCAGTTATTTGCATTTTCATGTTATTTTCTGGAGTTGCTGAGGACATAGTTGATTGTAGTTTTCATTCATATTTCAAAAATACAAAAAAATATCATTCTAGGTGTTGTTTATTTTTTCTTGTCTAGGGTGGGCGCCCCTTTCCACCAATTTGCAAGTTTTATTTTGAAGAACTTGAATTTATCTAAGGAAGTCGCCCCTCTTGCTGGGCCGTACCATTCTGTTTGCATTGGGATTTGTGTAGGAAATAAATACGGGGTATTTGAGTTGTTAGAGGTCTCCTATCTTAGTCACCACACTTCTTAGAGTTTCCAAATTTTGATTTCACTTCATTTGGGTGAGTATTGGGTGAGATATGAGCATTTCATTGAAGAATTAGAGAGCAGGTCTGATATTCATGTTGTTGGTTTGTCATATCAGACTTTGGAAAATTGTGTATGAGTGAAGGGTGGGTGTTAGAACGTCACAATTGATCTATTGGATGACATTCTTACTATTGCAGCTCTTTGAGATTCTCTAATTCTTGATCTTGCAGGCATTCTTCAACATATTGTAAGCTAAACAGTAGTACTGTCAGCATCTTTCTTATTCTTGCAATTTCAATGTTTGTAACTGCCCACTGATTAAGTGGAAGAGGTTGGCTTGCTGCCTGTTTACTTAATTTGCATTGTAATTTCATAAGTCTCCACCATATGGTCCCCTCTTATCCATCATGGACTGAGTAGCACATACTTGGTGTTGAGTTAATTTTCAGTATTGCAATAGATAGGGATCCTCTAACCATATGCTCGTCGTTCGCCGACGCATTTCTTGGTTAGAGTTCTTGTTTTAGCATTTCCTTTAAGATCCTCTGACCAATGCTCACACCTTGCCCACATCGAGATCCTGGTGTACATTCTGGTTAGAGTTGCTTTCAGCATCGTTTTGGTTTATGAGCTAACCTTAACGGGTTCTTGTTAATTGTAACTTTCATTTGAAAATCGAAAAAGTTTGGCTCGGTATATTTCACATTCTACTTTAAAAATAATTGAACTAACCACTTAACTATATAAATATTCAATTATCTAACTCCTCATTCTCTATTTATGATCTCTAGTTTGATAGACTTGGAGGAAATCTACCATAAAAAGCTAGCTATATATTTCTCAAGTTATCTCAAGAACCTCATCCACCAAAATTGAAATATCTCACATTCTTATAAAAAAATTGATTATAGATTTATTATGTGATAATTAAATCTAGCTATCTTGGTAATTAAATGGCTTCACTATGATTTTTGATCCCCCAAGCATGGTAGGTTCACAATACATGCCTCTCCATACCTCTCACATGACTTGTAAAATCTAAGATATCCAACAATCATGACTTCCAAATGGTCCACTATTTCAAGTTGCATCTACACCATCAATGACTAGCTTTTATCTTAAGAAATACTATTTTTTCCTTGTTTAATATCCCTAGGCTCCCTATGTGCATGACAAGAAAAAATTAGAATTTTGAATAATATTGTTATAGCAATTTAATTTTACATTGTTTAATTTTATGTACAATCAAATTTACATCAAATGTATGCTTAACTTTACACAAAGAATAATTAAAATTAAAATTATTTTTATTTTCCTATGAAGATTCTTATATATCAAGTTAACTACATGATTATATGTTAAATGAGTGTCAATCTCATTTTGAGGAAAATCCCATATGTCAAGCTTTGTAGAAGTACATGATGCTAAGTAAGTCTGTTAGACTCGTATGTAGTGTTCTATGATTGGATTTAGTTACAATATATGGTCACAATAAATAGTTAGGGTCTCTAGGTTAGTCAAAAGAAATTATTGAATCGACAAGGTTTACTTAGGATATATTCATGGTTATCACAAAGCCTAGTTAGTTTTGGAATCTAGATCTAGAACTAAGAATGAATTAGGTTTATAACATTTTGCATCCAGGTTTCAAATATTATGGTTTGACTTCCTCCAAGAATGAAACATGAAAAAAATTAAGGGACCTTGATAAAATCAATGGATAATAAAGGATCTATGGATTTAAATTTGTGTACTCGTTAATCTTCCAATCGATAATCACTTAAGGAGTTATATTGGCACAATTTGAGGAAGCTACTAAGGAAGACCAGTGGATATGGAAATATTTATGTATAATAATAGGTCTTTCTTAGTGATCTATAGATGTATAAAATTTTCCAAGTACTACCATATAGTGACCACTAGGCTTCACATTCAAGTTAAATATTTTTAATCTTTTTTATTTTTTGAGCATGGAGAACTTGGGAGAGCTATGGAGACTAGTGGTGAGAGTTGTTTTTGATTTAAAGGAAAAATAGGTTTTGAAGAGATCATAAACCCTGTAAAAGAAAAAAGATGAAAAGAGAGTAAAACATAGCCTACCAATAACCAATAAAAAGAAGAACAAACAACAACAAGACTACTTCATATTTTTAGGGTGTCAGCCCCTTCTAACTCCTAGTTGTAGAAATTTTGATGCAGGTTGACCAAGTCCAGTATTTCTTTCTTTTACTCCTCAAAAGTTTTATTTTTACTTCCCCTTGTTCTTGAGCTTGGTCCCTTTGAAAGTTTTATTTATAGGTTTTTCATTTATAATTATGGATGTTCCTTGACACTACATGACATTGATAATATTGGTTACACCTTCTATATGAGTGTTATTGGTGAAATTTTATATGCCTTGATCTTTTTTAGAATTGGCATGACCAGTGCAGTGGGAGTTCAAGGTTGTATGTGTGTCATTTGTTGGACCTTATCATTATACTAAAGTGTTGAGGGTCTTGAGGTTTTTTATAACATGTTTATGTGTTTCTACCTTGGAAGAGTTCTTTATGTAGGATAATGTATATACATGGACTTGTGATTATAGATTAGGTTGGATATGTTGATGGAATAATGATTAATTGTTATGATGAGTATACCGTGGTGTTAAAGTATAGTTAGTTGGATGTGTTAGGAACTAGTTGTGGTTGCTATTATAACTATTATGATTAATTATTGGTAGCTACTCAAGCCTACTTGTTACCATTGGATTTAGTGTTTATGTTTGGATATTAAGGAATGATTTATGCTTCCATATGATAGTGTGATATCTCTTTACAAAGGATCTTATCTTTTTTGCATTGGAATTATGGAGGATGAGGGAGTTCTTGTTTGAGATGGTGGTGAAATTGGTTATTTTTATATGTATCTTGATACAGCACATGGAACACATATTTTTTGATGGTACATATTGTCTATAGGAATTGTCCCCTTGATGTTTGAGCTTACTTTTGACCCCTTATGCAATGTATACAATAAGTGGAAGAATGTTGGGAAAGGTGTCTTGTACACCTTACATAATGTTTGTAATGTATAATTAACATCATTTGTGGTATACCTAGGGAAACTAGGGATGCACATGTATTAGATGGGTTAGAAAATCTTGGAGCCACTTTATATGTTATCACATAACATTGGGATAAACATTTAATGTGGGTTGAAAATTAAAAACATATTTAATATTGGGAAAATTAGTACTAAAAAGTAAATAATGGGGACATAGTTTTGTAGGCTCATGATATCATACACATAGTTTATGTAATACCACTTGGTGGTTTTATGTAATCTTGTTTCTATAAAAGCAAGCACATGACTACTTGTTAAGGTTGGTTATCATAACTTTTGTCTTGTTGGCTAAGGTTGAATATATGTACCTCTTGTAAGTTGCATATGTGAGGAGAGGAAGCATGGATTGGGATGTGTATTTACGTAATCCTCATTTGCTTGTTCATACAAAGTGAAATTAAGGAGCTTGATTTTTCATAAGGCTTCCATGAAGACTTTGTAAGTGTATTGTGCACTATTTAATCATAAGATAATACACTAAGTGTGTGAGTGCTTTTGGAGGTTGGATTTACCACTTATGAGTTTTTTCTCAAGGTACATATTATGTCATCTTGATGGTATATTTTTCTATTCTTTTGTATTGTGGATTTCAATACTTGTTTGCATATTTTTCTCTCATGGGATTATGCGGAGATAGTTTATTATGGCTGCAAATTTCCTTTCACTTTGATCCATTGAATTTCTCAATCTCTAAAATGCATGTGCTATCCATGGCTTCAACCACACATGAATTTATAAAATCACTTTGATTAAAATGTCCTAAATGCAATAACTAGCTTACAAGTGGCATATTCTTGCATAAATTTAGCTCATGACCTCACATGTTCCTACTCTTGTTATCACTCATCTCCAAATTTATATTCATAATCCCTATATACATTGTTCAACACCATGTATTATAAATATGTGTATATACTTGATCCATGTCACCTTCATAGTCTTCGATATAAACCTTACCTTTTTAAAAATTTAAAATTTAAAATTATCCATTATCAACCACTTCACTCTAGTTGTTGTGACTTGATCTAACACATACTAATGTTGGGTTGTGTGTTTGGTTGTTATATTTAAGGACATTCACTCATTCATTTGAACTCATCTAAGAGTTATCAAGAAGAAAGCTAAGGTTTTTATTAGTAGAGCATTTATGACAACATTCCAGCAAAATTTGTTAGACCACATTATTCTACGTCAATTGCACTCTTGCTTATCATCTTTGAACTTTTTGCTCAAATTCAAAGCCGATTTTCTAGAGATTTGATCAAGGTGAACATTACCCTCACAATCCACTAGATTCCCGAAAAGGTTTTTGTGAACAATGCGTGTTCTTACAATAGACATACATTAGAAATTAAGGCAAGTGAATCACATCTAACCACCTTATACTAGTATAGATCCATGCACATCAATTCAACTCCATGTTAAAGATCAAGTCTACATACATAGAGGTCAAATCCACACTAAAAAAAGTGAACCAAAACAAGAAACAAATAGTTTATAACATTAGACGTCTTCATCTAAATCAATCTTCAAAATTTTAAACATTAGTAAATCGATTTCTTATTCTATCATCGATTATAAAATTAAATATTAAATTTATTTAAATTCTACATTTAATTTAACATTTATTTCAATATCAATCTAAACTCATTATCATAAAACAAATTTATTTATCATTCTTATTTAATTAATTATCCTAAGATTAAATATACAGTGGAGAGCATTTATTCCTATACAACAATAAAGTTGTAGTGCTTCCCTACACCTATATTTATCATAATTGTTTAAAAAACATAATATATATATATATATATATATATATATATATATATATATATATATATATATTTTTAATTATTATTATTATTATTTTATTTTATTTTATTTTATTTTATTTAGAATGTGCTAAGAAAAGAAAATGAGAAAACGCTTGTGGTAGAAATATCTATGGAATACTATTTTGGTATTCTAAAGTTGGATTGAATATCTTTCTTGTCTTGTCTGAATTAAGTAGAGCTTTAATCATCTCACGTGAAATATCCTCGAGAAGCACTTTAAAAATAAAAACAAGATATTTTTATTAAAGCTTTGGCACACTCGAGGAACGTAATCTTATCCTCGAATCCATGCACTAGTCGTTGAAAGGAAGGTTTGAAAAGGGAGTTTTGGAAATTACAAAATATCTCTTTGTTTTGGAATTATTAATTATTATTTTTTTATCATTGGGAATCTCCAATATATGACCACCTCATAACGTGGGATTCCTTCCTAGGATACTCAAATTGAGAAAGTATTTCAATGTATATATGTTTTGTAAGTTTCTACTATTTGTTGATAGAGAGGCAAGAGAAAATGAAGAACTATTACATTAGGTATTTGTATTTGTATTGTAGTCGATTCATGATTCATTCTTTTCTTGTAAATTTATTTAAAAATAATTTTGATTAAGTAATTATAGATAAAAAATATTATTATTCAATTATCATGTCTCATATTTTTAGCCTATATACATGTTTTCATGTAGATAATCAAATTATATAAAATCAGTATTTTTATCTTTATATAATGAATTGTATTTTTTTCTAAAAGGTGCAATGCACCCATATTATTAGGGGTAAACGCTTTTGACCGAAGCTATGAACCGGGAACAAGAAACCACAAGAAACAACCAAACCTGCGAGCACAATGGCCCAACAAAGGCACAAGGCCTGCAAGCACTTTGGCCCAACAAGGATTTGAACCCTAGTGGCCGTCACTACAACCAAGGAACTTGACCACTGAACCACGCCCTTATCAGCGTGAATTGTAATATTATAAGAGAGCATATTATTGGGACTTAATCCTATCATGTCAAATTTTGCTTGAGTCTTCTCCCTTTTGTGTGTCTAATTTTTTTGATCCACTACTTATTATTGATCTAAGAAATTTTTATGTGGGTTTTTATTTGTGAGTTTTGACTTGGCATGTGGTTCTTTGTCGTCCCCTCATATGTTGAAATAGTCAAAATCCATAAAAGTCTAAGTATGAGGGCTTTGTGCTTGAATTCCTAAGTGTTTTTATTGTTTGTTGGAGTTGCGAGCTTTCAAAGTTTCCCTTAATGGCATGTCTTTCCCCCCAACCTTGATCTCTTGATCCACCACCTTTAAAAGTTTCCAAGTCTTCCAAGTTGGTCTATCAAACCTTCCCTTCCTAGAATACTATTTACTTGTTAATTCTAATATTTTGATCCCTCACCCTCTAAATTTTTTGTCCATTTTTCAAAATTTTAGACTTCCCTCTCCCTACATTCTTCTCACTAGAAGTCCTTAAGGGATGATTTCATTAATTTCCCCAAACTCTGATCCCAACAATGTACATTATATTTTTCATTGGAGTTATACCTTTAGACTTGCTTTCTTTTTCCCTACCTCCATGTCACGAGTTCCTTGCCACCTTTGACTCTCAAAACCCTCACCAAAGGCATAAGGTATGAGACTCTCTTGAACCCTGGTAAAGTAAAAAATTCCCAAATCTGCAATGTGAAAGAAAGTATAAAGTACTAAATATTGGTAGTAGACCATTTGAAGGTTCAAGAACCTCTTGAACCTTCAACATGGTTCCACAGGAGGTCAAAAGTTCTAACTTGAAGACAATGTGTGAATGGGTGTCAAAGAGTTCATAGGTTTTAGAACTTGTTGAATCTCTACAAAATGAAACAAAGAGGGAATAAGAAGAAAGTGGCTAAGTTTTAAATTTTGCATGGTTTGTGAGTTCATGAACTATGCAAAAGTGCAACATAGTTCAAAATTTCACCATTTTGCCCACAATGCGACATGGTTCATGAAAAGAAAAAAATTTGACATAGCAAGAAAAGGGAAAATGTAATGCAATGAGTTATAAATCACATAAAAGACACCAATGAATAGTAGCATAAACCCTAACCACCCTCCTATAATGTTGAGAATGCCATTAGTGGCTAATAAGCCCCTACAACTACCTAATTTGATTTTGTAGGTACTTAAAAACCATATTTTATCAAAATGCCATGGATTTAAGCAACACAATGAATGAAAAAGTCGTGTGCCCTGATTAATGTCATGATTACTGTTGTAGAGCTCAATACACTCAAGCTATGTCCAACTCTTGTTTACAATATATTTTCTAGGCTTTCCCATGCCATTTTTTCTCTAGATCCAAAGGCATCATTAATGTAGTAGACATTTAAAGTTATGTTACATGGGAGATAAAATAAATGTAAAGTTATTCTACAGTTTTCTTGATAATTTTTATGCATTTTGGAATGCAAATGTCAGGAAATCAACGAATACAACAAAAGAATGATGATTTTTCACACGCCATCATGATTTTGTCATCCAAAGGCTTCCTTAAGTGAGAAAAATAACCTAGAGGTTGAACCTAGCCCAATATCACATAGATGTTGTCCTTTGACTAAGTTGCCACAAGTAGGGAAATCCAACCTATCAAAGTAACATATGGGTTGAACCTCGCCCAATCACACCTTGGGGGATTTGAACCTTGGTGGATGGTGTAATCAAGGAACACACTACTATTCTCCCCAATTGAACTTCAACCCTTTGGTTTGTATATACATGTTACATTTGGTTAATCCATACAAACACTTATCCTCACTATAAGGTCTCATAGTTTCGTTGTCCTATATGTCACTAATTATTAACCATTCAAAGCACTCAACAACTTAAACAAATAGATAAATATAATTTTTATGGGGTATGTAGGAATGATATAGACTTAATCTTAGGAATGATATAGACTTAATCTTCAATAAACAATATTGATAAAAGAGTGGAATAAAATTTACACTCCACAAACTCCTTGATTGTTATCTCTCTATGTGTGGCATTGTCCTCTATTCATATATACACAATGATTCTATGTCACATGCCATTGTAATATATTGATTCTCCATACACCAATAATTTTCTCTTGCATGTCATTGTGTAAACCTTTAATTCTCTATACACTATATCTAATCATAATGGTGAAGTTCACATACCAATGTCAATTTCCATTTACATTTGGGCCGATTTTGAGAGAATGACTTATAATTACATATATATAAACAACATAATTGTGTGTGAACTTGGGTTTACTTTTTATCTTTTACCTATCCCACCCATTCTTATACATTTGTCATACACTTTACATTTATTTTATCTCCCATGTAACATAACTTTAGAATTTGAAAATAACAAAGATAAATGTACTTAGCTGATTTTAATGGCCAAAAGATAGATGTTTGTAGTTTTGACCATATCTTTTGAATCATAAATTAGGATTATAGTTTCTTACATACATTGGAAGAAAATGACAAAATCAAAACATGATTTCTCTCAAAATTTGGTTAATCAATCTCATATACACTAAATTGATCTCATACCTATATATTTGACCTCAAAAAAATTTAAATTTAAATTCAAATTTTGGCTTACTCTCACTCTTTACTTTCCTACCTAGAGCCAACTACATATATAGTCATGATTTATTCTTGTATCCTTGTATTTAAGGGAATTTGATTATATCAATCCTCTCATTAATTAACCATTTGAATACCATTCACATTTATGAAAGGAGCATGCTAGGAATAATTCACTTGGATCATATACAAATATTTTAATTCTAGCATGCATCATTCTAGAGCATTTGCATGCCATAAGATTGTTGTCATCAATATTTCCATGACTATAAAGTTGATCCTATTAAGGGGATCACTCTAAGAGAATATAATGATCTCCCCTAAGTGTTTATATCAAATTTTGGTCCTTAACACTCAAAGATTAGACTTAAAAATAGATTATAGAGTAGAGACACATATTTATTGAAATTAGAAAATGATCTCAAGTACAAATTCAACCTATACATTAAACATAATTTGTGACAATTTTTAGATATGTTTTAGATAGATTAGAATCATTTTTAATGTAGAGAGATCAATATTAGTGTCACATCAGATCCATCCTCCATCTTCACTTCTTTAGATACATGTTGTAACCCTCTTTGCATTTAATTTTTCAACTTAGCATTCAATTATTTACTTATCATTCCCACAACTATCAATTATTAATCTAGGGTACACAATATATGCTTATATTTATGTATCTTATTTGGTTGGCCTATATTATGTTTAGGGAAAGTTTATTGTCCTTTACTTTAATAAAAAAATTCTTTCATATGCCAAGGCTCTTTTATTTGTTGATAATGGAATTTTGTATCTATTTATAATGTAGAGAAGTTTGTTATGGATTTACGACAACATGGGGACTCATACTACTATTGGTTAGGGTTTTATGGAGGGAAAATAAAAGAAAATTTTTCCTAAGATGTCCTAAGTTAAAATATCATGCTTGATAATGTGAATGAGTCATTAGTTAAAGAACCAACTCTTGTGAGAAATGATTTGTCTTATCGATGGATTTTCTACAATAGTTGCTAGTTGTGCTTTCCCATGTAAGTGTAGTCCATCAATCCACTATTCACATTGATTTTATGTCTACTCTCAAGTCTCTTATAGATGGAGATGTTGATGAGAGTGAAAAATATAACAAGGTTGAGTGAGACTTGAACTAGGTCAGTCATGTGAAGAGATGAGGATGACACCACAACCTTGTAGATGGAAATTAGTTGTTCAAGACGATTTTAAGAATATTTGTTTATATTAGTACTATTTTTGATAGATTTACATAGTTTACTTTTAAAATAGATTAAGTTTTACAATTACAGAAATAATAGGTGTTTTAATAGTTACAAAAAGATAAAAAAACATTTCAAATTAATCAGGCTAAACTAAAAGTAAATATATGTGTTTATAATTTTTTATCTACATTTTATTTATATAATTATATAATATTTGGCTTCTTATTATGTATTTATTTTTTAAATATGTGTTTATTTTTGTATATGTATGTATGTTGTTACTATGTTCTTTCACATAGAAACCAATTGATCCTTTAATAATTGTCATACAATTATTAAATTTTATTTATATAATTAGTTTTAATATTTTTCTTCTTATTATGCATATATTTTTTGATAGTACATGCTCAAGTTTTTGCATATGTATGTATGCTATTAGGGTTCCCTTTCATGTAAAGAAATCAATCAATCCCAGAGTTGTCTCCTATTAGAATGGTTGTACATTAGAAAAAAAAATAATAACATTCATACATATTCTTTCCCACTCTTTGCATTACCTCCATATCACTCCAATTTTCTCCTACTCCACTCAATATTATCTCCACCACCATCTCAAATTTCTACTTAGGATAATATCTAACTCATTGAATTGGAGATTAAAATGCATTTTCCTACTAATTTTCTTGAAAATTATCATTCTAAAGCTATACATGTTTTCCTTTGTGGCGATGTAATTAATGTGAAACCACGCTAGTGCTAGGTATCCACATGTCCTACTAATATTTTACATATCCAACTTTTTTTTGGTACCGATTTGGCTAGTCCCATAAGTATATATACAAAGTGTATATATATATCCAATCAATTTCCCATGTGTATTTCATATTCATATATGCATATCATTGAAAATTGAGGTAATTATAGCTTAAAAACTTGTAAACCTATGTGACTATAGATTTAATTAAGTGTTCTTTGTCACAACTCCTTTGTGTATGATTAATCTTGTTTAGATTAATTTTACCAATTATAGAAAGAGATAGAAGATTGTAGAAGAATGAGACAAGAAGATAGAAGTGACACAACATATACGCGAAGAAACCCTTTTGGGAAAAAACTTCACCACCAGAATCAATAGTGCTTGTATTATTTAGCCTTAGAACAAGATTACAATAATACTATATCAATCCTTGATTGATATGCTTCCTTGTCTTCAACAATCCTTCTTCACAAGCTACACAAAAATCTCATACACTTTCTACAACACAAGCTATCCATGCATTCCATGTGACCATGCATGAATCCACACATCCCATGCCATGCTTCAAACCCTCACACATGCACAAGCTCAACTTGCTAACCTACCATAAACTCTAATGTAATTGTTGTAATAAATAGACAATTAATGAGCATGTAAACTCAATAAGATTTGTACAAAACAAGAGCATAAAGCTCCTCTCAAAAATCTACGCCTAGATTTTGCAAGTAGAGTTCCACATTGTAACATGAAGTCAAAACCAAAGTCTCCTCAATTTAGGTGCCCCAAACTGAACACTTAACTGATCGTTGTTCAAGAAAATATCTTGCAAGAATGACCTCAAAGTTGGCGCCCAAGAATGGGCCCACTTAACCGAGCCTTGTAAATATCTTCTCATGCAAAAGGTGTTAACTCAAAGATGCCAACTTGGGCACCCAAGGTGGGTCCAAGTCAATCTTAGTTAACTGAAACATATCTCTCCACCAATTCATGCAAACATTATGCATGATTGATCATCCCCACTTAACTGAATGTATCCACCTATTATATGTCATGCAACTGAAGTCATTAGTCATGCAACTCAAGTCAACTGAAGTCAACTAGAATTCAACTCAAACTAACTACATGCAACTGAAGATAACTGAACCATAACTGAACTAAACTAAAATGAACTAAACTGAATTGAACCGAACTCCACTCATGTAAATATCAATCCCTAACTTGTAGGATCTAAACATGCATTACTAAAGTGTTATCAATCCTCTAAACATTTAACTTAAGCAAGGTGGGTTTCACCTTCCATGTGAGCGTCCCATGTGCTCCTATTTTGTAGGAGCTCTTCTTGGGCATCCCCACATGTTCCTATCATTTAGGAATAATTACAAATGTCAATTTACATGTTCATTTCATTCAAATTTAATCTCTTTCTAATCCTAGTGTTGGGGAACACTTTCCAAGGACTTAGGAGATACATGAAATATGTTTTGGATTGCAATTAAATGACATCCTATTCCTAACATGTATATGTGAGTATTTCTACCTATGTGTGCAAATACATGTATATGATCATATACACAAGTTATCGCATATATACATATATACATATATATATACATATATGTGTATATACATATATATATGTATATATATATATGTATATGTATATATATATATGTATATGTATATGTATATGTATATATATATACATATATACATTTAATGTATATACATATCAATTAACATATATATCAAAATGCACCAAGTAGAACTTATACCCAATACAGAGGTTTAATCATTCTAATACAACCCAAAGAACAACCAAAGGAAATTAAAGACCAACAAACAAACATTCCAATTATCCCTAAAACTATGACCAAGGGTTTACTTACCAAATCTCGAACTAACTTGAATTAGCATGACTAAACTAGGATGTGAGTGTGTGATAGCTCAAGTGGGCACATTAGGGATTACCATACCAGTCTCCTCTCTTGGGTGATACTCCCCCTCTTTTATTGGAGGGCTCAATTCTTTCCTGCATCCAACTTAGTGCATCAGAAATGAAGTTAGCCTATCTAACATAATATTCATATATCACATATCATTTTCATCACCAAAGCATTTAAAGCATTCACAATATATTGCACATTCATTTATCTCATTTCCATCAAAATATATATATATAAACATATTCTTCTATTAACATTTTAACTCATAAAAGTGACAATAATTGGTAATCACACAATGGGGTGCAATATATACTTAAATTATGCATTCCAAAGCCTTATTATTCCCGTTTTCTGAAAGGGAAACCTATATTAAACAATTGCCATCATTAATTAAAACATCTTGGATCATGTGTGTCTTGGACTTAGGATCTAGGACCCATTCACCCAAGGGCCAATGGGTTCTCCTTAAGTGTCGAGACACATTTTAAAATATGTTTTTGGCGGTAT
This sequence comes from Sequoia sempervirens, assembly GCA_007258455.2. Classification (NCBI taxonomy): domain Eukaryota; kingdom Viridiplantae; phylum Streptophyta; class Pinopsida; order Cupressales; family Cupressaceae; genus Sequoia; species Sequoia sempervirens. The sequence continues at coordinate 302,645,709 of VDFB02086081.1, read as the reverse complement.
TTTAATGATTCAAACTCAAGTTTCAATTGTCAGCTTTTGGAATCTATTTTTTGGGAAATTAGATAAACAACTATAAATACATAGTCTTTTTATCAATTCAAAATATCTAGCATTAAAGCAACATTAAGGATCAATTCATGAGAGAAAATTATTGTCAAGAGCATTGAAGAGAAGATTTATCTGTCATCTACAATAACAATCAAGATCATATCAACATGTCAAAGTTCATGTGTGTTCATGTCATGTTTTGGAGCTAACATTGCACTAGTAGAATTTGGCAAATAAATGACTACATGACTAAAACTTTTAGTCACAACTAAAGATGACTAAATTCTACTCATTTTTTGCAACACAACTTAAATGACTAAATAAATGACTAATTTGATCATCATAAGTGACTAATTTGATTGTTGGGTAAAAAACACAACTAAATAATTAGTCACACAAATAAAAATTAGAGAATATTATTTTAAAGTGGATAATTAAAAAATATATTTTGAATTGAGGGAGTGGGTTGTATAATAATATAATATAATAATAATATATTATATTACAATACAATATATTATATTATATTATATTATATTATAATATGATATTATGTGTGAACACGATGGAGCGAAACTGGGGTCATTCTCATTTTGAACCAGCAAGAGGTCGAGCTGGGTATAGACGGAAATCTCATGGCACCAGAGGACGGGAGCAATGTGGGTCACGGTTTGTGCAGAATGGTGGTCGATGGGCATGGGAGGATGCAAGGAAATAGCTAGACAGAAGACCCTACTTTTAGCTTGAAAGCGAATGGCAAGCTAGGGCATGAAATAACACGAATAATCTTAAATCTTCTCAAAGGCATGTGGTTGATGTAACTTGGAATCCAAGTCGTCGGCCTCCCTTTCACCCAAACTAGCGTGGTAGCCAAGTAATAGGTGTGAAAAAAATTAGTAGTAACCATAGGGAAGTAAAGAAGTGTCAAGTGGTTTCGTTGAAAAGTATAGAAATCTCTAGGAGGCTCAAAGAACTTAAAGAAAAAGCTTTTTTCATGAAATAGTCGAGTGAATGGTCGGCCATAGCTAGGGTAAAGCATTGGTGCGGGAACAACTGGGGGGGTGGAGTAGATTTGAAAACCCTACTGAATGGTTTCTTTCTCGTGGAATGTTCATCAGATAGAGAGAAGAAGCAAATCCTAAATGAAGGACCATACATGATGGGCAGTCAGGGTTTATATCTAAAAGATTGGGAAAGCAATTTTAACCCTTTGAAGGAGGAAATAAAAGAAGTGGCAGTATGGTTGAGGCTCTAAAACTTACCCTCTGAATATTGGGCGGAAGAAACTCTTGCAGAGATTGGTAGTAGCATTGGGACCTTTGTCAAATGCGATGAGTCTTTCAACAAAAGAGACTACAACATATATGCAAGAATTTGTGTTAAAATAAACCCTAATATTCAACTATCGGAGGGTGATCCCACAATACTGGTTTACAATTTTTGGTCAAACTGGACACTAAACTAATTTTTTCTGACATTTTGTCTGTAGATTCTAAATATTTTTTTTTCAAAATTTTTGGAATCAGATTGCACTTCCTTTTCCATCTTCGAAAACTAGTTTTTTTCAGTAAACACCATTTTTAAGGAGTGATGCTCATTGTATACAACATAAATTTTTTTCCATGAAGGATAAAATTCTATTTTTTTCATATTTAAATTTGTAACTATGATATCTAGTGCTATCATTTGGTTTCACAGTGTTTTATTGAATATTTTTTCCTTAATTAAGTTTCAAAGTCAAACCAATTACAATTCAAACATAGGCGGACCGTATACAACATAACTTTTTTTGTATGTATCGAAATTCAATTTTTTTTGTTGGATCAAGGACTTCAATATCTAGTGCACTGATATTTTTCAAATTATTTTTTGATATTTGCTATTTTTCCACATGTACAAAACAAAGAGCTTGATTTTCGATGAAAAACCTATGTTTATCAAACTAGAAAAACAAATACACAATAAAACCAAAACATATTAAAATTATATTCGTTGGATAGCTTGTTCTGAGGACTACCATCATCCAGTTGGGTTTGTAAAGTCTCCTCCATTTTCATCCTCAACTCGAGCTTTGAAGGGAAAAATGCTAGAGATTTTTGGTGGCAGAGGGGGAGAAGGGGGAAAAGGGGAGTTCTAGCGAACCAAGGTTCACTAGAACCAAGGGATTTGCTTGAACCCCCTATAAGTTCTAGTGAACCCCCCTTTAATGCAATTAAAAAATAAACCCATTAAAAGGGGGTTCACTCGAACCCCCTGGTTCTAGCGAACCCCCTAGTTCTATTGAACCCTTTAGGGGGTTCTAACGAATCCTCCTAGTTATAGCGAACCCCCTAAAGTTTTTTTCATTTGAAAATACATTTTTCCTTCCTTAATGGAATTGTAAACCAGTTTTGTGGGTTTACCCCAGAGGAAATCGATCTTCTTTCAGAGGCTAGGGTGTGGCGGCAGAAGCTTGAAGTAGAGGAATCAATAGAAAAATGTAGGATTTGTAAAAATTATGGGCATTCAGAGAATGAATGCCAAAGCAAGGGAAATGTAAATCATGATGAGGGTGCAATGGACGCTTCCAGGGCCTTAGAAATTGATAGAGGTGAGTCATCTACCAAAGACCATGCTGATGTTCTCACCTCTGTAAAAGACGTGGTGTTATAAGTGGATATGGTTATGCTAGTAAATAATACAATGGAGGAAGTAGCTAATACAACGTGGGAGGTAGTTGGAGAGAAGCTTTTAGAAGTGAACATGGAGGAAGCTAGGGAGATGCTTGTTCTTGGAAATGCAACGGCCAATGAGCAGCAGTATGGTGGGATTGAACAATCAATGATTGCTATACAAAAGGCTACATCGCTAAGTTTAGAAGTTGTGCAGTTAGGGAATGCTACCTTAGCAACAAGAGCAGATAATAAGGAAAACTTGCGCCTAAGAGAAAGATGGGAGACAGATTCAATGCACTCAGAGGAAGAGGATTTTGATAGTTCCTGTGAAGAAGGTGAGGAATATATTCTAGAGAATAGGACTATTAATCAAAGTTTAAGTGTGGTAGATGGTGTCAAGCTAGGAGAAAAGCAATCCAAAGGTCGTAAATCAAGGAAGGTGTTACTGGCATTGGCTGTGAGTGCGAAGGGTCAGATGAAACTAATATCGAGGAAAGGCCTATCCCTTCCCCAGATGCCATGAAGCTCCTCATGTGGAATGTCAAGGGCTTGAATGCCCCTAACAAGAGGTGTTTGATCAAGAATCAACTTGATCATGCCAAGACAGATTTAGTTTTCCTGCAAGAAACAAAATTGGATCAGGCCAGTATAAACTCCTTAATGGCTAAATGGCATCAATGGAATGGTTTTCTTGTGGAGGCAACTGGAGCTTTAGAAGGAATAGGGGTGCTATGGAATCCTTTCAGGGTAAAACTAGAAGTTATAGGAAACATCAATTGGCACCTTTTGAAAGTAAGCACAAACTACTTCAAAAGAGACATGTTTCTATTGAATGTATATGGACCTACCAACATTATTCGAAAGAGGGAAACATGGGATCAAGTTAGTGTGGTGTTGAAATTTATGAAGGAGGAGCTGATCATAATTGGAGGGGACTTTAATGCCACTAGAAATGGTTCAAACAAAAAAGGGGTCCTACCAGAATTACACAGTCTCAAGCTGATTTTCAGAATTTCATATGTCTAAATCATCTAAGGGAAGTGATCACTAAAAATGGTATATATACATGGACTAATAAGAGAACAAGCTTCACAAATATTGCAAAAAAATTGGACAAATTTTTTCTTGCAGGTGACTAGGAGGCCTGCCCAGTAACATATGAAGGTAATATTTTACCTTATACAGAGTCAAACCACTATTTGGTGGCTTTGTTCTTCTTGATGGATGCAGCTCCAATGAGGAATTCGTTTAAATTTAAAAATATTGGCTTAGGGATGCACAATTGATGGAAAAAATTGATGAATGGTGGAACAAGGGCCCATTCTATGGAAGAACTAAACAATTTCAGGTCTTTAAAAAGCTTGGTTATTTGAAAGTGCAGCTTAAACAGTGGAATAAATCTCATCTAAAAGAAAAAATTGAGGAAAAGGCTAGAGTGGAAGCAGAGCTAGAAGTTGTCAATGAAGTGGTTATAACCAATGGTATGGATCAAAATTTGTTTGTAGAAGAGCAACTACCCCATAAACAATTTGAGGAAATTCTGGCAAGAGAATAGGCGTTTTGGAGACAAAAATCGAGGGAGTGTTGGCTTAAAGAAGGGGACAAAAATAGAAAAAAAATTCACATGTCCACAAAAGTCAAAAGAAGTGTTAACATAATTTCATATTTAAAAGATAACAATGGAGGCTTGATAACAAAGCATAATGAGTTGGGGGCTTTAGCTGTTGATTACTTCCAATAGTTATTATTGAAAGAAATGCCTCAGCTAAGCTAGGAGATGGATGTTATCCTTAACAACATTCCTCAACTTTTATCAGGTTGATAGAATGAAATGCAAATGGCAGCGGTATCCGAGGAGGAAGTTAGGCAAGTAGTTTTCCAACTGGGCCTAGATAAAGCACTTGGCCCCGGTGGGTTCCCTGCGCGTTTCTTTCAAGTTTGTTGGCATATAGTCAAAGAGGATTTGGTGGCAATGGTGGAGGAATTAAGGAAGAGGCAAACGGTTTTGAAAGATATCAATAATACATTTATATTGATGATTTCCAAAAAGGAGAAAGCAGAATGTTTAGATCATTATAGACCAATTTCATTCTGTAATACGATATACAAGGTGATATCGAACGTGATAGAAAATAGGTTGAAATGGCTGCTCTCGACCATTATTTTTGAAGAACAGAGTGGTTTCACACCAGGGAGAGCAATCATGGAAGGTATTATTCTAGCCCATGAACCTATTCATACAGTTAGAAAAGCTAAAGTAGATAGGATGATTGTCAAAATGGATACAAAAATCCTATGACCAGGTGGATCAAGGATTTTTATATGCAGTTCTTGAAAGGTTTGGGTTTGATCAGGAGTGGATTAGATGGGTAATGAGCTGCATTGGTAGTCCATGACTTTTAGTATTGGTAAATGGTTCCCCATTTGGTTTTTTCAACTCAATAAGAGGTTTGAGGCAAGGGGATCCCTTATCTCCGTTCTTGTTTATCATTATGGTAGAAGTGTTGGGAAGAAGCATAAAGGTGGAAAGAATGAAAGGGAAGTGGAAAGGTATTAAAGTTGCCCCGAATATATAATCTATAACTCATACTTAGTTTGCTGATGACACAACACCTTTCAGGGTGTCAAGCAAGCATGAAGCAAGAACCATGAAGACTCTCCTTGATAAATATTGTTTAGTTTCAGGGCAGAAAATTAATTGGAAGAAATTAGAGGTTTTCTTTTTCAATATGGAGATTAGGCGCCAACATGAGATAGCTAAAATAATTGATATCAAATTAGGTAGTCTATCGAGTAAATTTCTAGGAACACCCCTCTTTGCTGGTCCAAATAAAGTAAGGTTTTGGGATGGCTTAATGGCCAAGTGCCTTCAGAAATTGGAATCATGGAAACAGAAATGGCTTACTATTGCGGGCCACATAATGATGTTAAAATTAGTTGTTTCAGTGATGCCCATCTATGCAATGTCGTGCATGAAGCTTCCACAAGTTATGCATGATCAAGTGGGAAAATGGATGAGAAAGTTTTTTTGGAATGGGAGTAATGAACAACAACGTTTTCCTTTAGTGGCCTGGGATAAAATCGACAAACCTAAAGATGCTGGGGGTGTGGATATTCTATAGTGGCCTTTGCTTAACCTTGCTCTTGGAGCAAAGTTAGTATGGAGTATGTATGAGAAGGCTAATAAAAAATGGATGAGGGTGTTGCAAAACAAATACTTGGACAACAATGCCCTGAAAAGAATTCTCACAATCCAAAATCCACCAAAGGATCTATAATTTGGGATTTTATTGTGGAATGTCGAAGGCTAGTGGTGAATCATATTTCATGGAATGTGAAAGATGGTAGGAAAGCTCATTTTTGGAAGAATTCATGGGATGGACACCCACAAATCAACTTAAATGGGGGACTGGAGGAAGCACAGTTGGTGTTGAGCCAAGAATGGGGGTGCCATGTACGAGATTATGTGGAGTCATATGTAGTGGATGGGATAACTCATTGGAGATGGAAATCCTTTTACCACATGGACTTTTCTGTTGATCAGAAGGTGGCTCTGTGTGGGTTATTACAGGGAAGGAGATCTCTTCTTGGCAGAGGGAAGGATAAGCTGAGGTGGTATGTAGCAAAAAATGGCTTGTATAATGTAAAGATTGGCTATGGTTTAGCATAAGCGGCAACAAAGAAAGAGGGATTGTAACACCCCTCCATTTTGCTCTTTTGATCGAACAATATTTCTCTATGTATGTTTTTTTTGTTATCACTTTGTTGTGGAACTTGGTTACTTTTGACCGCTAATTGTAAGCGATGTAAACATTATGTTTTGGTGTGATGGTATTTTATTTGGTCATTATTATTATTGCATGTCATGGATTAGTTTAGCATGTATGTGAATTAATGATGCTTTACACTTTCGATTATATCATGGATTTTAGATGTTTCAGTTAGCTATACTATATTGGTGAAGGGGAAGGGATCACATCACTCGCATGCAAGCGCCCTGTGATTCCAAGATTCCCTTTTTCACGGTGTGTTTTAATATATTATATGCATGTTTCGACACTCGTATTGTGTGCAGGATGCAGGTACAGGACATCGACTCCACCTGGTTTCACAGGTTTGAGCGTGTCCATCGACCAACGGTATCGATTGGGAGATAGTAACTAGGTTTTCTGTGTCAAACCATCACCCTAGCCATAGTGTGTCGTCGGTTTTAGTCGGGTTCAGTGTTTATGTTGTTAGTTTCCCCTTTGGCTTTATATTTAAAATTGCAAGTTAAAAGGGATTAAATGGCTTTTGAAATTTATAAATGATTATTGTTTTGTCTTACTGAAATGTTGGGAAGTTAGTGATTAATTAATTAATTTAATTTAATTAATAAAATAATCTAATTTTGAATTAGGTTATTTTATTGACTAATTAAATTAATAAGGATGAATTAAATCAAATTGGTTGGGTTGGCATCTTTGGATTTTGGATTAAATCAAAAAATTAGAATTAAGCTTTATATTTTACCTTTAGAAATAAAAGATTGAAAAGAATTTTATTTGTGAATTGTTAAAATCATTTGGTTAAAGAAAATTTAAATTGTCATTTGGGTTGTAATGAATTTTATTTAAAGAATATTTTTGCAAAATGCATTTGGAAAATGAAATTGTTTTATTAAATTTCAAAAATAAAAATATCTAAATTAGCAATAAATGTTGGTGGGTGGATTCAAAGTTAGGGGTTTTTTGACAAATTTGGAGAGGATTGCATAAGGTAAGGTGGTTTTATTTTTGAATAGGAATTGGAAAAATTTGGAGAGCAAACTTGCATGGAAATTCTTGGAAGAAATTGAAAAGAAAAGATTGAAGATTGGGGAAGCTTGGAAAAAGAAAAGGGCAAACTTCTATTGAAGGATTTTAAAGCTTGGAGAAAAACACAAGGTTCTTTCCTTATTTGTGCAAATTTTATTTTGAAAATTTTGTTTTGAAATTGTTTAAACTGTCTATGGAATTCAAAATTTGACTTAGAGGAAAAACCCATTAAGAATCTCCATTCAAAACCTGAAACAAAACAAAAATAATCTGGTCAATGAAATTTAGAAAATAAAACAAACCTCTGTTTATCAAATTTTCTGTTGTTTGATCTTCTTCAATCTGACTGTAATAATGGAAATAGGTATGTATATATATATATTGATACATATATATACATACATATATATCATATATACATCTTTTGCTTTTGTTTTGGATCTAATAAAATCCACCATTCGACACAGGCGAAGTTGTATTTTTTTTTTAAAAACGAAAAATTTAAAATAAAGAAAAATGTTTAGGGTTTTTGTTTGGGGAGGGCACTGCCCCACGGCCGCCCCCAATGGAGGCGCTGCCTGTGGTGGCCGCGCCCAGCGCAGCCCACACAGGCCGCGTCCCCATGTGGGGGAGGCTGCTGGGCAGCAACCCCCGCGAGGGAGCCGTGGGCTTCACTGCCCACATAGGGGCTGCGTCCCCTATTTGAGCCGCGCGGCCCATGGGGAGTTAGGGCTTCGACCCTTGTACTTTTAAAAAAAAATCATTTTTAATTTTATTTATTTATTTTTTAATAAATATTTTATATTATATTTTATATTATGTGTATAATATTTAATATTTAATATTATATAATATGTGGTTTTAAATAATTTAGTTATTTTTAATAGTTAAATATTTAAATATATTAAATATATATATACATATATATATATTAAATATGTATGTATATATTAAATGATTTGAGATTTGAATTTAAATTAGTTGATTGATATCTAAATGGAATTTAAGTATATAAAAATAATAGTGATATTTCATTTGACATAAATATAAATAATGTTTATATATTAAATAGAAATTGTAAATGGATATGTGATTATTATAGTTGAAGGAAATAGAATTATATTAAATAGTTGTAGTTGTTTAAAGAATTGATTTTAAGCATTATGTAGCATTGAACAATATGAAATTAAATTGTTCGATTATGGGACATAATTGTGGAACTTAGAGATAACCATTGATTTATTCCAATCAGATGACTTTGCTTATCAAGGTTCGATTTAGTTATAATTTGTTTTTAATTATTATGGATAGTTGAGACAAATGAAATTTCATTTGCTTTTGAGTATGTAAAATTAAATGTTAATTACTTTACTTGATTCATGCACTATGCCATTGTTTGGTTTGGATTTAGGAAATCCTAAGGTAGGGGAATAAATTGTCAGATTGTCGTTCGTTGCATTGTCTCTTTTATTCTCGATGTTGTGCTATCAAGTCCTTGGGTTAGTAAGTCTTCCAAGGTTCATTTCGTGTTGGGTTATTTATTTGCGTTGGTCAAACTTGTGTCTTGTTTTGGGTGGTGCATGTGGGGGTAGTTGTGTTATCACCTGGTTATCATAAACGAGATGTGTGATATGTTTTGGTTACCCATGTACTATAAACGGGGTGTGTGACCTCATGTGTTAAGGTCTAAACTGGTTATCGGTTTGTGCATGGTGTCTACCCTTAGTTTGGGGGATTTGTATCCCCGTGTTGTCAGTAGGAGAGTGGCCCTTTGTGGGGGTCCGACGCCCAAAGAAGTGTCAGGGTAACTCACTTAGGGTTTAATCAAGTGATAATCTAAAATAATTAATGGGGAACTTCACACTAATAAAGTTAATGAATGCCTCTCTCATGAAGTATGTGTTATTAAGGCTCGAGATGAGATGAGACACATAGTTTTGCATGAGGGTCCGGCAGCCGATAGAGGCAAGCCAAGGTAACCCATGATGGGGGTCCGGTAGCCTAGGAAGGTTGAGCTAGGGTAACTCATGGAAATTTATGTATGACACTCTTCCTACGTCAACAGTAGTCAGTTATTGTGTGTTGTACAATGGTGTACTTGTCCTATGTAACCTGGAAGCAATGTATTGTCTTGTGAGTTTTCGTACTGTGTTAAGTGAAGTTGTTGGTATTTGAGTCGGTTCAGTTATGTTTAGCCTTTGTCTAGAGGTAGTTGGTCTTGACCAGAAATCCTTGTTACTATCTCCTAGCACGGGGGGTGAGCCTTTGGGTATCACTTGGTTGGGTGGAATGTGCACCTTACACTGTTGGCTTTGATCGTGATCTTGTGGATGAGACTTTCATGTTGGGGAGTTCGTTGATTCCTGTTACTCTTCTAGTTCTTTCATTCCAGTTATTCTTGTATTTCATTACCCCTCATTTGTATCAAGGTGGAAATTGTAATATTTTATCATGTTATTTGATCTACCTCATTCGGGGAACAAGTGTTGTAATTATATTGTAAACAATCGTTATTGGATATCATGTTGTATCTATTAGTCTTTGATGTAATTATCCTGTATGGAATGTATGTACTTTAATTCCTTAATTGAATGATGCTATGTTTTCATTCCTTGGTTGTTTAATTCGGGTTTAAGTAATCTTTGTCTCGTAGCCTTAGGGGATTGTTGGCTTTGTGTTGTAATCTTGCATGTATTTGTGATTAAAAAAAAAAAGAAAGAAAAATTGTTGCGTTTGGTTAGTGAATTGCAACTTCCCCTAGGGTTGCGTGGCGGGGCATTACAGGGATGGCCTCTTAGTCTATGTTGGGGGAAGGAATGTTTTCCAAAGGCGGGAGTCTTTGCTTGGTTGGCAATTCAGAATAAAATTCTAACAGGGGATAGGTTGCAGAAAATTAGTATAAATGGGCCTCGCAGATGTGTAATGTCTAGGAAAGATGTTGAATCGATGAACCACCTACTCCTTAATTGTGAAGTGGTTGAGTGTTGTTGGAATTGGGTGAAGCACAAGCTAAATTGGGTTGCCTCAAACCCATATACCTTGGAAGAAATGTTTAAAGGGTGGCCAACAAGAAGGAAGAGGGCAGTTTTTTCCAGTTTGTGGAAGGTGATCCCCTCAACTGTGGTGTGGGAAATTTGGAAAGAAAGGAATCAACAAATTTTTCAAGACAAAGAAAAAACAATTGATGACCTCATCAACAAAATTGACTCGGCCATAAGATGTGAAATGGACACCACCAAATAAAGGTTGGATAAAAGTAAATTTCGATGGTGTAGTGAAAGGTAATCCAGACCCATTTGGGGCTGGTTGTATACTTTGTGATTTCAATAGAGAGAATGTGGCTATATGGGTGAAGTGTTTGATGGATGGATGAATAATGAAGCTGAATTTCAAGTAGCTTGGTTGGGGCTTCAATTAGGTAAGAGTTTGGGTTTCAAAAGGATACACCTTGAAAGTGACTCATTGATAGTGATGAATGTAATAAGGAAGAGATCAATTCCAAATTTCAAGCTTAATAAATAGCTAATGGAAATCCTTAGTATACTTGATAGTCTGGAAACTTTCAAGGTTTCACATATATACAGAGTTGGCAATGTTGAAGTAGATAGGCTATCTAAGGAGGCAATTGAGATTGAGTTAGAACATGGCAAAATGCCTTTGATCTACAACATTGATTCCACATGGATGGGGATTGAAGGCAATTGAAGATAGGACAAAAATCTCTTTTAAGATGCTGAAAAACATGTGTAATCTCTTTCATAGGCAACAAATTTTTGGGTAATTGGTGGATTTTGAGGATGTTGAAGTGGCTGGGAGGGAGGTAGCTGAGAACAGGGATTTGGAGCTGCGGCTGGAGGTGGACGAGCTGGGGACGTGTTCGTGTGTTAATGCATGGTAGTCCTTAGTTTGTCTTTTGTAAATTTGGTCTTTATGGGTTAGCATTTCTTTATGTGTTTTGGGTTGGGCACCCTACAACCCCTTTTATCTATCAAAAAAATAAATGATATGATATTATATAATATAATATATATAATTTATATTATTATATATATTATATAATATTATATTATTAAATAATATTATATTATTATAATATAATATTATAATATTATAATATAATATTATATTATTATAATATAATATTATAATATTATAATATAATATTATATTATTATATATTATTATATAATAGGATATTATTAATATTATAATATTATATTTATATTATAATGTATTTAATATTATATAATGATATAATATTATTATAAAATATAATATAATATTTATAATATAATATAATATAATATAAATATAATTCTATTATATATTATAATATTAAATAATATTTATATTATACTAGCAAATATATAACCTATATATAAAATATTAATATATTTAGGGTTATGATTAGAGTTAGCATTGAGGATTAGGGTTTATATCATGGTTAGGGTTAGCATTAGGGTTAGGGTTTGGTTTAGATTTATTATTATGATTAGGGTTAGGGTTTAGTGTTAAGGTTGGGTTTATGGTCATAGTTAGTGTGAGAATTATGTTAGGGTTAGGGGTAGAATTATGGTTAGGGTTAGGGTTTGGATTATAATTATGATTGAACACTAACCCTAACTTTGAATAGTAATTTAATCCTAAAGCCAATTAGATCATAACCCTAATTTATTGTTGTCTAATTTATTTACTTTGAAATCCTTTAGCGGGAAACATCAACAAGTAATTAAATAAACCCTAATCCTCTTTAGCAGATGACAAGCAAAACAAATGAATGTTGGTGGTGCTGCAAGCAAGGAGCGAAATTAGAGAAGTGAAAGGTGAATACTAGTGAGGAAGAGTTTGGAGGAGCCGAAACCAATAGTGGCAGGGAAAGCAGCAAAAACCAACGACATAAGGTAAAGGATGCCATAATGTAAAAACCTAAATGTGCTCATTATGGATCTTGGCCGTAATTTCATTTTAATAAACATACTCTAAAACCCTCGTTGAAACCTTATTTTCAGGCTGCAGCTCGCCAAATTGGAGAAGTGAAAGGTGAATACCAGTGAGGAAGAGTTTGGAGGAGCAGAAACCAATAGTGGCGGGGAAAGCATACATGGCAAAAAATAACCAAAAAAATGGCAAAAAATGATGAACGACTGAGATTCGTTTAATCATATTGCATTTATACGGAAGCAAGATAGTTTTAGACCTGGTTTTGTTTCCTTCTTTTTGCAACAGTCTTTGCATAAGATTTTTAATGCCTGGATACAGTGAATGACGATGGTGACCGTTTGATTGAAGGGTTGAATGGATTTTTTCATGAATGAAAATAGTGGTAGTTGGGTAGAAGTGTATATTATTACGGTGTGTATATGGATTTTTTCATTCTTCATATGTTTTGAATGTAGGTTGAAGGGTTTTGGCTAGATGCGCCATCTGGGTTTTTCCCATGCGCTTCAAAAATGGTTTTTTTATGAATTGATAAAGTGATGTGTTTTCTGATGTACAAGTAATGCCATCCTTATCATTTTTCAGTAACCATTAGATAAATCCATGATTTTGAGCTTAGTCTGTAGTAAAAGTAATTTCGTAATAATTGTAAAGAAAAAATTGATTCTACTTTATTTCATTATGTTACTGCTTTTCTCAGGTTTATGCCCAGATAGCAGTCCAGTTTTTGAGTTTGTGAGAGCTTATTATATAGGTCTTTGAATGTCTCATTAGACCTCTCACAGTGATATACAACCTTAGTGTTTGAAGTGCAAATGAAATGCTCTGATACAAATTCACTGTTTAACAGTGCATGAGCTTAGATGGATGTTTTTTTGAATAAGGAGAAACACATTTTATAGTATTCATTGTGTTACAGATGCAAAAGTAAAGGTTCTTGAGTTTCAAATCCAAATGAAACTTTCAAGAAAATAAATTCATTGATACAAAGTGATTCTCTATTTTTATGCCTTTTTGAATTCTTCAATTCTTCAATAAATGATGTAAAACAGTCAGTGAGACAAGTTGCCAATGAGGCACATCATTTATATGTTTTGACTTTCCAATGAGGCTGTAACCAGTGAGGTTTTTCTTTTCCAGTGAGGCAGTTGTTAGCGAGACATTGAATGTAACCTGTATACACCTAAAATCGGTCATGGAATTTAATTAATTAAATACTAGTTATTTAATTAATATTTCGACTACGTATAAATAAATTCTCAATTTATTTATATCGTTCATATTTTCTAAATTCTCCAAATCTAAAATCATATTCTTCTAAATTAATTAAATAAACAAATTTCCATAAGCTTGTTTTATTTAATTAATCTTCACTAATCTTGATTAGGAATTCAAGCACATGTCTACAACTTTTTGTGCCACCTCACCAAGGTCACATGAAATTAAATAATTCTAATTTTTAATTAGAATTGTCTTCAACCAATTTTTAAGCACATGGCTTATTCCTCACACACTTCAACCAATTTTCAAACACATGGTCTTTTCTTCCCACACTATAGTCTTCCATTCATTTGGCATGTTGCCTATTGGTCAAGAGATTCCTCCATCCATTTGGCATGTTGTCTTTGGTCAAGGGGACAACATCTTGATTTTCTCCATCTCCACTGCTCATTCTTCTTGTTCGAATCTGGACTGTCGATCATTGCCACCTCACAAGATGCTTGGAAAAGGCTATAAATACAACCCTTTGGCATTGTATTTTGCATCCACTTTTGAATAGAGTTATCATGTAGAAATATCATTTGAGCTTGGGAGCACTTTGGAGTCTTATAGTTACATTTTATACCATGTTTTGCATCATAGTTAGATCTTAGAGTAATACTTTGCTTCATAGTTGCATTTTATGTCATCCTTTGCATCATAGTTGCATTTTAGATTAGCATTTTCATAGTTAGCATTTGAGCATATGTAGAATCATCCCATCTCAATACCATAGTATCTACCTCAAATAATCTAGCATCATCATCCATTCATCATAGTATCTATCATCATTTTTATCATATAGTTTCATGTAGAAATTTAATTGGCTTGCATGTTGAATACTAATCTCGTTTCTTAAGTGTCATTCTAATAACCTTTGTGCACATAGAAATCTGAGGGCCAGAGGGTTAAAGGAATCTTTAAGAATAGAGGACAATGAGACGTTCTTAAAAGATTTGTTTTGTGGCAATTTAGAGTAGCTTCTTTGCTTTGAATCTTTGATATAATTCATTTCATTAAGGTTTGCATTGATTTACTAACTTTCCACATTTCACACACACACATAACCAGTGAGGTTTTCATTTGCCAGTGAGCTAATGAAGTAAATTTTCAGAGTGGTTTTTTCTCCCTGTATAGGGTTTTCCACTCATAAACACTATGTTATGGATCCCTTGATTTGTGATATGTTTTTAGGCTTCATTTCATGGTGCTTCTCTCAACATTTTAATATCTATGATACTTGGAGTTTATATGCATAAATTTGTGAGGATTAATTAAGTTAGATTTGATTTGTAACTTGAATCACTGATTCACCCAAATAAATGACTAAAACATGACTAAATAAATGACTACCATGACTAAAATAAATGACTCCAATGACTAAATAAATGATTACCATGACTAAAATAAATGACTACCATGACTAAATAAATGACTACCATGAATAAATAAATGACTACCATGACTAAATAAATGATTACAATGACTAAATAAATGACCAGTTAACAACAATCAACGACTAAATTAACGACTAAATAGACTACCAAATTGATCAATCAAAACAACCAATAAATGACTAAAAATGGTTTAGTCATGAATCTAAAAATGGTTTAGTCATGAATTTGGTCGCATTATAAATGACTGGAAATAAACTACTAATGGTCACGTGATCAAGCTTAGTCACATATATGCATTTTTTAGTAGTTTTTTTAGTCATTTATTGCTATTTTCTACTAGTGTTGTGATGTAGGTTTCAAGCATTCAAGCATCAAATCAATCAATCAATTAAGCCAATTCATGCAAGATCTAAGCCTTAGAGTGATGTGTTTGACTTCATTCCTCTAAGGGAAACCATTAAGGGTTTGGTAAGTTGCAACAAGTAAGTGTTCATTCATCAATTCCTCCATTCCATGATTATTTCTTATCCAGGTCTAATTATCAAATTGAGGTTTGACCAAGGTGAACCCCCATTCATCCAAAAAAATAAAAATTCTTCTCTTTGTATGTGCAGATTTATGGGTGAAGAAGGACTAAATGTGGATCAAAAGAGCAATTTTGCAAAGTTGTCAAAGTTGTCATCATTGTTGTCAAGCTACAGAAACTCACCTACAGGTTTTATTTCTAGCTTTCTGACAGTCAAACCTAGAGGAATTAGAAGCTTAGATTCGGGATTAGAGGACTGCAAAAAGTATTTTTGGACCCTTGTATTAGGACTCATTCACCCTAGGGAAAACCAATTTGCTATAGACCCTAAAACTTGCTTTTTGGCTTAGGTGTACACCATTCTACCCTTCTCGGATCTGTCTACAAATTGTCGTTTCCATTTTTGTTATCATAGAATTCTACATTTCAAGTATTAGGTCATATAGTTTAGTTAGTTAATGCATTTTAAATCATTTCCCAATATTGCAAATTAGTCATTTTTGTCATAAGAAAGTAGAGTCCCAAGAGATCCAAAATAGGGTTGACTCACCTCAAGGTTGAAATTCAATCCTATCCCTTACTGATCTCATCTCTTTATAATGAAAGTAGGGAAAGTGTGAGTGTGTTTGAACCTTTGGATCACATACCTTTTAATCATTCCATATTGAACAACACATCATCATCTCACCCTTTTTCTTTCATTTCATTTTGGTGAACCCGACATTGTACATCATATTTTTTGATTTGGAGATCCTTAAAACCCTAGATCTAGGTTTTGCATTGCATTAGTTTTCATTTCTTAGTTAGGGTATTTTACTTTTTAGAACATTGTACAAGGACCCATTCACCCTTGGGTGAACTTGTCCTTATATAGGTGTCTCAAACAACTTCTACACACTGTTTTGTCTATGAATTATCATTATGTTCCAACTTGCAGAAGTCTATTTTGAAATTCTAAAAAATTGTTATTGTATGTGCAAGAAAAGTGTTATTTTGCTTGATTTGTTACAAAATTGGGAAAAATTGTTGCATTTCAGATTTGTAGGACATTTTTTTACATCATGTTATCATACTTCATGTTTTATTTTCATATCTTATTGAGTAATCTAGGAAATTGTTGCTACAAGCATACGAATATGAAGTCCTTTCCCCTCTTTTCTTATTTTTCATTGATCCCTCTCCCACTATAGTGAAAGAGAATACAATCTTGGATAATCATGAAAATCACATTTTCCCTTCTCCCAATATCTCTCTTATTTGTGAAGAAGATATTTTTGTGTCAGAAGATCCAATCATTGAGAGTCATGAGAATCCTATTTGTTTCTCTTCCCCTACCTCTCCTACTTGGGAAGATATTGTTGTATAAGAGGATGCAATCATTGATAATCAAGAAAATTATAGTTGTTCCCTCCTGATACCTCCCCTACTTGTGACGAAGGTGTCTTGGTGTTAGAATATCCAAATAATGAACGGCATGAGAATCTTGCTTATTTCTCTCCTACAACCTCTCATACTAGGGAAGATATTATGGTGCATGAGGATGATATTATTGACACATGTCTTTCAAACAATAGTAATGTGGCTTGCTTAGATGAAGATGATAAGGTGACATTAGATTCCCCCTTGTTAGAAGAACATCAACATGAAGTCCAATCCGTTGAGGTTATGAATGCATAATTGTCCATTAGATCTCCTTTGATTATAGGACCTAGAAACATTCATTTTGGACCTCCCAAGTCATCTCCTAAGCCACTTCTTATCATAGGATCACCAAAATACCAACCAAAACCTCTTGTAACCCATATCTTAAATTTTGCAAGTCAACTCACTAGTAACAATGTTTTGCAACAACCAAGTTATAATATCATTGCTCATACATATAACACTATGAATAATGCACAAACAATTAAAATTCCAACATCCCTTCCATTGTCTCAACCATACCTCCCACCTGCACCTAATATCCAACAATATAGAGGTAAATAATATGACCTTGTAGAACAACTTAGCAACACTCCCGCTAAGATTTCCTTGTGGGATTTGATTCAATCATCACCTCTTTACCATGACATGCTCCAAAATTCCTTACAAAAAGTTGTTATCCCTCCTAGTGAGCAACCAAATGATGTAGCAACGCTAATTCAAGGTATGAATTCGGTCAACTTAGACATTGTCTTTCATCAAGATGAATTACCTCCATTAGAAGTGCAAAAAAAAATGAGGCTATGATGATAGTGGATGCCATTAATAGGTTTGGGACTAGGGATACCCTTGTTGATAATGGTTTGAAACTCAATGTTTGTAGTGTAAACCTTTTGGATAAGATTGGAGTGGACAAGAGTAAAATTCAACCAGATAATTTTCCCATTCGTGGTTTTGATGACGTGGGAAAACAACCACTTGGTGTGATAACATTACCTATTACAACTGGTAAGGTTACGTTGCAAACTCCTATCCATGTCATGCCCAATGATCTTTCATATAATTCTCTCCTAGGTAGACTATGGATTCATGCAATGAATGTAGTGCCTTCAACTTTGCATCGTCTAGTGAAGCACACTTACAACAACAAGGTTTACATGATAAAAGCAAATCTTAAGTCTGAGAGTTGTTTACAAACTGAAATAGGAAGGACAAATCCTCTTAGAACATTGACACCAACTACAAAAGTGGAACTAGTACAAGAAGAAGAAGAAAAGTGTTTGTCATCAATCACAAAACTATTAGACAATGATTGTGGTTCATTGGATTTTACACCTACATTCATGAGAGAATACAAGACTACACACAAATTAAGGAAAGAGAAAGAAGCTACTATAATATCAACACAATCTAAGTCATCAAAACCATGCAATTCCACAACCTTTGTTGCATAGACGGTTTCCATTGCACCAAAAGATCGACCTATTAAATCCTTGATACAACCACCAAAGTTAATGAATCCATGGGAGGCAGTTAAGCAATGTTACGAACTTGAGCACTGTGCTGCACAACGCAAGGAGATCAAGGCTGCACACCTTGCAACAGTCCCCCCTCCAATGCAAGCAAGGGATTCAAACTTGTGACCTAGGCTCTGATACCAATTATTGCACAAACGGTTGTCGCTGCACCAAAAGATTGACTTATTAATGCCCAATACAACTGCCAGAGTTAATGAATCCATGGGAGGAAGTTAAGCCATGTCACAAACCCGAGCACTGTGTTGTGCAACACAAGGAGACCAAGGGCACACACACCTTACAACAACCTTTAGCAAAGAAGGGGAAAAAAAATTATACACCCACAGATGATGAGTGTGATCATGGGAAACCACCTTCTCCAAAAGAAATGGAAAAACTTTATGGAAGAGGTTATGAGATTTTGAAACAACTTGGCTATAATGGAAAAGGATGTAGGATAAAAGAACAAGGTATCTGTGTCCCTATAGAGCCTAACACACAAGAAACAACTAGAGGTCTTGGTTATTACATAATTAATTAGCAAATAGCATTAGTTTTTCCTCCTCATCATGTGGTAGTTGTAGTATCATAAAATACTCATTCCCATCCTGAGGATATAAGCATGGCTTTATGCAATCATATTTCCTTTTGCAAGGACCAACATATCATTATCCATTATTGGCTCACCTTTTGCCCTTACACTTGGGGGGCAAGGGGTTAGGTAGTCATGTCCTAGTATGGCACTTGTCATTGCCCCTTTGGCTAGTTGTCCACCTTCCATGTATATATAATGAGCAAGCTTGGGATGCAAATGACCTATTTTAGGTTGGCTCACATGTGACATACTTCTTTCCTTTCTTTCTATGTTATCTTTCACGTTGCATTTTGGGGGCAACCCCTCTTCATGAAACAACTTTATTTGGAAACATATGATCATAGGGATTTCCAAATAAGCTCTCATGTCTCTTTTATCAATTGGCATTTACCATTTCTACTTTAAAGTAATTTCTCATAGCATGGTGTTTAGTAATTCCTTTGAAGTGGGGGCATACATTGACATTATTACATTGGCATTTTGACATGAATATATTGACATACTTGCTTCACTTTTATTCATAGAAGTTGGACTTAGTGTAGCGTTGGCATATCATTGATCATTTTGGCACTAACTTATGGGTATGACCTTGCCCATGTGCCACCCTTTGTTATGATTACACACCTTGTAGACCTAGTGTGTGTTTCTCATCTTTCCTTTGGGGCTCACCTAGTGTATAACAAAATTACACTAGCCCTTGTGAGCATATTTTCATGGCCATCGAGCATAACATAGATTGCTCGCCAGTGGAGCCATGAGCATATTTGATGGACAACAACACAACTGTGGCTAGTCCATCCCTTTTACATTAGCTTTAATATTGTATGCTTGTGTATCTTGTCTTGCTGCACATATCTTACACATCTTGTGTGACCTTGTCCTTATGTTGGTTTTCTATGGGATCTTTGTTCTTGGGGGATTGATCATCCTCCTTGATCCTTGTCATCCTATCTTTCTAACATTTGTATGTACTTGGACCTCTCATGATGCATATTTTTCTACTTTAATGTGAGTCTGAGTGTAAGTTCATACTCTCACTAAAGTGGGGGTTAAATGTGGTGTAGAAAATTTTATACCTTTACAGTTTCACACTATGTTTGCATCCCATTAATTAATTGGACTTAATTAAGCTTCTAATTACCTAAATTATGCATTCCAAAGCCTTATTATTCCTGTTTTACGAAAGGGAAACCTATATCAAATAATTACCATCATTAATTAAAACATCTTGGATCATGTGTGTCTTGGAATTAGGGTCTAGGACCCATTCGCCCAAAGGAGAATGGGTCCTCCTTAAGTGCCAATACCCATTTTAAAATAATGTTTTGATGAAATTATAATGATTCAAATTCAAGCTTCAATTGTTAGCTTTTGGAATCTTTTTCTGGGAAATTACAAAAAATAAATACATAGTCTTTTTATTAATTCAAAATATTTAACATTAAAACAACATTAAGGATCAATTCATAAGAGAAAATTATTGTCAATTGAAGAGAATATTTATCAGTCATCTACAACAACAATCAAGACCATATCATCATGTCAAAATTCATGTGTGTTAATGTCATGTTTTGGAGCTAACATTGTGATGTAGGTTTCAAGCATTCAAGCATCGAATCAATTAATCAAGCCAATTCATGCAATATCTAAGCCTTAGAGTGATCTATTTGAATTCGGTCCTCTAAGGGCAACCATTAAGGGTTTGGTGAGTTGCAACAAGCAAGTGTTTATTCATCAATTTGTTCATTTCGTCATTATTTCATTGTCAAGGTTTAATTACCAAACTGGGGTTTGACCAAGGTAAACCCTCATTCACCCAAAACTAAACATTTTTCTTCTCTTTGTATGTGCAGATTTATAGGTGAAGAATAGCTGAAAGTGGATCAAAAGAGCAATTTTGCAAAGTTGTCAAAGTTGTCATCATTGTTGTCAAGCTATAGAAACTCACCTATAGGTTTTATTTTTGACTTTTTGATAGTCAAACCTAGAGGAATCATAAGCTTAGATCCAGGATCAAAGGATTGCAAAAAGTATTTTTGGACCCCTACACTAGGACCCATTCACCATAGGGTGAACCAGTCCTACTATAGACCCTAAAACCTGCTTTTTGGCATAGGTGCACACCATTATGCCCTTCTCAGATTTTCTTGCAAATTGTCATTTTTATTTTTGTTATCATAGAATTTTGCATTTCAAGTATTAGGTCATATAGTTTAGTTAGTTAATGCATTTTAAATCATCTCCCAATATTGCAAATTAGTCATTTTTTTCATAAGAAAGCAGAGTCCCAAGAGATCCAAAATAGGGTTGACTCACCTCAAGGTTGAAAGTCAATCCTATCCCTTAGTATCTCCTCTCTTTCTAGTGAAAGTAGGGAAAGTGTGAGTGTGTTTGAACCTTTGGATTACATACCTTTTAATCATTTCATATTGAACAACACATCATCATCTCACCCTTTTCCTTTCATTTTATCTCCAAATAAAATCTTTCATATTGCTAACAATGGCCACTTTGTGCTTGCTCCTTTCTTCTTTATATTTTTGCATTTCCATACACACTTTCACTTGATCCTTGGTATTAGATCTTTGTCAATGAATGCTCACGTTCCCTCACATTCTTCTTTTCTTTGTCTCCACCTCTCAGTTTCTATTTTTTTCAAGTTAAACTGGACAACTTCATGCTTTTCTTCATTCTCGTTTATATCTTGAAGTTTTGTTAAGTTTACTTTCTATAAGAGTAGGTTAAAAAAATGTTTAACTTAGATCAATTGTATGTGGTTAAACATGTATCTTTTAATTTTTTATATTACTAAGTTTATGATCTGTAATCTTAAAGAATAAATTCTATGAGGTTGAGTTGAGTTGAATGTTTCTATTTATTTTGATGTATGGTTGTATGCCATTAAATTCTCTTAGTGTAAAACTATTACTAGTCTCAAATATAAACACTCATTATATCCATAGAAGGTTGTAATCCTCAATAAGAAAGTAACAATTGAGTACAAAATCAGGAACTCACTCACATGAGCTATGTAGAGAGACTAGTAAACATATACTCCAAAAAAAAAACCTTAGAAAAAGATGCATAAATAATATGGATCAATCTAGCAAATTGTAAGAACAAACTAGTTCAAATCTTGTCCTTTTTCTTCCAACACATATAAGAGGATGCATTTCTAAATTGATTCAAAAATTATGATCAAACAACAATAGAATATCAACCAATAAAATCAACATTTTTTTTACTATTTCTAAACTTTAAAAGTCTAACACATAATCTATTTCAATTTTATAGTAGATTAATTAATTATTTTATTATAAAATCTCAATTTTAATAAATAAATCTATATTTCTTTACAATTATTTGTGATCTATTAATTCCTTTTTTGAATAGTTCAAACATAATAAAAAATAACAACTAAAAAAATAATACATTTTATCTCAACATTATCAATTTAAATTTCACACTCTTCAATAATATTTATTAGTAAAATAGTTTTTCATATTAAGAGGCTCTCACCATTATAAAATTTAATCTTAAACTATTTTTTTTCCAACTATTTTTTATATAAATATATAATTTAAATTTTATTAAAAAATATTTTTAAGGAAAACCATATTGTAAATAATAAGTAGTTCTTCATTTGCTAGTAAAATTGAATAGTTTAGAAAAAGTCTATAAACAATCAAATTTTGTTAATGCAAAGTTTGTAATATTTTAAAAGAATGAAGTTGAGATTATCCTCCAAACAAATTTGTTAAAATAAATACTCTTTTATCCTTAACTCCAAACCTAAAGAAATCACACACCTCATAATTACATTCATAACTATAAAAGAAAGTAAAAAAAAATTAAAACCAATATTTAACTTTTTAAGTATAAAAACGAAAAAAAATTAAAAAAAATATTAATACCTAATAATAAATTAATTAACTTTTTAAATATAAAAACATAAAAATTTAAAAAATATACTAATACCTAATAATAAATTAAAACTTACATATAAAAACAAAATAAATATACTTAAAAAAAAAAATCTCTAAAATAATTAATAAACAAATAACTAAAAAATTAAAAAATTAAAATCAATATTTAACTTTTTAAATATAAAAACATGAAAATTTAAAATATATATTAGTATCTACAAATAAATAATAAATTAAAACTTACTTATAAAAACAAATAACTAAAACAATTCAAAATTATTTATCAATCTTAAATAAAAATGAAAAAATAGAGTGGATAATGCACTGGAGACTTGCGGATGCCTTTGCACGCGATATCAACAACCGACAAGTCGTGGGGAAGGTTCATCTTTATCTTTTATATTTTATATTTTTAATTAAAAATAAAAAGTAGAGATTATATGCACGGGGACCCCATTGGTAGTTAAAGCTTGAAAAGTAAAGCCCACCAAACCTTCTATCCGTTGGCATTTATGGATTCCAATAAACGTAACGTCAACGGCAAATAATTCCCATTCTGTTGGAAAATTGTCAATTATTGGAAAACCTATTTATTAGGTACTTACTATGTCCGAACATCACGCATGCTTCAAGGCTGACTTGCCCATTCTGTTTACTTGTGATATTATTTAAACAATTTTTTTCCGTTTCGCACTCTAAGTATCTTAAATTTGTATTTTTAAAATTTAAAATAGAAAATTTATGATTTTAAAATGTTAGTACATATTTGTAAACGAGTTAAGAGTTTAAAGTTATTAAGTGGGTTAAAATGGGTTAAAATCAATCAATACATTAATCTCTCACTTGCACGTTCATAATCTTGATCAATTTCATTTGAATCACATACATCCACCTAAAGTGTACATAAATATGGGTCTTTGTACACAAGGTATGTGTCTTTGTATATGTGACATAGGCCTTGATACATGTCACATGGATCAAGGACTTATCCATACTCCCAAAGTACTCCAAAGTATCCCTTTTCATCTCACCCATCCACTTTCTCCAAGGGAATCCTCAACCATTGATTTTTCTTTGATCTTTCGCCCTCATTCTCACCAACCATGTGGAGGTCCTTGTCCTCTCCTCATCAATCCAATCCTCTCAACCAATTTGAGCCCTCGATCTCTCTTTAAAATCCCAGCCATCCAATTTGAGCAAAAAATCTATAAACTAACCTCAACAATTTTCACGACTCCATGAAATGCAATGTTATGCTATTGATAGAACTCACAAATCATTGCCTTGGAGTACAACCACCATAGTTTGGTGTAACAAGGGTTGGTATTGGTGAGAATACCATGTTTTTATTAAAGTTTGCTAATCCTCATGCTTAATTGGAGTGTTGCAAATATTGTTAGTAGAATGAGTTTTATTGTTTAACTTATTCTTCTATGCTTTAATTTTTATATACATAGTAATATATAAAGAAAAACAATAGATTTTCACTCTTATATTTTCTACACAACCTTAAAATTCTTATCTTTGTTAATTTATATCTTCTTTCTTAAGAAATACCATGTTTTTCTTTATCGCTTCACTCTTACATGTTATGTTTAGCATTGTCCACAAATATAGTGTTTTCCTTTCAAATTTTACACAAAATTCATAATTAGTTATATGCAAAGTAAATCATTCTTAGCAAGTACACAATTTTCTCTTAGAAGTTTATTCTAGAATCTCATTATTTTAGTTTGATTTGTTGAAAAAATTCAAAAATTTTACTTTCCTTCAACAATTTAAATAGTTTTTAAATTTTCCATTCAAGTATGCGCGGGTAAGGTTGTGAACTCTTCACAATATACATTTTCTTACAAAATATTTTAACAATTTTTCCTTTATATTTAGATAGTTTCAAACTTCGATTTTTCCATTTTCAAATAAATATATTGTTGTGTGGAAGTGATTTAAGTTCTTCAAGACCAAGCTTTACAAAACAATCTTAACTAAATTGTTTGAAGGATCCATGTTCTATATTTCTTTAGGTGTAGAGAATAATACTTTTATAGTGGAGTCCCTATGTGTGCTTTGCTTTTGTACTTTTCCTTTCATGGTATGATAAACTAAAATAAATTATTGTGTGGTAGTGGATTTGAATTCTTCAAGACCAAACTTTATTAAACAAGAACTAAACTATTTGAAGGATCCATGTTTTATCTTCCATTAGACATAAATAACACTTTTAGGGTGAAGTCCTTATGCATGCTTTTCCTTTCAAGGTATGATCAAACCAACCAATACATTACAAAGGAAAAACAAGTTTGTAATGAAATATTTGTATATAAATAGTGTTTAGTTTGCAAACAAAATCTTAATGGATACTATTTTGCATGTTTATATCACCTTTTTTAATCTTAAATAGATGATAATATGCATCTTTCTCAATGCGAATTTCTAAACACGCCTCTTTTATGTGTTGGCTATGGCTTCTAAATGGCTTAATGATATCCATGTGCTCTAATAAATGTTAGGTAGCAATTTTAATCTAATGATAATTAAATTTTACAAAAAATTCACTTTGAAATATAAGAGAGAAGAGTTTAGATGCAACTAATGGATGAATATAAAAGTTAACAAATTTATTTCTTGAGCATTTGCATTGGGAGGATTTAATCTTTTGATTTTATTTTTTAGGTTTCTTAAGTGATTTTAAAATAAATTTTGTAGTTATAACTCCTAAATTTATTTTAAATAGTTTATAATATGCACAATTTTTTTGAGAATACGATGTTGAAGGTTTAGTTAAATTAGTATATTGATTAGTTATTTGGGTAATATTAACCTACATTTTTTACCATTCAATTTGCACATAAAAATATTTATATAGAGGGTGTAATGAGAAATGTGACACAATTTATAAAATACGTTATGAGGTGATATTTTGTATCCATAATTTCTTATAGAGAGAGAGGATTCTATATTTTCATTAATCGTTCTTCATTACTTATTTCTAGAATTAATTGGGTTAGATCATCCATACTAAGCATTAAATTTTAAATCTTTGAGTTGTTTAGGTAACCAAGAGTTATCTCGAGTCTAGAGTGTATCCATGATGAATAAGTAGTTTTAGACATTTGAGCCATGTGATGATTTCCCTTTTGTATTTGTTTGCATCTCAAATTTTCTATCGGTAGTTCAATATTCATGAATCTACTCCCTTGATTAAGTTTCAATATTGATCCTTCTATTAAGATTTTTAGAATTTTAGTTGTTTCATATTATTTATCTATCTCCTGGATTCCCTATCTGTTGCCACTAGTTATCTATTATTTTTAGGTCCATATAATGTATGTGCAATACTTGTTCTAAAATCAATGTAGGACAAGACACTTATTATGATATTTTATAATTTTATGTAATTCTACTATCTATTCCCAAACGACTATATTCACATATCTCAATGCACTCATTTCCCTCACCATCAATATCCTTTTAATGTATTTTATAATCAAGAATCATAAAAAACTTTAAAATTCAACTTTTATTTGGTAGAATTCAAGTTGTGTCCATTTAAGCTTAGATGAAATAAAATATTTTTTAACACATTTAGTTTGTAATTTTATTTTTGTTATTATTGAACTTTATTTCTAATCAAAAAAAAATTCATTGTACAGAGTTAAGGTTTCAAAAAAATTGATGCCAATAATTTTTGGGCCATTCTATTTGTCCTTAACATTTCTTTTCATAGTCAATCATATTATCTAGGGGATTGAAAATTATTTTCAAAGAAACATAATCAATGACATTATAGTGATAAGAGAGCCATGAAACTTTTCTTAAAAATGGTTCAAGAAAGGAATGGTTTAAATCTTTGGAAAAAGAAAGGTGAAATTTGTTGCATGGAATTACATGAATATGGCATGCCAAAAGCCATTGGTGGTGATGGTTGTCATAGAAATTTGAATGAAAAGAATTATAACTTCAATATCTTTAAGATAATCCACTTTATGCCAACATATTAATCGCATGATAAATATTTTCTTCTTGAGATACCTACACTTTTTGTAATTAAGGGAGCAGTTGGAATGTACTTGGAATAATTGTGTGTATATTGTGAAAATAGTAGCAATGCAAGGGAATAATTGAAAGTGTAAAACTAGATGTACGTGGCCCATTCATTTAAAACATTTATTATATTGTTTTATAATTGTTTATGCTTGATGTTAAGGTCCCATCTACTCATTAGAGATTCTAATGCAAATTATTATTTTCTCCTTATGATCTAAAATGAAATTAGCCATTTACTCAATCAAAACCCCCCATTATTTATAGGTGTGGGACTGATGATCATTACTAGAGTGGAAATAATTATTGTAATTTTTCATGTTCTAAGGATTGTAGTAAGCCCTTTGACCTCACAAAATAATGTAATCATTCACAAATTACACTAAATGTGAAATAGTATTTCTAGCTTTTGGTTTTATCTTTTGTAAGATTCTTTTTATGAGAGTTTGAATTGGACTTTAAATTTGATTGTGTTATATATGTTATCTTTATGATTTTTGTAGTGATTGACCATAATTCTCTATGAAGCATTGGTATATGTTTTATATTCAGTCTCTAATTTTGCATCAAACTAAATGAGGTCTAGAATCTTATTAATCACTAATCATGATACAATGTATTTTGTGGGTCTTTGAATATTTTTAGTACTATTATCTTCGACAATAAATTGAACTATACTTATAATTTCTACTTCAATTTTCTTTATAAAATGAAATATTTATTCCTTAGATTGGCTATTAACTGATTTTGTTTTGAATGAGGTATATAGATTAGATTTTAGGTAGTTTTGAATTAGAAATTAAGATCTATAAATTTCTATCAAATATTTTTTTCATATTTAAGATTTATTATCACTATTATTCTTTTGGCCAAAAAATAAAATTATATAATATAATTTTACATTATGTTACAAGACAATGATTTCTAGATGACTAGAGCCATAAGTAAAGAAAGAAGAGAGACAACCTAGTTAGGCTTTCCACAATCCCATCTCTAATAAAAACCCAAAGTGTATATCAATCAATCACATGCCTAGAATAAAAGGAGTTCCTTTTCAAAAAGTATGGAAAGAACATGACATCAAGCATGCCAAAAAACTAGAACATTCTATAATACCAATAGGAACTCCAACGAGAGTGGTATCCATCAAGATTTCTCTACATCAAAGAAGAAAGGTGGATTTCAAGATTGATCATTATGAATAAGATGGGGAAATTGAGTAGATTTTTTAGGAGGTAGAGACTCCCACTTAGAGACATTCAAATTGCACAATTTTCCTATATATGCCACTTGGAAAGATAATCAGTAATCAAGTTCTATTCACAAGGGATATGCACATAGGAAATGACTTCCAATTGAGGAGTAAGGTGAATAATTTGATATGCTAAAATATCTAGTCTCTAGGGGAACTCATTAGTCTACTATCTATTTAGAAGAGAAACCATGATTAAGGAGTCTCTCTCACAACTAATATTCTTCTAACCTTACTCACAAGCTTCTTCAAGAGTTAAAATAATAGATTAGGTTTCCATATGTTTATTTGTATTGATGCCCATAAAATAGAGTCTAAGAAAAAATAAAATAGATACTTCTTTAACATGGCTAACCCCTCCAAGCCTATTAGCACCTAGATTACCATATGAAGAACCACTAGTATTTTTTTGAGAAATATTGAGGAGTGGACCATTTACTAGAACTATTCACTTTTCTAGAAATGATCGAGGAAGATTGGAAACAATAAGATGATGCACCATTATAGTGAATATCAAGGCCTTTTGAAATATGGTGATTAGAGGGAGGCATGTCTTAATTCATATACCAATTGGAATTATTAGTATCCTTAATATATTACATAGCCTTCAACCAAATCTATGAGATAATACTTTCACAACCTTGAAATTGATGATTCTATTCAACCCAAAAATGTCATAGGATAAAAATAGGCCAAAGGTCTAGGCCACCTTAGAATGCTACTCAAAGAGGGAGGATGACCCATGCTAGCCCAAAACTTAGACAAATAAGTAGCATGGATAATAGACTAGTTCCAAACCCATCACCATGACCAGGTCAAATACCAAGAGTAAAAGAGCACTAGAAGAAAAGGTGAGAAAAAAATTCATCCTCAGTACTACATATAATACATTTGAAGAGCCCTAGAACCCACATTTTAATATTAAATCCTAGGTGATAAATTTATTGTGATAAATAAGCCATAGAAAATAGTTGCATTTAAACCACCTATTTTTTTCTAGATTTTTCTCCACCAAGGAACGTCTCAATGCCCACTATTTTTCTTGTCAAGGGAGGAGTATCCAAGAGCCACAATGTAAGTTCCTTTAGGATCATGGCCCCATGCAAGAAAAATATCATCATCTAAAAAGCAACATGGTCGATCAACAAGAATAGAAGATAAGCTAACATGAGCTTTAGGGGAATCCCTTATAGGCCAAATGCTATGATAGATCAAGAAACTTCCCATCACCAAAGTATTCTTAAAGTGCAAAGTATTTTTATTGTATTAAGTATTTTAAAACTTTGATTGGTTGAAATATAGTCAAAAGTGAGTAATACATGTGTATTTTGTATATTTTTATTAATTTTTAATGATTTTTTGAAGTGGATGCATCTTGAAAACAGCATTATTAAGTGTGCACGCCACATTTTAAAAATGTAATATTTTTTGAATATGTACAAAAATAAAGTGTAGAAGAATACTATTATTTTTTCCAAATTTGGTTAAGAATCAAAAGTTATAAATAAAATTAAATACATACGTGTTGAAGAAATATGAAGAAAATCTTCAAAGAAAATAAAGATAAATATCTCAATTAATTCAAAATATTAAAAAATCATATGGCTAGAAAGCTAAGAAGTAACTTGTCATTTTGGTGATAGTTTCATAAAATTTCATTGTAAAACATGTAAAAGTGATGAGGTTGAAGTTCAAATTCATTAACTCATTTTGAAAACACAATTTAGGAGCTAAAATGGATCTTCAACCCTTAGGCTTGAAAATACAAGCCTAAAGGGCAGTATTCAAGTAATAAAAATGTGCATATATTTTAGTTTATAAAAAAATAATTGAGGGTATGGAAATGCTATAAGGTGAAATAACACAATAACAATGTGAAATGAAGAAAAATAGGGTGATTTAAAAATGGAATGCAAGAAGGATGATGTGCCTATCTTTCTTCTAATTTCATTAGGAAAAGAGATCTCCCAAAAGTAGGATTGACTTTCAACCAAAAGGTGAGTCAACCCTATTAGGGGATCTACTGATTTCCTTTGACAAAAAATGACAAATATGTCTGAAATGTAGTTTGATGAGATAAAACTAAAATACGAAATGAACTCAATTATGCAATGTGAAACTTGAAATACAAATTTAAAGCATAGCAAAAACATAAACTAAAACTTTCAAACAAATTTGTGAAGGGTAAGATGATGTGTACCGGTCACCAAAAAGGGTTGTAGAGTGTCCTACTGGGATAGATTTTCCCTAGGGCGAATGGGTCTCTAAGAAGGGTTCCAAAATATGATTTAACAGTCCTTTGATCCCGGATCTGCACTCCCGATTCCTCCAAATTCCACTATTAGGAAGTCAAAAATAAAATATTCAAATGAGTTTCTGTGGCTTGACAACTTTGATGGAAACTTTGACAACTTTGCAAAATTTCTCTTTTGATCAATCTTCAATCCTTCTTCACCTACAAATTTACAAACACAAAGAGAGGAAAAATTATTTATTTTTGGTGAATAGGGGGTGGCCTTGGCTAGACCCCATTTTGGTAATTAAACCTTGATAATGAAAGATAATGACAAATGATAAGGAATGATGCATGAACAAGTCTATGTCACAAATCACCAAACCTTCAATGGCCGCCCTTAGAGGACTGAAGTCTAGTACATCTATCTAAGGATTGGATCTTGCTAGAATTGGCTTGAATGATTGCTTGATTTGATGCTTGAATGCTTGAAACCTACATCACAATGTTAGCTCCAAAACATAATATCAACACATATTTAACTTTGGCATGATGATATGATATTGATTTTCTGATGTAGATGCTTGATAAATCTACTCTTCAATGCTCTTGGGAATAATTTCTTCTCTAGGAATGCTTGCATAAAGTGTGCTAAATCTCCTTCAAAAGTCTTAGATTTGAATTGATAAAATAATTGTATTTATAGGTGTTTATCTAATTTCCTGAAAATTAGATTCCACAAGTTGACATTTGAAACTTGAATTTGAATCATTAAAATGCCACCAAAACATATTAAAAATTGGGATCTAGGACTTAAGGAGAACCCATTTTCCCTTGGTCGAATAGGTCTTGGGACCTAAATCTAGGACACACAACTTTCAAGGAAATTAATTTAATGTTAGTATTTGTTTAATGTCAGTTTCCCTTTCGGAAAACAAGAATAATAAGGCTTAGGAATGCATAATTTAGGAAATTAGAAGCTTACTTAAGTCCAATTTAATTAAGGGACCCAAACATAGTGTGAAAATGTAAAGGAGTATATTTTTCTACACTATACAATGCATAAAACACATAAGAAAGCTATACCTTGACACCTCTAAAATCCATGATTGAGCTAAATAGGATGCACTATAACCCTATTGACGTGTTCTAAAATTCCTTAGAAATGTGGATTACTCTAGTGATATTTCAACATAATCTTGTTACAACAAATGCACATGATGAAAATGGAGATTGAAGGTTTCTATTTATAGAAAGATGCTCAAATGGATGGAGGGTTGAGATTTTTCCTCAAGATAAATTACTCATATTGTGAGGTGTTGTCAAGCAAGGGGAAGAGGACAAGTGTCATGTGAGGGTTAAATGAGAGTGGATGCTTAAATGGAGATGATTGGGTAAGATTATGGAGGATTGTGATGGGACTCCAAGAGAGAAATCTTTGAATTTTTTCTTATCTCTAGCGGGTAGAATTTAAAATTAGATTCCAAAATTCACCAATTTTGATCTCTAGGTTTTTGCAAAATTTTGATCACCTACTAGACTTATGGGATGTTGATGAAATATTTTACCAGTTGTCATATTTTGAAGAGGAAAATTTTGGAGGGAATATACTGCATTCCTAAATATGAAGATACTAATTCCAAAAGGATATTCCATTATATCAACTGCAATAGTGTAGATGCTTTTTGAATATACTTCATATTTGAATTTTGATTATTTATTCTCTTTATTTAATCTTGATGGTTGATTTTGTAACTACCTTTATTTGATAAAGCAAAAAACATGTTTTGATACAATAATAAGTAGGAATTTAAAATGTTTTAGCATTTACTCTTTGGTTTTGATACTGTTTTTTCATCTTGTCATGTTTGGGGAGCTTAGAGAAGACCTGTTCAATTTTTTTTCCATATTTGGGAGAGGGTTATCTCTTATGTTTGAAGGTGGAAAAAAACCTTCGTGGAGGACTATCTAAGTCTATAAGAAACTCTAAGAGTACTTGGGAGTGTATTGTAGGTGTAGTTGAAGCTCTATAATCTTTGTTGGAGATTTTTGACGCCATGTTGTTATTCTAATAATCTATAACAATATTTTTTAAATTGAAAGGAATAGTTATTGGTCTCTAGGATTGAACCTTTTACTTGAGTTTGGTTTTTCTAGGGTGATATATGATTGTTTTAAAGTTTGTAAATGTTTATTTTTCTATATTTTTGAGTTTCAAGATAAATTTTTACTTGATTTTCACATTTGTTATGTTCTTTTGATATTCATAGTTAAGTGGTATTGATGCTTGTTATGAATTTTTAAGAGTTTTATACTCTAAGTATATGTTTCCTAATAGTACATGCTTAGTGTGTCATATGGCACCCTATTTATAAATCATGAAGCCATATAAAATATGAGTTTAAATGAAATCATGATGCATAATAATATCATGGATTTGTGATGAATTTGACCCCCTCAACATATGCATGCATGATGCATGTAAAATGTGACACACGATGGAATCATGATGCATAAAAAATTTATAAATTTGTGACCAAGTTCTGGCCCTTGTGATGTATGAAAGCATAAAGCCCTACTAAATATAAGAGAAGATGAAATCACTAATCATAATTCAACCATGGATGTAATCCTCAAAAAAACACCACCAAAGAAAAAATAGAAAGTAAGACACATTTCTCTAAAGACTAAACTACAACATTATAATTATTTTTTCTAACATATTCTATTTATATGCTACAATAAGATCTAAGCATGGATCTTAGTTGTCTTGGTTTTAACCATTCTAGTTCGCTCTAAGGCTAAATATAGAATGCCATCTTGGTCCATTAGGGGTCATATAATAACCAAATTCAAAGTGTCACAAGGAAATATTGTACATTAATTCATATAAATGATGATATATTTAATAATAAATACTTATCTGAGCTTGAGCACTATCATACAACAACTTTGACATAATTTATATATTTTGGGAATGATAAGAATATTAAAAACATATCATAATACATCATTTAATTAGTAAAACACATGAAAACGGTGACAAGAGTGTTCTCATGATATATAGTATAACAACCTACAACATCTTACAACATATTGCAATACACTGACAACCTTTTGTAATTGTTGCAAAACCTCCTACAACTTTTTTCAGCTATTGTTCAACCTCCTAAAACTTTTTGAATCTAATCTAAAACATCCTTCAACTATTACAAGATCTATAAAATTTCTTAGTTACTATAGAACTTCATGCAACTATTATAAAATTTCTTGGTTGGAAAACCTCTTATTACTTTCTACATTATTGTAGAAGTTCTTGCAACTTTATATAGCTATTCTAGAACCTCCTACAAATTTATACAACTTTGTATAGTCTTTTGCAAGAGTCTTAAGAAAAATTATTTTCTATTTTTTTGCAATATGAATATAATAAAACTAACCTTACCATGCATGTATAGTTTTTATATCTCATCTCATTCAGATCTATCACTGCACTACTTTATAAGATAAAAACCTTCTTATTTTATTTCATAAAGAAGCTCATGATATATTTCAGATCCATAAATCAATATTTTTTTATCACAAAAAATTGAAAATAATTTACTAGAACAAAAAATAGTAATTATATGTACACTTTTAAGAATCATATAATAAATATCCATTTTAAATACTTTCAAGCAATGATGACCATACACACTGATATGACTAGTGTTCAACAAATATTTTAATGTTATCAACAATATACATCCTAAAAATAGTTTAGCAAAAGTACTATAAAATCAAAGAAGAGACATTTCCCACCCCTTGTTCATATGACATCATCAACCTTAGCCAACCCTTGAGGTCAAAGATGATCCAAGTGCCACATAAGGATCACATGACATAACTCATTATTGAAATTGTATAATATACAAAGACAAATAAGATATTTAGAAAAGCCAAGGATAACCTATATTCAAAGAAACATATAACACTATCATATGGTACACATTCTTGTTCTATTAAAAATTCAAAACAATGTCCTACAACCACATGCCATCATGTGCTTCAACCACATAAAATGATATTTTGTTACCCATTATAATATCTCTTAAGATCACAAAACATCAAATATTTCCCAACTCTAGAATATAATAAGGTAGTGTAACAATTTGCAGATCAGACAATTGATCAATAGAAGGAAAGGGTATAATATAGTTCTTATTCAATTTGGAGAAACAAAGTCTAAATATGTGTAAAAGAAGAGGATATTAGGTGATTAGAACCCTAACCAACCCCTGAAGGAGGGTAATTTATTATATTCTAACATCATCTTTATCAACTATTTTTTGTAGGCTTTAAAGTTAAAAAGTTTTGGCCCACTTGCAGTGGTATCTTCTCAATTGACACTGTGCCAATGCCATCATTCCATCAGCTGATCTCTCTTAATTTATTGACATTAATGTTTGCATGTGTAAAATGGATCTTTTTGATATGTCTTCAATGGTTTCATGCCATATAATGTTGTCAGTGCATCTGTTTAATCAATTATTTCAAGTCAGATTCTAAGTTCTTTTGAACACCATATTCAAATAAACTAATAGTTACATATTAGGGGTAGTAATAGTAATGACTTTTAAAATTCCTTTTCTGCATTCCTAAAATATTACCTGTAGATTCTTGAGCTTTGCAATATGAAATCAGTCTCAAAGAGTAAGCATGTTCATATCTAGTTAGGTCCTTATGATGCAATTAAGCTAACCCATGTCTTGTCTTTTGAATGTGTTAAAATGAATTGTTAATGTCTTGGGCAGGAAATTTTAATGGTGTGAGGTGGTTTCATTTTTCCTGTTTTGCAGGTTAGTGAGGTCATTTTTCTATTGGGACTAGGCTATGTTCAAGGTTATATGTTATTAAAGGAAGAGTTTCATTAGGCTCTAGATGTTTATGATATTTTTGAAGGTTCTACTCTGATTGGAGGCTTGTTTTCTCTGAACAATCATGTTGCCAGTTACATGTATAAAGCAATGAATGCAAGACTACAAAATGATTACAACAATGTTTTCATGACAGCTATCAATTCTCATGATGCAGAACTAGGAGAATCCTTCATTACAAACGCAAAGGAATTGTTCAAAGCAATCGATTTCCTTGTGCACCATGCTAAAAAAATCCCCCTCCTATGGTTGTACATACTTTTGGTTAGCTATAAAAGTTTCCTCTTTCCCTCTTATTCTGCTCCTCAAAATGTTCTTGAAGGAGATGGTCTTAGGTCCTCTGATAGTACTTGATATAATATTATCTTCTTCCTCTACCTATACGTCTTTTTAGGCTATTAGATTTTGTGGTACCAACCAAATCTAACAATAACACTTCTTTTTGTACAATTTTTCTATCTAAGTATTTTAATATATAGGTTTCTTTCTACCTTTTATTGGCTCTAACAAAATTCACCCCCAACATTTCACTGTGGAAAAATTCACCGCCATTGACATATTCATCTCAAGGAAAATTCACCACTAGCAATTCACCGCTGCAAATAATTCATCGCATATCCCTTCTTACATGTCTGAATGTTAATACTTAAATTGTAATTATACTTGTTTGTAATTTATAATTAAAGTGGTGGAAATTATTCTTTTGCAAAAAAGAAATCTCAACAAATTCGTCCACTACAAGTTGTGGTCTATTGGGTATTTTTGACATGTTTTCTTATTTTTTGTACTCTTAAAATCTGAGAGGATGTTTTCACCATAATGTTCTATATTTTGAATATGAATGAATGCATTCATTATGTTACCTGTAAGGAAAGCTAAGGTGCGGAACAAAATTTCCTAATGCCAAAACCTCAGGGAAGAATGCATATATACCTTTAAAACTTCAATTACAGTCCAATAAGATACACATGAAAAGAATTAACAGAAACAAAGAATTGAACATACATAATTGAACACCAGTTTTATGTGGGAAAACCCTTATGGGAGAAAAACCCACCACACCAAGAAAAGCCTCTTTGTATTACAGTAATGGATATTACATACAAAGATCAAAATTATCTTTCTGATGTCAATTTACAACAACAACATTCACTAATCAGTCTTGTACAGAACAAATCTTACAATGCTCTCAGACAACAATGATTTCACTCATAACAGATTTGTGTTCAAAATCGAACAAATCTTCACAGTCATCTTCTTCACACTATCTAACACATTGTTCACTCTTTGATCATTTTTCATCATAGTCTTTTTCCTCACAGCCTGCTCATCTTGCACACAGGAACGGTCACAAATGTTCAACTACCAATGGTTCGAATTCTGCTTCTCTCATTGGCTTAGAACACTCCACGTAGGATAAACGTTCGGTCAAAGAAGCATCAACAAGAGTTTCTCTATCGCTAAGAGTCTTTTATGTCATACCGATATTCATACCTGTCGACGAGAGGAAAAACCATCGACAAGAGATCTCACCGAAATTCATCTCACTGAACTATTGATCCTTCCTTGCAGTCTCTACCATACACATGTCCACATCTTGTGCGTTTCTGGAGCATCAAACTAGAATCTACAATATTCCCTACAATTCTCCCGGAACTCCAAAGTGGTCCCCAAATCCATCAGCTTGTTTAATCTCAGCTTTTCCCTCCTATACTGCGATGGTACTTTGGCTGATCGTGAAATCATGGGTGACTGCCACGTGTCTTAATCAGTGAAGCCGAAAGAATAAGGGAAGAGATTTGATCGTTTGATCTCAACGGCTGCCCGCTATCCTGTGATGATGCTTTGGCTGATCACGTTATCATTGGTGACTACCATGTGTCCCAACTGATGACTCCAAAGGAGATGAGTTTGTTTGACCGTTGACCAATCATTGTTTGATCTCAACGGTTGCCCACTATCCCACAATGATGCTTTGGCTGATCGCGATATCGCGGGTGACTGCCACGTGTCTCAGTTGATAACGCCAAAGGAATAAGGGAAGATCCTTGGTAGATAAGTCAATCGATAATAAAGAAAGTCAGTCAGTTGGGAAGTTAGAGAGCTTTCAAACTTCGCGACAAAGAAGAAAGTCAAACAGTTAGGGAATTACAGAACTTTCAAACTCCGTGACACAGTTCCAAACTTTAGACTTCTAGCAATCAACCGACAATGAAGACAAACAAAGGATAAATTCGCCAAGTCTTTAACAGAGATACAAGCCAGTAAGTTGAGACAACATTTTGCAAAAAACTCCCACTTGACAAAGACTTACTGGCTTCCTTCAAACTCCAAGTTAATGAAGGTCATGGGCTCCAAGGCCCATCGAACTGGCACACCACCTCTACTTGTCTGTGCTCACTGGTTTCGTCAATGCATCTGCAACATTCTCTAGAGTATCTACTTTTTCTAAAGAGACCTTTCCATCCTCCACCATATCTCGTACAAAATGATACCGCACATCAATATGTTTCATCCTAGCATGGAAAGTAGGATTTTTTGCCAAACAAATAGCACTCTGATTATCACAATAAATTGTAATTATCCCTGCATCAAACCCAATGTTAGAACACAAATGTTTTAACCAAATTGCTTCTTTATAGGAATGTGTTGCTGCCATGTATTCTTCCTTTGTAATAGACAAAGCAACTACATCCTGTCACTTGCTCATCCAACTAATTGCACCACCATTCATCATGAAAATATATCCACTGGTGGATCTTCTGTTGTTAATGTCCCCTGCCCAATTAGAATCCACATAGCCTCAAATGTTGAGAGTCCTCTGTGATTAAACCAACTTTCCATGGTAACACAAAGTATATTCTAAAGTTCCCTTTAGATATCTAAACACTCTTTTCATAGTATCCCAATGTATCCTTCCAGGATTTTCCATAAAACGACTAAGAACTCCCACTACTTGGGAAATGTCTGGCCTTGTACAGACCATTGCATACATTAAACTACCAACTACACTAGCATAAGGAACTCTGGTCATGTCCTCCATCTCAGTAGGAGATTTTGGACAGTCTTCAATAGATAGCTTCGTTCCCTACAAAACTGGAACAACTAACTGCTTGCATTCATTCATACAAAATCTCTCCAGAACAGTATTAATATACTTCCTCTGACTGAGCTAAAGTTTTCTTTCCTGTCCCTTGTTATTTCCATTCCCAGAATATACCTAGCTACACCAAGATCTTTCATTTTGAACTTTACATACAATTGAGATTTTAGATCAGAAATCATTAACTTACTATTGCCTATGAACAACATATCATCAAAATAGAGATAAATAATAAGAATACGATCATTTTCAGCTTTGTAATACACACAATGATCATATTTTGATCTTACAAATCCCAATGACAAAACAAAAGTGTCAAACTTTGGTACCACATTCTAGGTGATTGTTTTAATCCATACAAAGATTTCTTCAATTTGCAAACCAGATTTTCTTTACCTTTTTCCACAAAGTGCTCAGGTTGGGACATATAAATTTCTTCTTCAAGGTCACCGTGAAAAAATGTTGTCTTCATATCCATCTGTTCAACTTCTAAGTCATACATTGCTGCAAGTGACAATAGAAATTTGATAGATGTCAGCTTAGCTACAGGAGAGAATATTTCTCCATAATAAATTCCCTCTACCTAGGAATACCCCTTTGCAACCAACCTTGCCTTATAATTTTCCACACTGCCATCTAGACCTATCTTCTTTTTAAACACCCATTTGCAAGCCACAACTTTTCTGCCTTTAGGCAAGGGCACCAAACTTCAAGTATCATTCTTCTCTAATAATGCCATTTCTTCATTCATGGCTTCCAACCAAGAGTTTGAATCAGAAATTCTAAATGCCTCTTTCACAGTCCTAGGCTCATCAGTGCTAGAAATTAAATCATAGGCATAAGTTGAATCTAACATAGAAAACCCATACCTATTAGGTTGCTTTCTTTCATGTGTTGACCTCCTCACGGGTTGAGACTGAGATGGTTCTTCTTCTTTAGAACTCTCAGAACTACTTGAGCTCTCTTTAGTTTCAGGTACATTTTGAATTTTCAATTCCTCTTTATCTGGCGTTAGAGGAATTTCAACTACATCCTTTTTATCTTCTGATTTTGTCTCTGACTGCAGATCCAAAGTAGAAGGCTTCAGCTCACGAAAGATAACACTTTGGCTGATTGCGATATTGCGGGAGACTGCCACATGTCTCAATTGATAATTCTGAAGGAATAAGGGAAGTTCCTTGGTAGATAAGTCAACCGATAATAAAGAAATCCAGTCAGTCAGGAAGTTAGAGAGCTTTCAAACTTTGCGACAAAGAAGAAAGTTGAACAGTCGGGGAATTATAGAACTTTCAAACTCTATGACACAATGACAATGAAGACAAACAAAGGATAAATTCGCCAAGTCTTTAACAGAGATACAAGCCAGTAAGTTGAGACAACATTTTCCAACAAACTCCCACTTGATGAAGACTTACTGGCTTCCTTCAAACTCCAAGTTAATGAAGGTCATGGGCTCCAAGGCCCATCGAACTGGCACACCACCTGTACTTGTTTGTGCTCACTGGTTTCGTTAATGCATCTGCAACATTCTCCAAAGTATCCACTTTTTCTAAAGAGACCTTTCCATCCTCCACCATATCTCGTACAAAATGATACTGCACATCAATATGTTTCATCCTAGCATGGAAAGTAGGATTTTTTGCCAAACAAATAACACTCTGACTGCCACAGTAAATTGTAATTATCCCTGCATCAAACCCAATGTTAGAACACAAATGTTTTAACCAAATTGCTTCTTTACAGGCATGTGTTGCTGCCATGTATTATGCCTCTGTAGTGGACAAAGCAACTATAGCCTGCCACTTGCTCATCCAAATAATTGCACCACCATTCATCATGAAAATATATCCACTGGTGGATCTTCTACTGTCGATGTCCCCTGCCCAATCAAAATCCACATAGCCTCAAATGCTAAGAGTCCTCTGTGATTCAACTAACTTTCCATGGTAACACAAAGCATATTCTAAAGTGCCCTTCAGATATCTAAACACTCTTTTCATAATATCCCAATGTATCCTTCCAAGATTTTCCATAAAATGACTAAGAACTCCCACTACTTGGGAAATGTTTGGCCTTGTACAGACCATTGCATACATTAAACTACCAACTGCACTAGCATAAGGCACTATGGTCATGTCCTCCATCTCAGTAGGATATTTTGGACAGTCTTCAACAGATAGCTTCGTTCCCTGCAAAACTGGAACAACTAGCTGCTTGCATTCATTCATACAAAATCTATCCATAATAGTATTGATATACTTACTCTGACCGAGCCAAAGTTTTCTATTTTTCCTATTCCTAGTTATTTCCATTCCCAGAATATACCTAGCTGCACCAAGATCTTTCATTTTGAACTTTGCAGACAACTAAGATTTTAGATCAGAAATCATTAACTTACTATTGCCTATGAACAACATATCATCAACATAGAGAGTAATAATAAGAACACGATCATTTTCAACTTTGTAATACACACAATGATCAAATTTTGATCTTGCAAATCCCAATGACAAAACAAAAGTGTCAAAATTTTGGTACCACATTCTAGGTGATTGTTTTAATCCATACAAAGATTTCTTCAATTTGCAAACCAGATTTTCTTTACCTTTTTCCACAAAGTGCTCAGGTTGGGACATATAAATTTCTTCTTCAAGGTCACCGTGAAAAAATGTTGTCTTCATATCCATCTGTTCAACTTCTAAGTCATACGTTGCTGCAAGTGACAATAGAAATTTGATAGATGTCAGCTTAGCTACAGGAGAGAATATTTCTCCATAATAAATTCCCTCTACCTAGGAATACCCCTTTGCAACCAACCTTGCCTTATAATTTTCCACACTGCCATCTAGACCTATCTTCTTTTTAAATACCCATTTGCAAGCCACAACTTTTCTGCCTTTAGGCAAGGGCACCAAACTTCAAGTATCATTCTTCTCTAATGATGCCATTTCTTCATTCATGGCTTCCAACCAAGAGTTTGAATCAGAAATTCTAAATGCCTCTTTCACAGTCCTAGGCTCATCAGTGCTAGAAATTAAAGCACATGCATAAGTTGAATCTAACATAGAAAATCCATACCTATCAGGTTGCTTTCTTTCACGTGTTGACCTCCTCACGGGCTGAGGCTAAGGCGGTTCTTCTTCTTTAGAACTCTTAGAACTACTTGAGCTCTCTTCAGTTTCAGGTACATTTTGAATTTTCAATTCCTCTTTATCTGGGGTCGGAGGAATTTCAACTACATCCTTTTTATCTTCTAATTTTGTCTCTGACTGTAGATCCAAAGTAGAAGGCTTCAGCTCATGAAAGATAACACTTCTTCTATATAGAACCTTCTTTGTATCAAGATTCCAAAGCTTGTATCCTTTTATGCCAGCACTATAGCCAATAAAAATACATTTAATAGCCTTGTTCTCTAGTTTAGATATTTTCTCATTTGGCACATATGCATATGCCTCACAACCAAAGAAACGAACGTGTCTCAGAGAGGGCTTCCTTCCAGACCATGCTTCCAAAGGTGTCTTCTCAACAAGAGTGGAATTTGGAGAATGGTTTATCAAGTAACATGCTATTGCAACTACCTCAGCCCATAACTTCTCCTCCAAGCCAACACTGCTTAACATACTTCATGCTCTTTCCATCACTATCCCGTTGAACCTTTCTACAACTTCATTTTGTTGCAGAGTGTAGGGTGTAGTTTTATGTCTTTTAATTCCATGATATTTATAATACCTCTCAAAATCATTAGAACAAAACTCATCGCCATTGTTAGTCCTTAAACACTTTTTTTTTTCCAGTCTGATTTTCTACAAGGTTTTTAAATTCCTTAAAAAGACTGAACACTTCTTATTTACTTTTCAGAAAATAAACAAATGCCCTTCTTGAATAATCATCAATAAACGATACATAATATATGATTTAGACAGAGAAGGAACATTTACTAGACCAAAAACATCAGGATGAATATAATCAAGTAAACCAGAAGATTTGTGAGGACTGGAGTAAAATAAAACATGGTGTTGTTTTCCATATATACAATGTTCACAAAACTCGAATTCGAGGTTACAATCATCAAGCCCTTCAACCAAGTTTTTATTTTTCAAGGTTTTTAAACCTTTTTCACCAATGTGGCAAAGCCTATGATGCGAGAGCATAGTCTTTTCTGCTAGAAGTTTAACTTCCATAGAATTTGCACTATCAAGAAAATTTCCCTTCTTTTCTCCATGAATAGATTTTTATGACTTTACAGAGACATTATTGCATTGCACAAAATTTGCATCCAGCTTATACAAGGTACCAATACGAGCACCCCTTGCTAGCACCATTGAGCCTCTATTCATCTTGCAGCCATTTTCAGAGAACATGACTTGCACTCCAATATCATTCAACTTACTAACATAAAGTAAATTTCGAGCCAGACCTGGTATATGCATTACATCATTGATTCCCTTCACTCTTCCATCAGGGAACTGAATTCTGACTCTTCCACTACCAACAATTTCCAGAGATGAATCACTTCCAAATACACCTTTCCACCATCGTATTTTTCATACTTAGTAAACTAGTCTCTATGAGATGTCATGTGGAAAGATGCTCCAAAATCAATCAGCTAGACATCATCAGATGCTTGTGTAGCCAAGGCTGTAATGAAGGCGTCTCCATCACTCTAAGAAGAATCATTGTCAGAATTCTTCTTCTTCTTTTTCTCCTATTTGTAATCCTTATGGACATGACCAGGTTGCCCACAATTCCATCACTTCACCTTGGAGGTCTTGCCAGGAGACTTTGATCTCCCTTCTGATTTTAATCTGGACTTCTTTTCCTTCTTCTTGCCCTTTTCTTTCGATCTACCTCTAACGGAAAGAGCCTCCTTCGCCATCTCAAAATATTTTCTTCTCATCTCTTCTAATAACAAAGAAGCAACAACATCTTCCATCTTAAAAGAGGAAGTAGTTCTCTCGATAGCCATCACCAAATGATCCCAAGAATCTGGCAAAGAACATAATAACATTATACAACAATATTCTTCATCAATCTTCACACCCATAGATGCTAACTAAGCAATCAACATGTTGAAAGCATTCAAATGATTAGCAACAAGTGCTCCTTCCTGCATTTTCAAAGAGTACAACTTCTTCCTCAAGAAAAACTTATTCACCAAGGACTTTCCCTGATAAATAGCTCCCGGTATTTTCCACAAAGAAGATGCAGTCTTTTCTTCATGAACATTCAGAAGAATAGAGTCTGCTAAACAAAGCCTTATCAACCCTTTTGATTTTCTATCTGCAAGCTCCCAATCCTCTTGCTTCATGCTTGTAGGTTTCGTTCCAGACATAGCAAGCCAAAGATCACGATCAACCAACAGATCCTCCATTTTAAGTTTCCACAACTCAAAATTGCTGCCATTGAACTTCTCAATTTCAATCTTTTCTAATGTGCTTTCCATCTTAATTTGTAATTTGAATTACCAGACTTCTACAAGACTCCCACTAAACATAATTAACACAAAAAACCCAATGTACCCACAAGGATAACACAACTAGCTAGGATCTAATACGACTTGTAAGGAAAGCTAAGGTGCAAAACAAACTTTCCTAACACCAAAACCTCAGGGAAGAATGCAAATATACCTTAAATCTTCAATTGCAGTCCAATAAGATACACATGAAAAGAATTAATAGAAACAAAGAATTGAACATACACAATTGAACACCAGTTTTACGTGGGAAAACCCTTATGGGAGAAAAACGCACCACACCAAGAAAAGCATCTTTGTATTACAGTAATGGAAATTACATACAAAGATCAAACTTGTCTTTTTAATGTCAATTTAAAACAACAACATTCACTAATCAGTCTTGTACAAAACAAATCTTACAATGC
Organism: Sequoia sempervirens; assembly: GCA_007258455.2. NCBI lineage: Eukaryota > Viridiplantae > Streptophyta > Pinopsida > Cupressales > Cupressaceae > Sequoia > Sequoia sempervirens. The sequence continues at coordinate 302,601,202 of VDFB02086081.1, read as the reverse complement.
TCTCAGACAACAATGAATTCACTTAGAACATATTCGTGTTCAGAATAGAACAACTCTTCACAGTCATCTTCTTCACACTATCCAACAAACTGTTCACTCTTCGATCATTTTTCATCATAGTCTTTTTCCTCATAGCTTGTTCATCTTCCACACATGAATGGTCACAATTGTTCAACTACCAATGGTTCGAATTTCGCTTCTCTCATTGGCTCATAACACTCCACGTAGGATAAACGTTCGGTCAAAGAAGCATCAACAAGAGTTTGTCTATCGCTAAGAGTCTTTTATGTCATATCGATATTCATACCCGTCAGCAAGAGGAAAAACTATCGGCAAGAGATCTCACCAAAATTCATCTCATTGAACTGTTGATCCTTCCTTGCAGTCTCTACCATACACATGTCCACATCTCGTGCATTTTTGGAGCATCAAACTAGAATCTACAATATTCCATACAAGTCTCTCGAAACTCCAAAGTGGTCCCCACATCCATCAGCTCGTTTAATCTCAGTCATTCCCCGCTATCTTGCGATGGCACTTTGGCTGATCGCAAAATCACAGGCAACTGCCACGTGTCTTAATTGTTGAAGCTGAAAGAATAATGGAAGAGCTTTGATCGTTTGATCTCAATGGCTTCCCTCTATCCCATGATGACGCTTTGGCTGATCACGATATCACGGGTGCCTACCACGTGTCCCAACTAATGATGCCGAAGAAGATGAGTTTGCTTGATCGTTGACCAATCATCATCTGATCTCAATGGCTGCCCACTATCCCGCGATGATGCTTTGGCTGATCACGATATCGTAGGTGACTGCCACGTGTCTCAATTGATAACGCCGAAGGAATAAGGGAAGTTCCTTGGTAGATAAGTCAACCAATAATAAAGAAATTTGGTCAGTCGGGAAGTTAGAGAGCTTTCAAACTCCGCGACAAAGAAGAAAGTTGAACAGTCGGGGAATTACAAAACTTTCAAACTCCGCGACACAGTTCCAAACTTTAGACTTCTAGCAATTGACCAACAATGAAGACAAACAAAGGATAAATTCGCCAAGTCTTTAACAGAGATACAAGCCAGTAAGTTGAGACAACATTTTCCAACATTACCTATGTATTATTAACTTGTTTTTACAAATAAGATAGTTATTCAACACAATCTTGGGCAAGTTAACTAGAGTGTGCATGATATAAATAAATAGCATGCAGTTGCATGTAAGTAAATTGAATGTAAGGCATAGTCAATTGAATGCCTACAAAATTCTAAAGAGTTAATCATGCCGATGTAAAGGCCCTATAAAAACCTTATGATTGTAATCATTGAAACAAAGAAGGAATGGATAAATTGAAGTTTTATTGAATTCAAGTCTTTAATATATTTTGTGAACATAATATATGTTGTTTGTATGGATAATATTTAACAATGTGCAAGCTATAAAGAGGTTTTACAAACATAGAATTTATGCTTCGAATGAGAAGCAAATGTTAATGTCAATGTAGAGACATCCTAAGTGTTAAGCCATGCTCTAGTGTATGCTATGGGGAAATGGGTAATATGGTGGAAGACAAGAGGGTTGGCTATGGATAAGTAGGGGATACTTTAGTAAGTGGTGTAGATGCTGAAATTAATGAGCTTTCAATTTATACAAAGAAGTGAGAGAGAGAGTTAATATTAGGTGTACACATTGTAAATTTTACGAATAATGTAATTATTTAATAAATATATGTATTATAATTTTGGTTTCTAATGGAAATGTGCACCACACTTAAGCCAAATCTCATTATTTATTGGATGATATACTACATCATTTTTCAATTATATTATGATGGGTGTAAGAAATATTGATGTTAGGATTTACATAGTCAATTAGGAAGAGCATCTTAGACCAACTAAATATAGCATAAGAGGGTTGTAAGTGTAATTAATTCTCTAATGTAGGAGCATCAAAAATATTTATTTTATTTTCATGTTTATTTTTTGCATTTTTGGTGTGGATTGGAGCTTCAAGAGCATCTTGAGGATTTTTTTAAGGATAAAATCTTCATTTACCAATACTTGGATTTTCATTTCAAAAATTAGGGGCAAACTATGTGTTTAATGTGATTTTAAAATTATTGTATAATTTCAAGGATTGAAGGGTTTAAGGGGTCCATTGGCATGTTAGAGAGAACTTTTAAATAATAATTAATATTAATTTTATCAAGTTGGCTGCCTATAAAAGTTTTCATAAGGCAAGTGACATTTGACATTCCATTTTTGTCTTATTGAGTGCTTAAAATGGAGGGAAAAGATAGTGATTTTTGGAAAAATAATAAATGAATCTTCAATTACCAAAGGAGCATGACTTGGTTTTGTATTTTATTCATTTTTCAAATCCATCTACAGCAGCAAGTTTTTAGATATGGTTAATCAACAATAACACATTTTAGAAGCAAAACTTTCTTTCATTGAGAGAAATGAAAGGGCGGATTTGGGTACCACTTTTTGGTGCTTTCAAGGGGTGTATGAATATATAAAATACATCCTTTAATGGTGTAAAATGATAGCAATCAACAATAACAAGGTTGGAGAAAGAACTTGCGGGTTGCTCGTGAGAGTTGCATAAGAAATAGTGTTGGAAATCAACTTGTGAAGAGAAGAGGAATAGAAGAAGAGAAAGGGATTTTGTAGGTGTGTTTTAGGTGTTCAAGGCAGCCATGAGAAATACTTAATGAAGATAAAAATTGGGTTTTAGAAGATAAGTGGAGCCAAGAAGGTTTGAAGAAATGAGGATTTGAAGATTCGTAGACAAGATGTGTCTAGAACATATTGTAAAATTTCTGAATGATATTTAATGTTGAATCCTCCATTGATGTACTTAATTTTGAGAAATTTTTATGTATGAATGTGTATATGAATTTTGAAATAAATATATGTTTCAAATTATTTTTCTATTTATATGTTATGTGGATTGGACGACATGTTAAGGATGCAAGATTGGGTAGTTTGACAAGACCACCACCCCACCCCCCCACCCGATCTTGAGTGCATCAATTGGTATTAGATCCTAAAGGTCCTAAGAGTGTAGAGACTAAACCAATACATGTGGGTAGAAGAAGCAGTAGAGAAGATCTCGTGCGATGATTTTTGCACGTAGAGAGAAGCCTAGAGCAATTGAGAGCTAGGGAGTCACAAAAAGAAGTGTGATTGCAGATTGTAGAGCATGAGGTGAGAGTTGTGAAAGATTGTAGCAGATGAGATGAGGATATTATTGAGGAAGAATCTTGTGATATGGGATGGATGGAGGAAATATGAAAAGAGAAATATTTTTGCAATGATGGCTAATATAAATGCAAGATTGAGTAGATTGGAAACATGACATCATGGAAAGGATATCAAGAGTGTAGAGGTTGCAACGAAGACATGTCATGTGGAAGGCATGGATAAAGAAAAATAAAATAATGAACAAGAGGATGAGAGTGTAGAAAAAATGATGGTAGAAGAGAATGAAGATTCAATTGTAGAGGATGTGATTGTAGTGATGGAATGCGAAGAGATTGCAAATGGTGAAGACAAGGATGACTTAATGTTGCAAATTTTGGCTGTAGAAGAAGAATGGTTTGGTAAGCTTGTTGATGGAGGAAAGAAGATGAATGTTGTATTGGAAGAAAAAGAGGTAATATATAAATATTTTTATTTCATTTGTGATTATTCTTCCATTATGAGAGTAGAAGATGGTGTTGTTGTAGAGGATAAAGTTGTAGTTGTAGAATTGTTTGTAGACGTTGCATGCTTGTGTGTGGAAACTATAGAGGATGTTGTAGATAGAACTTGTGGAAGTAGTTGGTTTGTGGTGGGATGGATCCCAAGAAGGAAAAGAGGAGAGGAGAAATAATTTGGAGAATGGTACATTATGGATGCAAATCCACGAGAGGAGAGAAGAGTAGTGAGCAGAGTTGCAGGATGAGAATACCAGATGTTCTGGCAAGATGCTCGAAAAGAAGGAAGAAAAAAATCAACAAGGTACACCTATCTCAACATTAGAGTATGTTGTGAGTTTTTCAAAACTCAAAAGGATAGTTCTACTACTTAGCTCCATTTTGTGAGCACATGCTCACAAACTTCTTACCCGACATGTCTAATGCAGGAGCATCCGAGACTACAAGTGATCCTCCATTGCTCAAAAACAAATATTTTCTTTTCGTGTTTAATTTTTGCATTTTTGGTGTGGGTTAGAGCTTCAAGAGAATCTTGTGGATTTTTTTAAGGATAAAATATTCATTTACCAATACTTGGATTTTCATTTCAAAAATCAAGGGCAAACTATGCGTTCAATGTGATTTTAAAATTATTGTATAATTTAAAGGCCTGAAGGGTTTAAGGGGTCCATTGGCATGTTAGAGGGAACTTGGAAATAATAATTAATATTATTTTTATCAATTTTTCTACCTATAATTTTTTTCATAGGGAAAGTGACCTTTGACATTCCATTCTTGTCTTTTTGGGTGCTTAAAATGGAGAGAAAAGATAGTGATTTTGGAAAAAATAATAAATGAATCTTTCATTACCAAAGAAGGAAGAATTGGTTTTGTATTTTATTAATTTTTAAATTCATATATAGTAGTACAGTGTTAGTTATGGTGAATCAACATTAACAACACATTTTGGAAGAAAAACTATGTCTTTATTTCATTCTTTGTGAAAGAATTTGAGAGATCAAGTTGAGGGAAATGAAAGGGTACATTTTTGGGTGCCACTTTTTAATGCTTACAAGGAGTGTATGAATATATAAGATACATCCTTTAGTGGTGTAAAAAGACAACAATCAACAAAAACAAGGTCGGAGAAAGAACTTGAAGGTTGCTTGTGAGAGTTGCATAAGAAAGAGTGTAGGAAATCAACTTGTGAAGAGAAAAGGAATAGAAGAAGAGAGAAGGGATTTTGCAAGTATATTTTAGGTGTTCAAGGCAACCATGAGAGCTATTTAATGAAGATAAAAATAAAGTTTTATAAGATAAGTGAAGCCAAGAAGGTTTGAATAAATGAGGATTTGAAGATTCGTAGACAACATGTGTCTAGAAAAGTTTGTAATTTTTTTGAATGTTATTTAATGTTGAATCCTCCATAGATGTACTTAATCTTGAGAAATTTTCATGTATGAATGTGTTTATGAATTTTGAAATAAAGATATGTTTCAGATTCTTTTTGCATTTATATGTTAATGTGGATTGGATGACATGTTAAGGCTACAAAATGGCTAGTTTGATAAGATCCACCGACCTTTGATTGCATCATTCTCCAAAATGGAATGCTTGAGAGTAACATTTGTCTCCCTTGCCCTTAGATGTTAAAGGTCTTTAAGGTCTTTATTTGAGTTACATTTTTTTTAGGAGGAATTACTCTTGGAGAGGGGTACATGGGTCAAACATAAGGACAAGCTGGACTAAGACTTGCCTTGTGGTTTTAACAAACTATTCTATATATTGAAGTCTTAGGATGGATATTGTATGATATTTTTTTACTATAATGGTTATGCTATTAGATTATATCCATAAGTCAAAGGTGGATCTCCTTTGATAGAAAGATCTACTCTAATTTTACTATAACCTTTAGTTGATAACTACATTTGAATGTGTTATTTTTGTTCATTTTTTTCCTTTAAGAGTTTTCCTAATGTGAATATTATGTTTTCTATGCTATATGCAAAAAAAAGAAAATTTGGGATTTAGCTCAAGTGTATTAGCCAAATGATTTTTCTATTCTTCTACATTGGGACAAATTAGTTTTAAATTATTATTATTATTATTATTATTATTATTTGCAATTTAACAAAAAAACTAGGAATCTAGTACTATTTTAGAACTTAGAAAATGTAATATTAATTAAGCTAAATATAAGAGAAATGAAAAAAATATAGTTTACAAAACTTTGGTATATGAATTTACAAATTTATTTTTAGAATAATAAATAATTTAAATAGATGAATTTATACTAAAATATGGAGGCTACTAGGTTGGATGTAAGCACTTTCCATGGATGTCAATGTGATGTGTTACCCTCCCATATGAAAAAAAAATTGAAACATTATTTTTCTTAAAAAATACAACATGCACATATAACTAGCACTTGTACGAGAAGGAGATGCAAGGATCACATCGATAGAAAAATATTTTTGAGTTAATATGTTAAAAAATATAATTCAATATTTTTTATAGGTAAAGCTATTAAAAGTATGATACATGAGTAATGATTGAAAATATTAAAATGCCGTTACATTCTTCTATACGCACAATACCCATACTCACATCCACAACCATTGAGTCTAGTTTTGGCCCTATGCCTAGAAAATCATCTCCATAGATTGAACTAATATACCAAACCTTTAGAAACAAGAGGAACTAAAAAGCTGACATTACAATTTTTCTCTATCTTTTATGCTGTAAGGCATTATGAAAAACCATCCATGTGCTTTCTCTATGCCTCCATAGTTTGCATGCATTTTCATCAAAGCAATCTTGACTACAACATCTGACAACAATCCCCCTTCCTTTATCCTTGGATAGATGTCCATACCCTATTCCAAAGCACAACCTTGTGGAACTTGGCTTTGCACCTACCAATTTCATTTCCTAGAATGTGTGTGAATCCTTCTAAAAGTCCATTTTGTGCATATCCTACAATCATGGTATTCTAGGAGACTGCATATCTTTGGGGTGTTTTGTCAAACAGTTCATTGTCGTGTCTATGCTTCCACATTTTGGATACATATCTATCGGAGCATTCAAACTATGGTATATGAAAAGAATGTTGCTTTCATTATGCTTTGATAAATGTCCATTGCCTCTTCCAAAGGACTCCATTTAGCATAGGTAGAAAAGGATGTTGGAAAATGCTATGGATTTGGCTGTACATTTGTAAGTTGCATAGTTCACTTGCCTTGTCTAATCTTCCACATTTTGCATACACATGTCCAAAAGAGAAGTGACAACTATAAATCTTGACAACAATTCCCCTTTATCGTTTGATAGATTTCCAACTTTGCACAGGCGAGTAGAATGTTGGAAAAATGGTTGAATTTGGCTTTACACAATTCAACACCAATGGTACTCCAGGACCATAAACAATCAGTTCCTTAACAAAATCCCATAGATGATCAAGAGTATAATATTTGCTTCATAGTTTAGCCATCCTTTCATACACGTCTGTAAAACAAAAGAACATACCTTGATCGGGTTACAAGAAACAAGTTTAGAGAGGAAGGAAAAAAGCATTCAATAGTCTATATCTTAATAGGAAAAAGGGAAAAAACACAAACGCATCACTGAAAAGATTTGAAATAATGGTTATTTTGCAAATCTTATATCTAGTAAATAAATCAAAATTTTTAAAACCTAAAACATGTAGGATAATTTTTAGCACTTCAAATGATATTCATTTCATTTGCAAGCACGAGAAAGGAGAAAAAAAGAATTGAAGCTAAAAATACAATCCATTGAAACAAAAACCTAGGGCCTAATTGTTGCTCAATTGCTTTAAAATTGGTAACAAGAAGCAAACAACTCAACTATATTTTGTGTTCCAAGGTAGCAACATATTTTGCATGATACAAACTTCATTTGGGTTTAGATGTCAGGATTGAGGCATAATTATTTTTAAAAACAACCCCAGACTAGCACCCAAGCTCATTCTGGTGAGGTAGGCATCAACAAAAATGGGACTATGGTGAGTTATGAACTCTGCCATTCTCCAACCAATTAAAGCACCATTCCAAGGGCCAAAACATTTATTGCAGAGGTAATTACCATTTTGAAGGAAATTCTAGTTAAAGCAGGTAAATATTGCAAAAAAACAATAACTTGTGACATTTTAAAGGGAAAATACAATAGATTTTTACTTCGCCATTGCTCTACCTATGACAAGGAGATATTTGGATAACTGTAGTGACCCTCTTTCAGGATTGTTCCAAAATATGTGCATATCCTCTCAAATCTAATTCCAAAGCATGAACAATTAAAGATTTGTCGTTACATCTTGATAAGTACACTTACAAAATTAAGCTTGTTATGCAAAAAAATACATCTTGAGAGTTTTGTGTCAAGATGGCATCTAAAATGTTTTGTTGCATGCAAAGAATGTGTCATAATAAAGATCTGAACAATGGTTGATCAAGGTATAGATTGAATTAAGGTAGTTCATAAAACTACCCAATATGAGGGAAAGTAGTAAACTATTAATACCTAAGACTTTCTTACTATGAAGTTATATCCAATGAATAAAAAAATATTCTTTGCATGCACCAAGGCTGCCCATAACATAGGTATTCCCAAAATAATACAACTACTTCTTCATACACATGGGAAAAAATTATTTAGTCTGAAAGGAAGAACATAAAATTCTTCACTTTCTAGGGTTTGTTTTGTAAGAACGTGCCTTGTCCCACCAATGCCAACCCTTGTCTTTCCTTGTTGAACTATCATTTATATGCAAAGTGCTATCCAGTAATAATGCTACAATTCCAACAATTGTTGTTGGTGATGAGAAAATTACATTGAGAATGTCATTGAAATGCAAGATAATCCAATAAGAATAATAATTTTGTTCACAAATTTCATTGTTCAACTCAATGTTGCCACAATAAATGTGATTTCAAATTTCTCTAACTCCTTTTGGAAAAATAGAAATCCTACCCATTGTGATCCAGCCTGGACTGGACCATGCCTAGAAGCAACTGTGAACTCGTTGAAATACTGAGGTATGGATAAGCCCAAAAACAAAGAGAATCCCATGATGAAAATTTCCCTAAAACTATTTACATTGCAATATTGGAGAAGCTAATCTCTCTAGCAATTGCTCATCAAAATCACAGAAACTCATAAACGAGATGGAGTTCCTATTTATCCCTACTACAAATATTATAATGTGCTAACCATATGGTGGTCTAAGGCCTTGCTACTGAGTGATGTTGCAACATAGAATAAATATGTTGCTCATACATATCAACACAACCAAAGAAAAGGCTCTAAAATTTCTATATGTGTTTCTCTTTTTTAGGTGATTGTAGTTGCTATAAGAAACTAAAAGCTCCCATTACCACCAGATCTGAAAATGTTGCATGATTCCCATATCACAGACTCCACATTTCCTGATTCTGCCACTTCTCACCAAACATACCAATTTCGGTACTAATTTTCATTTCTTTATTACCCTTCAATATCTATTTCTCACTGTGTATAAATCTTTTGGTTAGATTATGATAAATTCATATATTTCTTACCCAATCAGGTTTCTGGACAAGGCTACATGATGTTTTTGTAGGCGACCGGAAAAGCCCTCCCCCATTCTTAGGGTGGGGTCCCATGGGGGTGCTGCAGGGTCTACTTTTAAGGAACAGGAGGTCTCATGGATTCATAAAAAAATTGCTATGAGATTAAATGGAGTCTGCTCCTGAAAAATAGTAGGTGCTATGTTTTAGGGCTACAAAATTGAGGGGTGGAAATGGAGTGGGGCTGGAGCTCGCCCCTATAGTTTAGCAATTGTCTTTGCCATTTGTAGGCAATCAACTCAAATTTCAGATTCCCACCAGAATAAATTTGGGGGGAAATGTTTGCATTTACAAGTTATTAGCTCTACATTTCACATTGCACTCCATCAACAGTACATAGCTTGAAACATTATTAAGGTTTGTTTAGAATATGCATGTATCTTTTCATGCTGTGCATTATTGTTGTATATTCGGTTTTTAAATTCTTCCTAGATTCTTCATTTTAAAATTGGGTCAAAAGACTTGTTTTACTGGGTTTTCATGGCCAAGTAAATTTCAAGTGTGAAAATCCTAACAGTCCATATTTTGGGTTTTAAAGTAGAGGCATGCAAATTAAGCATAAAATCAAAGTCCCAAAGTCTCAGAAGCTTAGAGTTCCGGTTTGTAAAAGAAAACAATAAAAGAAATGTAAAGGAATGTTTAAATTCGAATCCCTGAGTTCTGAGTCTTAGTGATACAGGTATGGGATTATTGTTTTAAAATTGAAATCTAATGACAAGATTAAACCTGAAACTCCTAAGGTCCAAAGCTCCCGAAATTAAACACGGATTTCATTTTAAGTTGAACAATGCTAGTAAGTTCATGGGATCGCCAACTTTAAAAAAATTCCTAAAAAATCTTAGCAGCACCCGCTCAGATTTTTAAGCAAGTAACCCCCATGGGACCCCACCCTTAACATACTCAAACACTACCTTTCCTCTCTCAGTTCCCACACTAATGATAGGTTTAGGGCTAGGCTCCAAACACATGATTCTTCTGCCACCATGTGTGCTCGAGTGGCTAGGGTGCAGTTTTGCAGCCTTGTAAATGAAAATATATGTTGCGAGTTAATATAAGTTTTGACACCTGACACAAAGAAATATGATATGCTTGGGTACATCCGATTTCATTTGACAGCAACTGAAAACCTGCAAACCATTTCCTGTTTAATAACAACCCAACTATTGTTTTATGGCGTGAGACAGGCTTTGGAAGAAACTTCATTCTATATATATCGGCTAAAAAAGATAAAACCAAAAAATATGACAACATTACTAGTCAAAATAATATAATAAAAAAATAAGAAACTAATCTATTAAAGGAAATTGATTAAAATGGTAATGAAATAAAAGAGAAGATGAAATGTATCATTGAGCTCTCAAGTAGTTGAATATCTCCATCCAAATAAACCTATAGCTACAAAGAACAAGACAAATATTGGGGCTATTTGGGGGCTTTCTTCAATCAAACCCCTACATTAGTATTTCTACCTCCATAGTAGCCAATAGATAGAAAAATAGTGTGTGTTCTTACACTAAGTGCATTTAGAAAATAAGAATAGTGACAATATAAATTATGTAAACTAGAATGAAGGAAAAATTATGCAAGAATCCCAAGGTGCTCGGGAGCACAAAAAGAAAGGAAGTTGCAATAAAAATAAAATGAAACAAGAGAAGAAGAACAATAACACTTTTGAGTGTTTTGAAGGAGCAAAGCAGAATAAGAGAGCCACAAGGAAAATGTTAGTGAAGGTTGATGTGTTTACATGGAGGAATCAAATATCAGCACTGATGTACTCACATGGAGGAATCAAAGACAAGCAAGAGCTATAAGAATTTGTGAAGTGCCAAAATTTTCAACATAGGATGAGCTAATGAAAATATTTCATTCAAAAATGAGAGAGGAGACAAGAGAAAGGGGCTAATGAGCCATTTGGATTTGTCCTAATTGGATTCCATAGACTTGGGTAGGTGAGAAGTGGAAAAAATTCAAAAATGTCCATCAAACAAGAAATTATCATGTGATGTTAGCACATCACACAAACATCTACACATCATGCTAGTGTTCGAATAATTTTAAATAAAAAAATGATGAGACGCTAAAAAAATGTACTTGTAACTAATACAAAACATGACATAAAAAGGGGAACTTAGTAAATAAAATTGAGCACCTTGAGAATGAAAAAGGATAATGCAAGGGCCAAAATGAGCCTACAAAGATACTGAGGGAATGGACACCAAAGTGAGCATAAAATGTAGCGTGAAATTGCAAGGGTATGTAATTTCTTACATTACATTGTGTAAACAAAATTTCTTTATATTTATGTTATAATTTATTTCTCTCATAGGATTAGTGATAGTTTTCTATCAAACAAGAAGTACTAAAATTGATCTAGGTTCCCAATTCCTCCTATAAGGAAGTCTAAAAGCTAAGAGTAAACTTTAGGTCTCTATCTACAATGATCTTTTGGGAAACATGTGAAGACACACAACATCATCAAGGAAGACTTTGACCACTATTGTGGCATTATAGGTGGTCTTCATAGGAAAGAAATGAGAAACAATTCAATCAACTTATCTACCATCACTATAATGGCATCATGAGAAAATGAACATGGGAAGTCTTATAAATTTTGTGGAAATGTTATCCCATTTTTGCTTTAATATCAAACACATGTACAAAATCTTAGTTGGATGTTGATGCTTTGCCTTGGATTTTTGGCATTCAAGGAATCATGCCACAAAATTGATAGTCTCATATCACCCCTAACCAATAGTTAAGTTGTTGTCAATCAATGTGCATTTTCTTAACCCCTAGATGTACTACATAAGGGGATTAGTGACCTTTTCCTAAAATCATCACACAAAGACCACCTAAATCAAGCACGTAGATGTGACCACAATTTCTCAAAAGTTCATAAGATTCAAGGATATAAATTGCATACTTTTCCTTAAGCTCTCTATGTCTCAATCATCTATATCACCTCACAATAGAAACCATGTAAATGAAGTTGGAGGATAGCTTGTACTAGACCGTAAGGAGGTACTAGATAAACCCTATAATTGTGCAAGAATGTAAACTCTTAAATTTATGCCTAGTGACATAACAACAACCTCATGTTATCACCTACTTAAGTTATTGCAACCACATTCCTTTCTCCTTTTAATGCCCTAAACCTCAAATTTTTGCTTACAAAGGAATTCCATATAATGCCTCTAATGAGCATTGAGATTGGCTATACAACGTTATATTGTAAACTTTGGTAATTGGTCTAAAGCTCAAACTATTGTCCAACATGAAAATGGCACCAACACACAAGTACATGAACTCTAACTACTAACTCTAGGTTGTGCATGGGATAATTGAGCTAATGACCCTTAAGTGTACATGATTGAAAAGTAATCATGTGGCTCTTTTATAAGAGAATGAGTCCTAGTCATTCAAAGTTTATGCACAACAAATTTGCCTCTAAGATCGGGTACTAATATAATAGGTGCACTCATGGAGCACTCCTTAAGGGTTTGAAATGCCTTAGAATTTTCTATCCATTCAAAATTCCCCCTTTATAATGGAGGGAAGTGATATGATGGAAAATCCATTAAAAGTGCTACACTTTTTTTTGGTAATATTTCATAGTGCCCATAAAATTGCTTGTCTTAGTGACATTAGTGGGTGCTAGCTACTTAAATATTACTCTTATCTTCAAAAAACATATTGAAATACCCTCATCTAAGATGATATGGCCCAAATACTACACCCCAATCTATAATAACTCACTTGGTAAAATTTCCATATATTCGATTTCTCTCTCAAACACTATAAAACCAACATAAGATGCTCTGCATGCTCCTTATATCTATAATAAAATAGTATCATTATGGAATTCCCCAAAAAAAATGATCCAAATAGGTACATAAGACTCATGAAAATTAATGGTGCATTTGTTAACCCAAATGGTACCATTGTGAACCGATAGAGGCCACAATGCTTTCTAAACACAATCTTGCAAATGTTTGCCTCTATTATTCTCAACTAATGATCTATGATCAAGGCCAAATTTTTAGAACACTTTGGTTCCATTTTTTTAATCAAAAAATTCATCAATTCAAGGGGAAGGATAATGGTTCTTAACCAACACTTTGTTCAACTATCTATTTAATCATTGCACAATTCAAGAGATATGTCCTTTTCCATACAAAGATAATTGATGTTCCCCAAGGTGAAACACTTAGTTAAATGTGGTCCTTCTCCAAAAAATCATACCATTGAATTTTGAGTTCACTAAATAATGAAGAAACCAACACTCATTCACATACTCATAACAATTTGAAAATGCAACTTAGAAATGATTTGAAACACCACAAAAATCTGCAAGAAGTGTTATTCTTTGTTCATTCAAAATCTCTTGGAAATTCAAGAATTACATAACATAATTGAAAGTAACTGTTTTGTAGCCATATTGGATGATGAAAATCATTACAAATCTGAAAGATGACTGATACAAAAAAACAAAGATCAATACAAAAATTATCTCCTTCAATTTGACTTCTATCATAAGCCTCTAGCATCTTTGCCTTGCAATCTTCATTAGAAATTATTGCTGTAATCAAACCATGAAATCATCAATATTCTTGATGTTGTAGCACACCTCCAAACCTGCAACAAAAATATCTTCTTGGTCTCCTTCAACCTTCTTTCTATTGAATCTCTCAAGCTCCCTTCACATGGACTTCACTAGCTCACTGACTCTCAAAATGTGGAGCTCACTAGCTCCCAAAAACATGGGCTTATATGCAAATATAAATTTGCAACAATGGATTCTTCAAACCCTCTCTTTAATTTGGAAACATCTCCTCATATCAACTGAAAAAACCCCCAAATCCCTCTTTCCAAATGATAAGGCACAAATATATAGATTTGTGAATGAGAAAAACCACTATGGTTTTCCAAAACCACAAGAAAAACACCTCCTTGGAAAATCCACACCCCATTTGGAGAAATAATCATAAAATAATAAAATTAATCAATGCCCACATGAACTTCACATGGGCACCTAAACCATGGCCAATCAAATTTGGTGAATTATAGCATCTTCATTGATCTCTAGTGGCCTCGACAACTCCAAATATGGACATGCACCAACATGCAAATTCGGTGGCCCAACATGCAAATGCAGGCAAAGCATGTAATTGAACATGCAATAATATGCATACCAAGTGTCCCCCACCTAGAAATGGACACCCCAAAGAGAATATTCCAATTTAAATGCCTTGGAAGCATTTACCTTGGCATATTCCCTCCAAAAATTGAATTTACATATCACCACAAAGGAAAATCACATTATTGCAAATTAAAATATTTATTTTCCACACACCTTAATCCTTATTGAAAATAACAAAAATAAATTATCAATATCTTTGGTGATGCAAGATTGCTAGTACCCCTAGATGCTCATGCATTTAACACTTGAGATAGGAAAAAATTTGTGAATATGGATTCACAAAATGGAGTTGAGTGGTAGTACCACCCTTTTAGATTGCAAGCAATCCTCAACAAAATCTATCACTAAATTTGGTATTTGCATTAGAGTCTTATTTCTCCTCTTCCAACACTTAGTTGGAACAAGCAACGTCTTCCTCTAACACCTCTGCACTCCATTCTTCTCTCCTCTCGTGCACTTGTATCCACCACGTAATGTCCTCCTCCTCCTAATACCATACTTTCTCCTCTCCACTCTTGTGGGATTCAACCACGACAAATCAACCACCTCCACCAAGGTCCTCTTGCACCTTCATCTAAAACTTCTACATGCAAATATGTATTATCCAAACAACAATAACGAATCTACTACATCCTTATACAAATCTACAATTAATACTCAATGGAAATTAAAAATTTCCATTTGCATGCTCTCTTCTTGCTCGACATCCTCTTCTAATCTCACCAAATAAAGTATAAAATCATCACAACTAAATTCAAAATTAAAATTTACCTTTTTTTTTCGCTGTCCCAACATCCTTTTCCTTTTATCTTTGCTGTGACATCCATCTTCTCACCTCCACTGACAAGTTTTACAAATTCCTCTTCGTGTTTGTCCATCAATTCTCTTTCCAACAACTTGTTGACTCTTTCCATCTCTTCTTTCAACAATAAATCATCTTCATATTCACCAACTTTTTTGTCAAATTTAGGACCATCCATGTTCACGATTTCTAATTGCAAACATTCTTCATCTACTTCACATAATGCACTCCAAACACATGCTATTGTTGAAACTTGTGTCTCATTATCTTCTTCATTTGTGTGGGTTTCCTCCACATATTCTTCCTTCCATTCAATCCCTTCCAAAGCACTACAATACTTTTTTCTTTCTGATCTTCTCTTCACTATCCTCTTTCAAGAGAGCATTCTTCTTCCTATATCTCTTTCATGTATTCCCACTTCCTCCTTAACCATCTTTTCCAATACATCTACTTCAACCTAGATCTTTTCAAATTCTTCATGGTACTTCTTATTTTCCACTTCTTCCCAATATTTTTCTAAGAAAAAAATTCTTACGGGCTTCCTCATGACCCATCCCATCCTATCTGATATAGACTTCCTCATGTTCGACGATCTATCTACACACAAATCACACACACACCACCATAGGTTCTGGTGCAAACTGCCTCACATCAGTGCTACTGCCTGCACACTCAAGAAATATCACTTTGGTACCATTGATGAAGGGAGAAACTAACCCTCATTCACATACTCATAACAATCTAAAAATGCAACTTAGAAATGGTTTGAAACAACACAAAAATCTGCAAGAAGTGTTCTTCTTTATTGATTCAAAATATCTTGGAAATTCAAGAATTACATAACATAACTAAAACTAATGGTTGTGTAGCCATATGGGCTGATGAAAATCATTACAAAACAAAAAATATCAATACAAAAGTTATCTCCTTCAATTTGACTTCTATCACAACCCTCTAGCATCTTCACCCTGCAATCTTCATTAGAAATCACTGCTACAATCAAACCATGAAATCATCAATCTTCTTGTTCTTGTAGCACACCTCCAAACCTGCAACAAAAATATCTTCTTTGTCTCCTTCAACATTCTTTCTACTGAATCTCTGAAGCTCCCTTCACATGGACTTCACTAGCTCATTCTCTCTCAAAATGTGGAGCTCACTAGCTCCCAAAAACATGGGCTTATATGCAAATATAAATCTGCAATAATGGAGCCTTCAAATCCTCTCTTCAATCTGGCAACATCTCTCTATCTCACCTGCAAAAACTTCCAAAAGCCTCTTTCCAAATGACAAGGCATGAATATATAGATTTGTGAATGATAAAAACCACTATGGCTTTCTAAAACCACAAGCAAAACCCCTCCTTGGAAAATCCACACCCCATTTGGAGAAATAATCATAAAATAATAAAATTAATCAATGCTCACATGGTCTTCACATGGGAACCTAAACCATGGCCAGTTAAATTTGGTCAATTCTAGCACCTTCATTGATCTCTGGCAGCCCTGACAACTCCAAATATGAACCTACACCAACATGCAAAGTTGGTGGTCCAACATGCAAATGTGTGCAAAGCATGCAATTGAACATGCATACCAAGTGGCCCCCACCTATAAATGGGCACCCCAAAGAAAATATTCTAATTTTAATTCCTTGGAAACATTTACTTCATCATATTTCCTCCAAAAATTGCATTTACATATCACCACAAAGGAAAATCACATCATTGCAAATTAAAATATATATTTTCCACGACCAAACTATGGGCAAAGAAGACCAAAAAAATGTAAATGACTTGGGAGGGAAAGCTTGGGGTGATGTTGAGGAAGATAGGTGCTCAAGGGAGGGTTTTGTTGAAAAAAAGGAGAGCAGATGGAGAAACCACATCCCATAGTGGGTTTATGAAGGTAGGCGTTGGGTGGACAAGTGCCAATCAGAATTCCAATCCAATGTGCATTGAAGCAGAAATTCAAGGTCAATGGTTGCACCATAGATGAAAGGTCTTTCTAGTAGAAAAATGGCCTCCCTTGGTTGCAACCGTGAAGATGGAGTCCTCAAAGAAGAGTGGCAATGTCACCTTGAAGGCAGAAGATTTAGTGGCAAAGACATAGGATCCAAACCGCATTAAAGTGGAATAGATACACAAATGGTTGGTGTGGGTGGTTTTGGGAAAATAAATCTTTAAGGGTTGATTCTTCCAGTAGTTTGTGAAGCGAGAAGGATGCCAACTTCGAGAATGGGTGGTGGGATCGCACAAGTAGGCTCTGGAAAGGAAAAGAAACGGTGGCAATTAATGAAGGACCTTGTCACAAATACGAAGATTTGATAGGTAAGCCACCAAACCCTAGTTTTTCAAAGCATTACGTTACTTTGAACAAGGATTGAATAGGAAGCTTAATAGAAAGGCTAAAGGAAAATGGGGTTTTTATCAAATTCAGGGGGTGGTTGGCGAAACCTAGAAAGTATAATAAATTGGTGTTGGGAGAAATGAGGAAACTAGACCCAAGTTAGGGATTTACCAAATTAATTTTTTCTGTTATAATTCCCCTCTAAAATAGAAAAATGGAATGCTCTTTATAGTGGCCCACACTATCTTGATAGTGTCAGGATGCATTTGATCAATTGGTATCCCAACTTTGACCCCTAGAAGCATAGAATTAAGGAGGGGTCGATGTGGGTTCGCCTCTATAACCTACCTATTGAATATTGGGATGTAGACACTCTCAAAGAAATTGGGAGAATATTGGAGTCACTCATCTCAATGGATAAAAAGGCAAAAGAAAGATGTCTAAGTACATATGCAAGATTTTTCTTGGGGTTGACTCCACACTAGACTTTTCCCTAGGAAATAGAGATTTGTGTTGGTGAGGGCTCATGGCTTCAAAGTGTGGTGAGAGAAGATCAAATGAAATTGTGTCCTGTGTGCAAATCCAAAGATCATGGACATTTGGAGTTTAGAATTATTGTGAAGGTAAGTAAGGCCAATGGGTATGAATGGGGTCCAATTCAGGATGGGGTTGTGAAGGATACCTCTATGCAGGGGAACCCTTGTGTGACTAGAGCCCATGAGGAAGGGGATCCAATTGAAAACATAATGGTAAAGACAAATCTAATATTTTAGGGGGGGCTATGCATTGAAGACCAACTCATCAGGCCCACATTAGCAAAGATATATAGTTTGAAGGAGACTTGGGTGCTAGAGACGCATAGTCCTCTCAACTCGACTGTTGAATTGGATCTTGTTTTCCCATAAGAAATTGAGAGGGATGGAGATGTGGTGGAGATGGATAGGGTGGAAGAAATTTTTGGATTGAAAGAGGAAGTTGGAGAGGGGTGTATGCAAGGGTTTGTGGATGAATCAAGGGGCCCAGATCTGGATGCTCCCGATTCAGGAATGGAGGAAAGTGATACACAGCCAAAATTTAAGGATGAAAAGGGAGGTGAGGAAGTGGAAGGAGTGTTGTTGGAGGAAATAATGTTGGAGAAAACTCAATCAAATTTGAAGAAACCAAACATAAAGAAGAATGGTAAATGTGGGCCAAAATCAAACAAAGAAAAACTGGAGATTGCAGCTAATGCAACTAGACAAATGAAACTAAGATCAGGGAAGGATGTAATCCTTCCCCAAGGGAAATGAGGGCCATAAATTGAAATTTTAGGGGCATTAGTGCTCCTAACAAATGGCACTAGTCAAATGCCAAATTGACCAATCTAGAGCTGACATTTTCTTACTACAAGAACTAAAATGTGTAAAGAGGAAAGTGAAGAAAGACTAAGTAGTCGGAGGCAATGGAAGGGCCACTTTGTTGAAGCTGAAGGCGCATCAAGATGTTTAGGCCTCATTTGGAATCCCTTAACAGTAGAAGGGAAATTTGTTGGGGTGGACAGTAACTAGATAATGATAAGATGCAAAATGTTGCAAAGGAATGAGCACTTTTTTCTCATTAATGTTTATGGACTAATTTCCATAATTGAAAAAAAGAATCTTTGGCAAAAAATCACCAATAGTTTGACAAATTTCAAAGGAAAAAGGGGAATCATAGCAGGGAATTTCAATGCAATGTTAAACAATGAAGAGAAGAAGGGAGGGTTGTTGAAGATTACAAATGTTCAACAAGATTTTCAAGACTTTATAGACAACAACCAACTAAAGGATGTGTAGGTCAAGAATGGGGTTTTCACATGGTCGAATAGGAGAAAGGGATTCACAGGCATTGCAGAATGGTTGGAAATTTTTTTTCTCTTCGGTGGGTGGGAAGTACAAGCGAATTTGCAAGAAGCAACAATTTTGCCACTCGTAGGGTCAAACCACTTTATAGTACAAAAAATGATCATGCTGGATGAGCCCCCAAGATGCAACCCTTTCAAGTTCAAGAATATGTGGTTAAGGGATGAAAAAATCTCGGAGTTGGTAGTAGACTAGTGGCATGAAGTTCGAATTGGGAACCACTCCAATTGGTTCAAGATCAATAAGAAGTTGGGCTATGTTAAGGCTAAATTGATAGAATGGAACAAAAAACATTTCAAGAACATCTTCTTAGAAAAGGAAAAAAGAGAATAGAATATTGCAATCTTAAATGAGTACATCATAAAGAATGGGATGGAGGAAGAGGAGTTGAAACATAAAATCCCTAAAGGATGAATTGGTAGAAATCATGAAAAGAGAAGAGTGTTTTTGGAGGAAAAAATCTAGGGAGACTTGGCTAAAGAAAGGGGATAAGAACACAAAGTTTTTTCATGGAACAGATATGGCTAATCAAAGTAGAAATAGAATCACAGAAATTAGGAGAGAGGATGGTGTGATGACACAATCCACGAAGGAGGTTAATGCTAAAGTTGTGGAATTCTTTGAGGCAATCCCGAATAGGGATGCACCAGTGCATAGAAATTCAAGGGATAAACTACTCGATTACATCCCTGCAATAATTACTACAGACCATAACGAGGCCTTATTCCAGCACATTGGGAAGGAAGAAGTTAGGGCTGCCACATTTTAGCTAAACCTAGACAAGGCCCATGACCCAACAAGTTTTCAGCTAGTTTTTCCATAAGTTTTGGGAGGTTGTTGGTGTTGAAAATAAAGGTGTTTACGTAGCTTAATAATTTGTAAAACTTTATGATTGCTGATCTAAATATGTATTCTTTGTTACAAATTATTTGTGGGTGATTATCTAATTAATTCATTTGATCATTTGTAGAATGAAGACAAAAGGTTGTAGAAGAATTAGACAAAAGAATAGAAGATACACACCATATACCATGGAGAAACCCTTTTGGGAAAATACTCCACCAAGAATCAATGTATTATTTAATCTTAAAATAAGATTACAATAATTCCAATCCTTGCTTGAGATGCTTCTTTTACCTTCAACAAATCTTCTTCACAACCTACAATAAAAACTAATATGAACTCTCTTCAACTTGCTTGAGATAAATAGCAATAATCAACCTTGTAAACTCCAAAGAGTTACAATTACAAAGCTCAAAGATTATCACCAAAAACCTACGCCTATCTCTTGTAAGTAGAGTTCTATTGTGAAGAACAATATCAAATCAACTCCTTCATCCATTTGGGCATCCCAAACTAAAGTCATAACTCAACCTTTATTTCGAAGATATCTTCAAAGCTTATCCTCAAAGTAGGCGCCCAAGAATGGTCCCACTTAACTTAGCCTTCTGAAATATCTTATCATGCAAAATTATTAACTCCAAGAAGCCAACTTGGGCACCCAAGGTGGGTCCAAGTCATTCTCTGTTAACTGAAACATATCTCTCCACCATTCATGCAAGAATGATCATCCCCTGTTAACTGAAATTAGTCACCTATTATTTGTCATGCAACTCAAGTCATTAGTCATGCATTCCAAGTTAACTAAAGTCAACTAGCATTCAACTAAAACTAACTACATGCAACTGAGGATAATTGAACCATAACTAAACTAAACTAAACTAAACTAAACTGAATTAAACTGAATTAAACTGAATTGAATTGAATTGAACTGATAGAGAATTGAACTAAACTGAACTGAACTGAACTAATCTGAACTAAACTAAACTACACTTCATGCATGTAAACATCAATCCCTAACTTCTAGGATCTTTACATGCATTACAAAAGTGTTATTTTTTTCTCCAAACAATTAACTTAACTCGAGGTGGGTTTCACCTTTCATGTGGGCGCCCCATGTGCTCCTATTGTTTAGGGACTCATCTTGGATGCCCTCACATGCTCCTATCATTTAGAATTAATTATAAATTTCAATTAACATGATTATTTCATTCAAAATTAATCTATTTCTAATCCTAGTGTTTGAGAACAATTTCCAAGGACTTAGGAGATACATGAAATAAATAATGTTTAGGATTGCAATTAAATGGCATTCTATTTCCAGCATTCTCCCACTTGACATTATACATTGCAATTACTCTAAACAAGGAAAAATTATTATAAATCATGTACAAGACTCAAGGCCAATGGTCTTCCTACACCAACTAATCAATCCATGCCAACTTCAAATGCAACCTGCATAATCATGGAGCTCCAAGCAAATGATTAAAACCAAGAGAACTTATTTGTAGGAATTGGTTTCATAGGATAATCTGCAACATTAATTAAAGTGCCAACTTTCTCAATTAATACCTTCCCACTCTCAACCATTTCTCACACAAAGTGATACTTAACATCAACATGCTTAGTGTATACACCTAAAAATGGTCATCACCTTTAATTAATTAAATACTAGCTATTTGATTAATATTTCAACTACATATAAATAAATGCTCAATTTATTTATATTGTTCACCCTTCTCTAATTGTCCAAAATCTAAAACACTTTCTTCTAAATTAATTAAATAAACACCTAAAAATGATCATCACCTTTAATTAATTAAATACTAGCTATTTGATTAATATTTCAACTACATATAAATAAATGCTCAATTTATTTATATTGTTCACACTTCTCTAATTCTCCAAAATCTAAAACACTTTCTTTTAAATTAATTAAATAAACAAGTTTCCCTAAACTTGTTTTATTTAATTAAACTTCATTAAATCCAATTAGGAATTAGAGCACATTTCTACAACTTTTTTTGTGCCACCTCATCAAGGTCACATGAAAATAAATAACTCTAATTTTTAATTTGAATTATCCTCCACCAATTTCAAAAAGCACATGGTCTTTCCTTCCCACACTTCCACCAATTTTGGAGCACATGATTTATTCCTCCCACACTTGAATCTTTCATCCAAATGGCATGTTGCCCATTGGTCAAGAGATTATTCCACACACATGGTATGGTCTTTTCTTCCCACACTTCCGCCAATTTTGGAGCACATGATTTATTCTTCCGACACTTCCACCAATTTTGGAAGCACATGGTCTTCTCTTCCCACACTTGAATCTTCCATCCAAATGGCATGTTTCCCATTTGTCAAGAGATTCTTCCACACACATGGCATGTTGTCTTTGGTCAAGGGGACAATATATTGATTCTCTTCATCTTCACCATCCATTTTCTTATTCGAATATGGACCGTTGATTATTGCCACCTCACTATATTCTTGGAAAAGGTTATAAACACAACCCTTGGGCCTTGTATTTTGCATCCACATTTGAAGTAGAGTTATCATGCAAGTTTATCATTAGAGCTTGGAGCATTCTTGGAGTCTTATAGATAGTTTTTATATCATGTTTTGCATCATGTTTAGATCGCAGATTAATATATTGCATCATAGTTGCATTTTATCATCCATCTTGCATCATAGTTGCATTTTAGATTAGTTCATTTTCAGTTTGCATTTGAGCATATGGAGTATCATATTATAGATCATCATAGTTCAATACCATAGCACCCACCTCCACTTGTTCATTTATCATCAACATTATCCTCCATCCATCATGGCATTCATCATCATTGTTTGCACATAGTTTCATATAGGCATATAGTTGGCTTGCATGTTGAATACTAATCTTGTTTCTTAAGTGTCATTCTAATAGTCTTTGTGCACATAGAAATATGAGGGCCAAGAAGGTTAAAAATAATCATTTAAGAATAGAGGAAAACCTCTGCCATGGTGTTTTGTGTTTCACTATTTTGAGTTTCGGTGTTTTGAGTCTCAATGATCGGAGTTTCAATGGTCATAATTTCAATGTTTGGAGTTTCAATGGTTGGAGTTTTGATGTTTTGATTTTCAATGTTTTGATTCTCAAGTCCCTTTTCCTTGAGCTTTTGTTTTTGTAACCTTGTTTGAACAGACATACAAGTGTTGTAGTTTAGACTAAACTTTGATTTAGGTTTTGGAAAAGTACCAAGGATTACAACTAAGTCAAATAGAATGAAAAATTCTAATGAGACTAGGTTGGATTTGACTATATAGCTTCAGTTCGTGATGAGAGGATGAGAAATCCTAATGATGAAACTAGGCCTAATAATCAAAGGTATGATAAATTTGATGATGTTGGTACTTTGTAATGTTAGTTCTTGGTTTAGGTTGGAAAATTCCACTTGTAGAAGTTAGTTTTAATAAGTTTGAATTCTAAGGTATCTAAGGAATGACCTTGGACTTTGGGAAAGTTTCAAATTTTTGGTTGAAACTATGAAACTGGCAGTAAAGGTTTTTCCTAAATGAGGTACACAAATCTTTGGAAAAGTTGTGGATTTTGACAATAGTAAAAGATGTATAATTTGGGATTGTTCTTGTAAGCTCTTTTGTAGAAATTGAAGGTCAACCTCTCTCTAAATTTGTAAAGTCTTGATAGACGTTTTTGGTGTTCTTTTGGACTAAGAGGTTTGAACTTTGGTTTCTGAATTTTGATCTTTCATGAAATCATTTGGTAACACACATGTTTAGACTCCATTTTACCTAAGGATTGGTTGAATAATTTTGAGGATTCCCAAGATGAGATTGATTGTCGAACAAGAAATGAACCTAGGTCATTGTTTTGTGTTCTACAAAAGGTGCCAAAACAGAGACAAAAGGTGCCACTTGGGACCCCAAAGGTACCAAAACAAAGACAAAAGGCGCCAAAACAAGTTCAGACTTGGTTTTTTGAAAGTTTCTTTGAAAATTTTCTTGGTTTTTGATTTTTCAATGGGAGACTTGGTTGTTTCACTAAATGCAATTTTGAATCAGGGTTTTCACTTTTGATATGTGACATATATATCCATGGAGGGGAGCAAGTGGGGTCAAGCATCAAGTCATTTGCTAAGAAAAAGTGTGGTTGGGGTAAAACCCATGTGGAATCCAAAAGAATATAGTCTTTCACAACCTTAGGAGTGTACATTTGCTTAATGTGTCTTTATCCAAGTGTTTTCAAAACAAACAAAACTCTGCATATCAAAAGTGAAAACCTTGATTCAGAATTGCATCCATTGAAACAACCAAGTCTCCAACTGGAAAATCCAAAAAATCAAACAAACTTACAAGAAACAGTGTCATTCTTCCAATTTGGCATATCTTGTAGACCTTCTAGCACACATTGATTGCCTTCTAAAGCATCTTGCACCTGTGTTCATGCATATTTTCCAAGTTACCAAAGTCAAAAATTGCTTACGAAGCCTTGTAAAACTTTCTGGCACCTCTTACAAATCTTGTAGCTCTTTTGTCTTTGTTTTGGTTCCTTTTGCAAATCATAAAATGACCTAGGTCCATCTCCTATCTGAAAATCAGTCTCATCCCGGGAATCATCAGCAATATTCAACCAGTCCTTAAGAAAAACAGAGTCTGAACATGTGTTGTACTAAATAATTTCACAAAAGATTAAAATTCAAAAACCAAAGTCCAAACCTCTTAGTCCTAAAGAACACCAAAAATGTCTCTCAATGCTCTACGAATTTAGAGAGAGGTTGACCTTCAATTTCTACAAAAGATCTTGCAATAACAATCCTGAATTATACATTTTTTACTATTGTCAAAATCTGCAACTTTTCCAAAGATTTGAGTATCTCATTTCACAAGTTTGGATCAAAATTTCAAAATTTTCTCAAGTCCAAAATCATTCCTTAGGTACCTTAGAATCTAAACTTGTTAAAAATGACTTCTACAAGTGGAATTTTCCAACCTAAACCAAGATCTAACATCACAAAGTACCAACATCATCAAATTTATCACATCTTTGATTATTAAGCCTAGTTTCATAATCAAGATTTATCATCCTCTCATCACGAAATGAAGCTACATAATCAAAAAAAACTTAGTCTCATTAGAATTTGTCAATCTATTTGACTTAGTTGTAATCCTTGGTACACTTTCAAACTTAGATCAAAGTTTATTCAAAACTATAACACTTGTATGCTTGTTCAAACAAGGTTACAAAAACAAAAGCTCAAGGAAAAAGAACTTGAAACTCAAAACATTGAAACTCAAACTACCATGGCTGAAATAGATGAGGATCAATTGAACGCTTTAGCTCATCAAATGAAAATCCTTCAACAACAAATCTGGGATATGCAAAGGGAAACAACCACAAAAAGATATTTGTTTTTAGACATCTATTCTTATCGATCTGAAAGAAATAGGGACATGACACCTTCTCCACCAATGACTACATCATCCAAGTCCAATTTCTTTGAATTCTTGAAAATTTTAAAGGAGAAACACAAATCAAAGTCTTCAAACACAAAGGATATTGAACAATATTACCATGCCATGCATCTATCTTCATCTCCCATAAACCAAAATATACCTCAAGATTCTTGCACTCAAGTCAACGATTCCATCCAACCATTTTCTTCTATCATATCTTCTACATCCATTGATTCATGTCAATCTCTTAGTCCAAACGATGCTAGAATAGACTCCCTTACACATCAAGATCAAAGCATTCTTTCCACTTCATCTGATGATATCAAAATTCCACAAGTTCTTCCAATCTTTGGCCAAGACCCCATCTCTCAAGAATTCTATGATGCTCCCCTCCTTTCACTTTTCATCCACAATGATTCCTTTCCATCTCAAGAGAAAAGTATTCTTCCAAGTCCTCCTTCCACTCCATCTGATGAATCCATACCATCTCGTGATTCCATTGCAGCCTAGAAGCATGATAATTATTCCATCCTATCTAATGATGTCCTATCACCTGATGATCAAGATATGCTTTCTACAAAATCTAATGATTCCCTTCCTCATCAAGATCAAGATATGCTTCCATTCGAGGATATCCCTTCAGTCCATGAGGTTGTTCATCCTTCTCAAGATCAAGATATGCATTTCATACCACTACATGATGATTTTGTACCTAATGAAGAGAAATCTACTCCATCTTCTACACCTCATGATGCTCTTCCAAGTCAAGATCAAAGTACCCCATCATCCCCATGTCAAGAGCCTTTCACACCTATACAAGCTATCCATGAAGCCCACACCTACAAATTAGGATCCTCCACTTTCATCCACTCCAGTTTACTTCCAACACCTATCCTTTCATCCATATCATATCCTCCCCAAAATGGACTTGCATCTTGTTTCACAAACAATACCTATCCCATTGGTAAACGAATCTGCCAAAGTATGAACTACAAAGGCAAAGGATTAGGCCTTCATGAACAAGGTATCCTAGAACCCCTTTTTTTCTCAAGAAAACCCATATTACCACGACCTTGGTTATACACCTACGTATCCTAGTCCTTCAAAACTTTCATCTATCTTAGGTCCTCATCCTAGTCCACCAAACCTTCCATCTATCTTAGGTCCTCATCCTAGTCCATCAAACCTTTCCTCTATCCTAGGTCCATATCCTATTCCTCAAGAACAACAAAGGCACACATCCTTGATGCCCTTTCAAAATTCTACCTACACTCACTCATCCATAATACCTCTATACCATTCATCTTACTCCACCCCTCCCATTGCTCATGGATGCAATTTAGGTGCCAAATGTCAAAAGCTTCCATATAAAAATCCACATGTGTCAAAGGATCAACATGTCTCCTTGAAGAGACATGCAAAAATAAAAGAAAATTTGATCCAAAATAAAAGGAAAAATCAAAAAGGCCACAAAGGCCCATCAAAGAAAAAAGGAAAATTTCAAAGACCACAAAGGTCCATAAATCAAGAAAATTTCAAAAGGCCACAAAGGCCCATCAAAGAAAAAATAAAAATTTGCAAGGCCACAAAGACCCATAAATCAAAAAGAAAAATCTCAAAGGCCACAAAGGCCCACAAATAAAAAATAAAAGTCAAAAGTCATGTGGATTCCAAAAAGTCTCATAAAAGCAATAAAATCCAAATTGGCATCCAAATTTGCTAATCCAAAAGCTTCCTCCAATCCTCCATCTAAAAATCTCTCACCTTCCAAATCCATCTTTCCTCCATCACTCCACCCTTCAAGGTGTGTGCCATTGTTGACCTTGCAATCCTTTCCATCTATCCATCAATAAGCCTTCCAACCTCCTATCCATTACCCAACATTCATCCCCCATTATTCTCCTTTAATCCAAACCTTTGGATAAGTCCTTAAGTTCTTCCATCATACATTTAATAGGCCAACATTTATGAGTCTAATCCCCATTTCCATGGTTTATTAAAGGGATATTTTGTTGTGAAACTTGATGTTTAAGTCCTTCCTCCATCTCCCTATCATCCATATCCTATTTTCCATATTCCTCTTGCACTCTACATTTGGAGGGAAAGTTTCATCCATCTTATCATTCCTTACATTTCCACCTTTGATCTTGACAAGGTTAAGGATCTCCTTGAACACCATATATATTATCCCATTCACTTTGTCCATATTTGTCGTACCATATCTTTCATCTTATCCATATTCCATCATTCTTACTAGATACATCCATTCTTCCTTTCCTTGGTCTTGATGAGGAATGTGGGAAAAATACTTGGGCCTTATGTTCGTATCTTACCTAGTTGATCTTGATCATCCCATTCATTATCTTTATCCTCACTTTCTTCCATTCCATATCTCCTAGCTTATCAAAATCCATGTCATCATGTCCCTTCGCAACCTTGAATCTTGTCATGCAAATCATATTTGAGCCTAGTTGTAAAACATTATCCAATCCTCATATATTTTGTCAATCAATCATCAACAATCATCAATCTTATCATACTTAGAGGAAATCAGTGATCCTACGTACTTATCATCATCATGCCTTATGGAATCAATCATTTATGGAATTTTAACTACTCAACCATTATCATCTTTTGACAAGAGATATGTTGCTTGTGTGACATGTTTTGCAATGAATCTTTTAGTCTGACCTATCATTTATCCATGGTTTCATTACCTCTTTTGTGGGGCATTGTGTTCCTTCAACCAGTCATATAATATCATTTCATTAGAAAAAGTCCTGAAAAATTATTAAAAAAATCAGAAAATGTCCTAAAAAAAAATTACTGCCTTGATGAAAACCTGGCAAATAGGCGTCTTGGTAACAACAACAAAATTAGAAAAAGAGAAAAATATAATATATATATATATATATTTTGAAAAAGTGCAATAAAAACAACTAGTGAAAACCTGGCAACAGGCACTATTTGTGATAGGTTAGCTTTTCCATCTATTTGAGCATGTCGACCATTCACTTTCGCCACTTGCTTTCACCATCCATTTGCCTATCCTTTGAAAGCACCATGTACATACCCTGACATCGCAATCGTGTCTCACCATAAACTAGGGGAAAAATCTTGAATTCACTAGGGGCAACAAACTTTGAGCTTGAACCATTAGACAAACAATAGTAAGACCAACACAACACAACCAATATTGAACATCAATCACCATTAGGAACACATCAAACATCTATATCATATCAAAATCCAAAATAGGTCAAAAAGTTAGTCAAAAATTCGAAAAACAAAGTTGTCTTGTTGAACTACGTTGTCTCTAAGCTTAAACGTAGGCAAGGCTAATCTTTGATAAACCCCCGAGACACCCTAGGTCAATTCCTTTAGTGGTCTGTTGTAATTAGTTGTCATCTCTCATTTTTTCATATCCTTGTTCTATAAATCAATTGAGTCAGTCGAACTACATGGTCTCTGCGTGTATAACGTAGGAAAGGATAATCTTTGATGAGCCCCCGAGGCCCCTAGGATAGGTCTTTAGGTTAGGTTCTTGGTCAAAATCTCAGAAAAAACACCTAAAATTTGAAAAACCCCAAAAACATCAGAAGAAGATATGATAGAAGAAGATGGTTGGATGGAATCGTTGAATTGAGTGAAAGAATCTTGAGGTATATTTTGGTTTATGGGAGATGAAGATAGATGCATGACATGGTAAGATTGTTCAATATCTTTTGTGTTTGAAGACTTTGATTTTGGTTTCTCCTTTAACTTTTTCAAGAATTCAAAGAAATTAGACTTGGATGATGTAGTCGTCAGTGGAGAAGGTGTCATGTCCCTATTTTTGTTAGATGGATAAGCATAGATGTTAGACAACAAATATCTTTCTGTGGTTGTTTCCCTTTGCATATCCCAAATTTGTTGTTGAAGGATTTTCATTTGATGAGCTAAATCATTCAATTGATCCTCATCTATTTCAGCCATGGTAGTTTGAGTTTCAATGTTTTGAGTTTCAAGTTCTTTTTCCTTGATCTTTTGTTTTTGTAACCTTGTTTGAACGGGCATACAAGTGTTATAGTTTTGACTAAACTTTGATCTAAGTTTGAAAGAGTACCAAGGATTACAACTATGTCAAATAGAATGACAAATTCTAATGAGACTAAGTTTGATTTGATTATGTAGCTTTCTTTCGTGATGAGAGGATGATAAATCCTAATGATGAAACTAGGCTTAATAATCAAAGATGGGATAAATTTGATGACGTTGGTACTTTGCGATGTTAGATCTTGGTTTAGGTTGGAAAATTCCATTTGTAGAAGTTAGTTTTAACAAGTTTAGATTCTAAGGTACCTAAGGAATGATTTTGGACTTGAGAAAATTTTGAAATTTTGATTCAAACTTGTGAAACAAGATAAACAAATCTTTGGAAAAGTTGTGGATTTTGACAATAGTAAAAGATGTATAATTCATGATTGTTCTTGCAAGCTCTTTTATAGAAATTGAAGGTCAACCTCTCTCTAAATTCGTAGAGCATTGAGAAACATTTTTGGTGTTCTTTAGGACTAAGAAGTTTGGACTTTGGTTTCTGAATTTTAATCTTTCGTGAAATCATTTGGTATAACACATGTTCAAACTCTATTTTGCCTAAGGACTGGTTGAATACTGTTGAGGATTTCTGGGATGAGACTGATTGTCAGATAGGAGATGGACCTAGGTCATTGTTTTATGATTTGCAAAAGGTTCCAAAATAAAGACAAGAGGCACCAAAACAAAGACAAAAGAGCTACAAGACTTGTAAGAGGTGCCAAAAAGTTTTACAAGGATCCGTAAGCAATTTTTGACTTTGGTAACTTGGAAAATATGCATGAACACAGATGCAAGACGCTTTAGAAGGTAGCAAACGTGTGCTAGAAGGTCTACAAGATATGCCAAATTGGAAGAATGACACCGTTTCTTGGAAGTTTGTTTGATTTTTTGGATTTTCCAGTTGGAGACTTGGTTGTTTCAATGGATGCAATTCTAAATCAGGGTTTTCATTTTTTATATGTGACATTTTGTTTATTTTGAAAACACTTGGATAAAGACACATCAAACAAATGTACACTCCTAAGGTTGTGAAAGACTGTATTATTTTGGACTTCACGCGAGTTTGATCCCAACAACACTTTTTCTTAGTAGATGACTAGATGCTTGACCCCACTAGCTCCGCTCCACGGATATCCTTGTACACTTTGACACCATTTCCTGATGTTTATATATGATCTATGCAGCATGGTCTTGTCGAACTACATTATCTTTGAGTTTAAATGTAGGCAAGAGTAATCTTTGATCAGCCCCTGAGGCCTCTAGGATAGGTCTTTAGGTTAGGTTCTTGGTCAAAATCTCATAAAACACCTAAAAATTAGAGAAAATGAGAACGCCCCAAAAACATTAGAAAATTAGACATAAAATCAAATCAAAAGGATGATGCTCTTCTGAATCACGGGTTATCATGATTAAACAAAAATGTTCAATTATTGTACTTTTATTTTTGTTATCATATTTCGGGAGCCCCTCGATGATGTATTGAACTAGAGGAGCTAGGAAAGAGTATGATTTTTCTTTTTTTGTTGTCTATGAGTTGATCATTATTACTATGCAAATTGTCGTGAGATGTGCACTAAAAATTATCACTAATGACATTCCAAATTTGCATAGGAAAAGGGTTAACTCTTTCCTGTTTACGCAAGCAATACTCAGGTCATCTTGGTTTAATTATACTTAGATGCTTGTGTTAATTTTCACTATCAAACATCATGGAAGTAATACTCAAGTCATCATGGTCTAAATATACCATCAATTCTTGTACTCACTTTCAATATTTTAAAGGCCCAATGATGATAAAAAGCATGACAAATTGGCTATTACAAATTACAACTTTTGCATACAAGATTTGCATGGTTAGAGTAGATTGCATCCATGTTAGTTTGCATCTGCATTTATGGAATTTCCAAAGCTGAAACAATGATATTATCTCTATTATCAATGGATTGAGTACACTTGGCATTAACTAAAAACACATCATTCTCATTTAGTTGCATATCAGTTGCATCATCATTTGCATACATTGGAAAAAATTATTACATCATTCACCCATCCATGCATCACATCATTATATTTGCATTGAAAAACATAAAACGAAATGCATTCCATCTCACTTGCATAATCATAATTGTCTAATTCATTATTAATGGATTTAGAAATTGGTCCATTAAGAAGATTGAAAGACATATCTAGCAGAGTAAGATTTTCGAGAAGAAAAAGATACTGAAAAACATGATTGATTAACAAGGATATAATGCCCTTGTTATGAACATCTAAAACCAGTAGTGAAGATGAATTCATTATTACTCAAATCAAAGACTAATAAAAGACTAACTGGATATAAACATCACATGTCATTTGCATAATCACATCCATCTCACATAGCATAAAACACCATCCATAAAGCATAAAGAATCATCAATCATTGCATACATCACATTATCCTCTCATCATTGCATAATCATCATAATCATCATGATCATCATATAAACATCATAACAACATAAAACTAGGAACTATCACATGATCATACATTCATCCATTCATTACATCATTTATTTGCATTAGAAAAGAACAAAAACATAAAATGCATCACATTTCATTGACATAATAAAATCCATCACATGTATCATATAAGCATCATCATATAAACATCATAAACACATAGAGATAGGATCCATCATATAGACATCATTCATAAAGAATCATAGAATCATAACACATCAGTTGCATCATCATTTGCATCCATTAACATATCATATCACCATCATGCAGAACATCACATAGCATCATAAAATAGAAATCAAATGCATCCATCATAATCATGATGATAATAATCACATATAAACATCCTATAGACACATAGATTATAATCATCACCGCATATCATATACCTCAAAATGATGTCAAAGTGTACAAGGATATCCAAAGGTATAAAGAGATACATCAATATCAAAACTGGTAGTGTATCATAATGTCTCAAATCAAGAGGTACATCATCAATGTCTCAACTGAATCAGTGTATACATCAGGTCTTGGTACATCAATCAATCCTATACCGAGGCATATCAATCAATCAAAGAAGGCAAACCACATCACCCAATCAAATCTAGATCCGCCTGCACTAGATGTGAAAATCCTTCTATGATCAATAACATATCACAAATCAACAATCTTATCAATCAATTCAACCTCACCTATCATGAGGTTCATCAATCAATGCACGTCGCCTATCATGAGGTCAATCAATCAAACTATCATTGATCCTCGCCTATCATGAGGTGAATCATCAATCTATCATTGATCCTCATCTATCATGAGGTTCATCAATCAAATCAACCTTGCCTATCATGAGGTTCAATCAATCCAACCTCGCCTATCATGAGGTTTATCAAATCAATCAACTTATAATTGATCCTCGCCTATCATGAGGTCAATTATCATCATCCTATCATTGTATCCCACCTATCATGAGATCAATGGACATCTAATCTATCAAGATCATCATTCATCATCAACACAAAGGTTGAACGTGATAATAAAACATCAAACACAAGGAGGAAACATAAGGCATCAATTAATCAATTAATCAATCTAGCAAGCTCAATCTTCTTTTTCGAGAGATAAATCGTGTTTGTTATCATGGTATCATTGATTTAATGTTGGATCATCATCACATCATTACAACATCATCACACAATCATCAAATCATCAAAAAATAATCAAAATGCCAAACTTCATTGATTTATCTCTCGAGGGGGCATATATCCTTCAGTACCTGAAAATCAACATCTGAGGCATCATGTGGGGCATCAAAAAAATTTCTGAGCATCAGTATCAAATTTTTATTTGAAGCAACGTGTAAACACATTACTTCAAAGAGGGGCAAAATGTATACACCTAAAAATGGTCATCACCTTTAATTAATTAAATACTAGCTATTTGATTAATATTTCAACTACATATAAATAAATGCTCAATTTATTTATATTTTTCGCCCTTCTCTAATTCTCCAAAATCTAAAACACTTTCTTCTAAATTAATTAAATAAACACCTAAAAAACGGTCATCACCTTTAATTAATTAAATACTAGCTATTTGATTAATATTTCAGCTACATATAAATAAATGCTCAATTCATTTATATTTTTCACACTTCTCTAATTCTCCAAAATCTAAAACACTTTCTTCTAAATTAATTAAATAAACAAGGTTCCCTAAAAAAATTTTATTTAATTAAACTTCATTAAATCCAATTAGGAATTAAAGCACATTTCTACAACTTTTTGTGTGCCGCCTCATCAAGGTCACATGAAAATAAATAACTATAATTTTTAATTTGAATTATCTTCCACCAATTTCAAAAAGCACATGGTCTTTCCTTCCCACACTTCCACCAATTTTGGAGCACATGATTTATTCCTCCCACACTTGAATCTTCCATCCAAATGGCATGTTGCCCATCGGTCAAGAGATTCTTCCACACACATGGCATGGTCTTTTCTTCCCACACTTCCACAATTTTTGGAAGTACATGGTATTCTCTTCCCACAGTTGAATCTTCCCTCCAAATGTCATGTTACCCATTGGTCAAGAGATTCTTCCACACACATGGCATGTTGTCTTTGGTCAAGGGGACAACATCCTGATTCTCTTCTTCTTCACCATCCATTTTTCTTATTGGAATCTAGACCGTTGATTATTGCCACCTCACTATATGCTTAGAAAAGGCTATAAATACAACCCTTGGGCATTGTATTTGGCATTGAAATTTGAAGTAAAGTTATCATGCAGGTTTATCATTGGAGCTTGGAGCATTCTTGGAGTCTTATAGCTAGTTTTTATATCATGTTTTGCATCATATTTAGATCTTAGATTAACATATTGCATCATGTTGCATTTTATCATCCATCTTGCATCATATTTGTATTTTAGATTAGTTCATTTTAAGTTTGCATTTGAGCATATGGAGTATTATCTTAGTCATTGATAGTTTGCATTTGAGCATATGGAGTATTATCTTAGTCATTGTTAGTTTGCATTTGAGCATATGGAAAATCATATATAGATCATCATAGTTCAATACCATAGCATCCGCCTCCATTTGTTCATTTATCGCATAATCCTCCATCCATCATGGCATTCATCATCATTGTTTGCACATAGTTTCATGTAGGCATATAGTTGGCTTTCATGTTGAATACTAATCTCATTTCTTAAGTGTCATTCTAATAGCCTTTGTGCACATAGAAATATGAGGTCCAAAAAGGTTAAAAATAATCATTTAAGAATAGAGGACAATGAGATATTCTTGGAAGATTTATCTTTATTGCAACTTTGAATAGTTTACTTTGTTTTGAATCTTTCAATATAAACCGTTTCATTAAGGTTTGCGTTGATACTAACTTTGCACATTTAACACACACACTTAGTACGGGCATGATACATAGGATTTTTTGCTAAACATGTATAACACTCTAACAATCACATTCAAGTTTAACTTACTTGCAATTAAAACCAATACCTTTCCAAAGTATTTGTATCCAAATTGCCTCGTTGGAGGCATGTGAAACTACCGAGTGTGTTGAACTCATATTCAACCAAGGTGTAGGCTTCTCGATCTTTATTGTTGAAAATAGATTTTCTTACAAGTAGCAATTCCAACATATATCTCTTACCATAAGAGAACTCAAGCCTCACCTATTTCTCGAAGTATCCATGAGGACCTATAACCAACCAATCCATGCCAAAATCCAAATGCAACATAGCACTATCATGAAGTAATCAAGCAAATGATTAATGTACCCAATACATAAGAGAACTACACAAGATCAATGTCAAAGCTCCAATCTTGAACATAAACACGACCTCCATGAACTAACCATCTCCTCCTAGGAGATCACATGCACCATAACATACATCTTGGTCTCAAGAGAACATGTAATATGCCAAAATCTAATCTAGAATCAAGAGTAAACCATGACATAATAACAACCACTCTAAACCATATCCCCAATCACATGAAGATAACCTTACCAATGATGCATCCACATCACTGCCAACAACTTCCATTGAACTGTGGTACTGAGTCACACATGGCATCGCGACTACCATCCTCTCCATGAAGATCACTCTAAAACATGAAGCAAACAGTTATCACAAACAGTATTAGCTTAAATAACCAATGCATCATTACAAACATCTGAGGATTCCTCTGTAGAAGAATCAAAACTCTTTCTTGTTATTACAATCCTTCTTCACATGTCTCGGTTTACCACAATTCCAACACTTTACCTTACTCTATCCTTCTGACTTACCCTTCCCTTCCTTGTCTCCCTTAGGTTCCTTTTTCTTAGGCCTACCTTTTACAAACAAGGCATCTTGGATTTTCGTTTTAGACTTCCTCCTCATTTTCTCTGATAGGAGAGTAGGAATTATATTGTCCATTTTCAGATCTACACCACTACCACTGATAGCAACAATTAGATTTTCCCAAGACTCTGGTAAAGAACAAAGTAACAAAATGCATTTATCTTCATCTTCTATCTTTACATCTACAGATGCTAACTGACTTAGACTCAAATTAAAAGCATTCAAATGATTTGCAATAGAATCACCATCTTTCATCTTTAAAGAATACAACTTCCTTTTTAGACACAACTTATTAGTAAGACTTTTAGTTTGATAAATATCACCTATTCTCTTCCATAGCTTATATGTAGTAGTTTCTTCATAAACATTCAAGAGAAAAACATCAACAAGACATAATCTTATGGTACTTCTTGCCTTCTTATCAAGCTTAGCCCAATCCTCATCTGACATTGTTGTAGGTGACTTTGTCTCATTACCAACAACTAACCAATAATCTCTCTCTTCAAGGAGATCCTCCATTTTTAATTTCCACATCTCATAATTAGATCCATTGAACCTTTCAATATCTAAACTAGAATTCATTATAACAAACTTATTTTCCAAAATCAGCAATAACAAAAAATAGTAAAAGCTCCCACTACAACAAAAAAACCTTCAATCTTTTAAGAGAAATGCATCCTAATACTCTACCCAACCTCAACTCTAATACCAAATGTTGAAAATTAATGTGTTTATGTAGCTTAATACTTTGTAAAACTATATGATTCCTGATCTAAATATGTATTCTTTGTTAGAGATTTTTTGTGGGTGATTATTTGATTAGTTCATTTTATTATTTGTAGAATGAAGACAAAAGGTTGTAGAAGAATTAGACAAAAGAATAGAAGATACACAATATATACTGTGGAGAAACCCTTTCGAGGAAAAACTCCACCAAGAATCAATGTATTATTTAATCTTAGAATAAGATTACAATAATTTCAATCCTTGCTTGAGATGCTTCTTTTTCCTTCAACAAATCTTCTTCACAACCTACAATAAAAACTGATACAAACTCTCTTCAACTTGTTTTAGATAAATAGGCAATAATCAACCTTGTAAACTCCAAAGAGTTACAATTACAAAGCTCAAAGCTTATCACCAAAAACCTACGCCTACCTCTTGCAAGTAGAGTTCTACCATGAAGAACAATGTCAAATCAACTCCATCCATTTGGGCGTCCCAAACTGAAGTCATAACTCAACCTTTATTCCAAAGATATCTTCAAAGCTTATCCTCAAAGTAGGCGCCCAAGAATGGGCCCACTTAACTTAGCCTTCTGAAATATCTTATCATGCAAAAGTGTTAACTCCAAGAAGACAACTTGGATGCCCAAGGTGGGTCCAAGTCATTCTCTGTTAACTAAAACATATCTCTCCACCATTCATGCACGAATGATCATCCCCTATTAACTGAAAGTAGTCACCTGTTATCTGTCATGCAACTCAAGTCATTAGTCATGCACTCCAAGTTAATTGAAGTCAAACTAGCATTCAAATGAAACTAACTACATGCAACTAAGGATAACTAAACCATAACTGAAATAAACTGATACTGAACTAAACTGAACTGAACTGAATTGAACTGATACTAAACTGATACTAAATTGAACTAAACTGATTTGAACTTAACTGAATTGAACTTCATGCATGTAAACATCAATCCCTAACTTCTAGGATTTTTACATGCATTACAGAAGTGTTATCTTTTTCTCCAAACAATTAACTTAACTCAAGGTGGGTTCCACCTTCCATGTGGGTGCCCCATGTGCTCCTGTTATTTTAGGAACTCATCTTGGACACCTTCACATGCTCCTATCATTTAGAATTAATTACAAATGTCAATTAACATGATTATTTCATTCAAAATTAATCTCTTTCTAATCCTAGTGTTTGAGAACACATTCCAAGGACTTAGGAGTTACATGAAATAAATAATGTTTAGGATTGTAATTAAATGGCATCCTATTTCTAACAGTTGGAGATGATCTTATGTTTGATGTAGAGGAATCAAGGAGGAAGACGACCATGTTGGTATCCCTTAACAATACCTTCTTGGCCTTGATTCCAATGGAAAAGAGCCCACAAGCAATGAGTGACTTTAGGCTGATTGCTCTTTGCAAAACAATTTACAAGATTATGACCAAGATTATTACCAATAGACACAAGGAAGTCATAAAGTCAATCATTTGTGAGGAACAAAGTGGCTTTGCACTTGGGAGATCACTAGTGGAAGGCATCATAATAGAACATGAAAGCATACAATCAGTAAGAAAGGCGAGGGATGCTTGCATAATACTCAAACTGGATATCCTAAAGGCCTACGACTTGGTGGGTAGGCAGTTCTAGGTGGAAGTGCTAGAAAAGTTTGGTTTTGTTACGAGGTGGATCAACTGGGTCAGAAGCTGCATTTTTACACCAAAATTCTCAATCCTAGTAAATAGCATTGCACACAACTTCTTTTCCTCCTCAAGGGGTCTTAGGCAAGTAGACTTGTTGTCTCCCTTTTTATTTATTATTGTGGTTGAAGCTCTAGGCAAGGGCATTAACTCACTAAGGAGGGATGGTAAATGGCAAGGTGTATATGTGGCTAATGGGCTGGACCTTGCAACCCATCAACTATTTGCTAATGGCACCATTTTGTTTGGTGTCGCATGTAGGAGGAAAGCTAGGATTATTAAGACATTCTTGAATGACTACTGTTTGGTATTTGGGCAGGGTATTAATTGGAGGAAATCAGAAGTCTTCTTTCTAAACACCCAACCTAGTCTCCAAAAAGACTTGGTGAGAATATTGAATTTGAGGGTAGAAAACTTCCCTTAGTATTTTTTGGGAACTCCCCTACTTGCAGGATTTAATAAGTGTTATTGGGAGAGCCTAATCAACAACTGCAAGAATAAAATGTGCACATGGAAAGGAAAATGGTTGTCCTCAGCTAGTAGACTTCTGATTGTGAAAGTTGTCATATAATCCATTCCAATATACTCAATGGCATGCTTAAAAATCCCTAAGGTAGTAGAGGAGGACCTCAATCAGATCCTCAGGAAATTCTTCTAGAATGTCTCTATGGATCAACAAAAATTCCCTTTGGTTGCATGGGATAAAATTTTCTCTTCAAAGGAGGCTGGTGGGATAGGCATTAAACAATTAGCTATAATGAATCTTTATGCCAAAGGTGAGCAAAAATGGGTCAGAATCCTCAAAAGAAAGTACTTGGACTTGGACGAGCCTACCCAAATTCTGACTACAGTGGATCCCCCTAGGGGCTCTATAGTTTGGAATTATATATTGGAGTGCAGGGATATTGTCACAAAACACATCACTTGGGAGGTTAGAAATGGGAAAAGTGCCTCATTTTGGAACTACTCATGGGGTGGGTGGGAGCCCATTGCCAACCACCCCAACCTTGAGAACATTAAAAATGAAACCCTTCAGGTGTGGGGTTGCAAGGTCTAAAACTATGACACTATAACTATATAAAAAATGGTTTGGCAATTTGGGAGTGGCACTCTCTATAGGATATTGATGCACCCCAAGACCAAAAGATGGCACTTGCCACAATCCTAAGGAATAGAACCTTTATCCCCTCCAACCAAATGGACGTTATTAGGTGGTGTAGATCCTCCATTGGCTCCTAAAAAGTTAAATTTGGGTATAAGGTGAAGGAAGCTGCAATTGCTAAGAAAAATTGGCCAAGCAAACTGATTTGGAATAAAAACTGTCTTTCAAAGGCCAAGGTCTTTGCTTGGTTGGCATTATAGCGAAGGATTCTCACTGAGGATCGGTTGGAAAAATTTGGAGTTCAAGGGTTGGGGCAGTGTGTACTATGCAAGAGTAGCAATGAAACTGCCAATCATATCCTTTTGACATGTCCATATGTGGATGCCTGTTGGAAGTTCTTCATGAGGAAGGTGGACCTTTAGTGACCAATCCCATTGGATATTGAAGCTTGGTTTAATATGTAGGCACAAAAACATAAGAAGTCAGTTTTTGGCAGCCTCTGGTTTGTTACCCCCTCTACTATCATTTGGGAGATCTCAAAGGAACAAAATAGGAGGATATTTTAGGACAAGGAAATGGAAATTGAGAGGCTTTGTTGTAAAATTGAAGGTCACATAGCAAAATTAGTCAACGAAATTTCTCGCAATAAATCAAGAAAGAAGAGGATTTTTATGAATTGGGATGACAAGATATCAAAGGAGTTTACTGGCATCAAGATTCCCTCCATGTGTGGGGATGGGGTGTCTAGGCTGGAAAAAAGGTAGGAGGTGAGATGGGAGGCCCCAAAATCTAGATGGATCAAGGTCAATTTTGATGGTGCCTTGAGGGGAAACCTTGGTCCGAGTGGTGTTGGTTGTGTTGCACGTGATATACATGGAAAGGTCCTGTAGAAAGGTCTATCGAACTAGGAATTAACACAAACAACGTGGTAGAATTCAAGGTGGTATTGATTGGCCTACAATTGGGATGTGAAATTGGTGCCAAGCATATCCACCTTGAGGGAAACTCCCTCATAACTATCAATCCAATTTGACTCAACAATTCCCCAAATTGGAAGCTTGGTCAATGACTCTGGCCCATCAAGGAAATGATGGATGGATTCAAGGAGTACAAGTTAAGCCATGTATATAGGGAAGGCAATGAATTGGAAAATGGACTAGCAAAAGTGGAAGTGGAAAGGACATGACATTGAGATGTATGATGCGTAGATTTGTAAAATAGGTGGATACTAGTTGCAATGATGTGGGAGTCTGCGTCCTTCACACATTTCTATGTTAGTTTGCACTCATTATTTCGCAAGGCATCTTTTCACTTTGAATGATGTGAAGATAAATTTCAAGTATATTTGGGGCCAATTGGCATTGATACAAAAGGCGAAAAAGTGGGGCTCTGGCATCTTGTGTGCAATGGCGTGGAAAGGTATGGTGATAGGTTGATTTTAATAGTTCATAATTGCACAAGGTAGATTGCATGATCTAAAATATAGTGTTGGATGATACAAAAATTAATGTTAGTTTAAGTAGCCCATCATGACGACATATGGCTGGCAACTAGAAATAGGCTTTGGAGGCAGCTAATGAATCATTCCTTTTTTGGTTGAGTTTTGTTGATAGAGGAGTGATGGACATGCCTATATGCTTGGATTCTACAAAAAAGAAAATGTCCTTCTGGGGGGAGGTCATAGATAAAAGATTGAAGACCATCCTAGCCTCGGACCACCCTTTGGTCCTAATGGCTATGAAGAAAGTGTTGGGGGTGGAGTTCTTGATAGCCCACCATTGCTACAAGGTTAATACTGATATTATGACAATGTTATTGGCAATACTTTTATACATGGGGGTGAGCAAGGCCAGGGTGAAGTTGTTGTGCTAGAAGGTGTTACTGCATGCTTTTCTTGATGAAATTGATGTGGCCCTAGACAATATTGTGGATGACAACCTCCTCACACCGCTGTCATAGAACTACTACATGTTGGGTTGGGGGGTGGAGGTGGAGAAATTTCCCATTGTCTACACCTTGAAGTTGGAGGCAATGGAAAGGCATTGGGGGGAAATGGAGCGAAGCATTACTTTTCTAATGTGGGTGGCTGGTATCGCCCTGGTGCTCGGTGCGAGATGGGTGAAGGGTTTTATGGAAGCAAAAGGGTTCGAGTTGGATGTTGAATTTGGGGACGCAGAGGAGTGGGGCCTGATTGAGGGTGAGGAATGGGTGGAGAATGATTTCAAAGACATTAAGGAGATAGAAAATAATCTAGCTCACCATGGTTGCAGCAACAAATGTCCTATAGTTGTTGGTGTGCTTGCAATGTGGAAAATATGAGAGGAAGGTGATGGATAGGTGATGGTTAGTCCTAAGAAGGTGGTGTTTATGCCAGGAAAGAGTCAATTTTTTTGTCTATCTATGTAATTTTGTCGATGGCAGTCATTGTGTCTTTATACCCCAATTTTTGTAACTATGGGTACCTCCTGGTAAAGGTTGTCAATAGGGTTTGTCTGTAATAGGGCCGAGGGTGGCATACAATGTATGGTACAAAGTCTATATAGTATAGGTGTTGAATGTACAAGGTTGTAAGGGGGTAGGAAACAAATTGCAAACTATCACTGTAATGGGATGGGTCACTGAATTGAACTCTCACTGTAATTTTTGATAATTAATATATATATATATATTCCACACATCTTAGCCCTTATTAAAAATAACAAAAATAAATTAGCAATATTTTTAGTGATGCAAGATTGCTAGTACCCCTAGATGCTCCTACATCACTAAGCTTAGGGGTGATCATCAATTGTCATTTAGATGTATGTACTTATACAGACTTTTCCTTTTTATTGCAAGGAAACTTTGTTGATGTGCAATATGAGTAAACATAAGGCAACTATAACGTAACTCTTATAACAAAACCAAATAAAATCATAACCAATGACATTGGAAAAATATGAGTCCAATATCACCCATGGTATGTTGGGGAATTTCATGATTTGGTCCAAGAGGAAGAGGTTACCTTTGAAATAAAGTAGTTCATTAAGGTATTAGCATAAGTTTAGTAGTTGGCAAGCAACACAAAGAATTCAATAGTTCATTTAGAAAAAATCATTCTCACAATTATAATTTTTTTTAGAATGTCATAAGAATGTAATCAAAGGCATCAACCTTATCTCAATGATTTTGTTACAAAAATGAGCAAAGGAAATACCTTTCACTTCGTAGTGCACATGAGAAATCCATCTTTTCTTATTAGATAGTTAATTTTAAGGGTTGCAGCATTTTAGAGATGAATTAGTTATGTTGCAAAAGTTTTGTAATGTCCCCATTTTGGTGATACTTGGATTTTGCCCTAAAATCACAATTTCAATGGAAAAGTAAGAAATATATATTAAATTACAACTTCAAATCACTCTTTTTTTTACCTTGCAATAATGTTAGCCAATATTATAATTCACAAACAATTAGTTTGACCATTTGTAACATTTTTTAATTATTTGACATACATAAGATTCATTGATTTTAAAATAGGTAAACATGAATTCAAAGTTATTATCAACTCTAATGATCAACCATTGGGAAGACTGGGGATTAAGCCACAATAGGATGCCCAAAGTATTTCCTCTTTCTAAGCCCAAGGGCAGATAGGCAACCCCTTTGGCCTACTAATGGCAAACACACAGGCATCCATTAGGGGTGGTCTACTTAGGATGAAATCTCCCTCTCTTTAAGCCCAAGGGCGGATAGGCAACTCCCCTAGCCCATTAGTGGCAAACACACGAGCATCAATTAGGGATGGTCTACTTAGGATGAAAAGGCTACCCCTTGTACTTTTGTCTCTTCTTCCCATGATTAAATGTAGTCACAAATATCTTATAATTGGACTAATAACTTATTTTGAAATACAGTCGTTATTGTTCTATACGAAATGCATGGAATTAATGTATTTAGAGCATAGACATCAAATAGCATACCACAATATTTATAAAACTATGTTATTGCTATATTTCAGTATGCAAATGTAATTTATTAGTGCATAATATTTACTTTGGTCGATCTGTTATAGTTGCAAATACTAATTTGTATATATATGTTTTTCTCAATGGTTCGATTTGTTCTTACATTCAGTAGATATTGCTTAGT
Organism: Sequoia sempervirens; assembly: GCA_007258455.2. Taxonomy (NCBI): domain Eukaryota; kingdom Viridiplantae; phylum Streptophyta; class Pinopsida; order Cupressales; family Cupressaceae; genus Sequoia; species Sequoia sempervirens. Next base: position 302,557,260 of record VDFB02086081.1, on the reverse strand, counting down.
GTAAATCAAACAAATAAGAAACTATTATTCATATTCATATGAAAAAACCATAAATACTTATAAGGCTCAATAATTGTGTGTGTATTTCTAATTTATTTCAATCTAATAATCACATTATACAAACTTATATATTTATATGTGTATATGTAATTATATTAAACTTACTTCCCTTTGTCTTAATATATCTCTCCTTGAACTATCTTCTTCATGAATAAATCTGCATATCTGTTCAACTCATTTCATTCTTTTTTCCATTCTACTAATACTCTTTTCCTGAATAATCTGCTGATTTAATTCAGACTTCTAATTTATTATTTTTTCCTGTTTCTTATTCATTTCCTCATCTCTTCTTGGAATATGATCTCCTTTTATATCCCCATGGCAGGGAAAAGACATGATCATTCACTTTGCTGCCCTTTCAAAACTTATCGATGCTTTTATGAATCACTTTAAAGATAATTCAAGGGTAATCGCTAAATTTAATTAGTGAGTTCTATCGCTGCCTTTTAACATTTTATTTGCTGACTTAATTCCCAGCGTTGCATATACTATTAGTTATGGCTTATATGATTTCATTTAGTATGCCGCCTTTAACATGGGATCGTTGCCTTTTCATTTAAACATAATCGCTGCTACATTATATTATATATTTTCTTATTTTAATATATTCATTTTTTTTATATTAGTTTTTATATTTTTTTTAATTTTTATAATATTATATTATAATAATTATAATTATAATAATGTTAAATTATTAATACTTATATTTATATTTTTTTATGTGGATTTTGTTATTTATTTTATTTATTTATTTACATCTCAACGTTTAGTTATCAAGAAATTGTCAAAAAGATGGTTTTTGGTGAGTAAACACAATAAAAAGTGGGAAAATGATAAAGGGCAATACCAATAAAAAGTTTAACTAGTGCTCCTAAATAAGCCACTTTTACAAATATGTTAAAGAAGAAACATGAGTTGCCATGGGAGAATGATTTAAAGGCCTTTACAATTAGTGTGGAAACAAAATAAGTTGTAGTCAAACTTATATGTTATCTCATCTACTTGGCCTATTGTGCCAAAAATGAATGAAGCTACTTCAAAACTAGCTAATTTAGTTGGCATGCATGCAATACCTATTTCAACGAGTACACCATAATCAACACTTGCACCTTCAATGGCATCATTGGAACTAAAACCTAACATAGAGTAAGATACTATATAAAGTATTGTTTAAAGAAATCACATACGAAGACGAGGGTATGGTGAAGATGCCAAGATCTTCTATGGCACACTTCAGACCCAAAAAATCTGCAAACCATTGTAAATATACAATATACTACTCCTGACCAAACTTAGAATTTCACTAATCATGAAGCCTAACATTCATCTTTTGGGGTGCGTGGGGCTGGGGGCTAGCACACATACCAATTAGATACATCCTTAGTTTTATATAAGACTAATTTAATATTTTTTAAATATTGTTTTTTAAGTAGTTGTTAATGATGGTAATTAACTTCTATATGATAGAATGCAAATGGAAAGATACACTAAACAACTCCAATTTCATATACTAGTATGGGAACATTGAAATTATTTGTATAGCATTAAGAATTGCTTCCGTAATCAAGTTCTTATATTTCTTGTTCTATTTTTGTTTTAGATTCTAATTCTTGGTAAGAGCACATGCACACCCAAAACATGTTTCACCTAGAACACTGCTTGTTCTGTTTTAGATTTGGTTCAAAGGACTTCTCCTTTTCTTGGTATTTTCATAGCAATCAAATTGACACGCGTTACTTCTGGAATTTTGGGTGCCTGACCTTTGCTTGCAATTGTCAGCATTTTGTGTACAACAAAGAAGATTAGTGATCACTGAATACATTGCCTTAGAACGCCGGAAGCTCGAGTAGTGATGTTCGCAGTCATTAATAGTTTCTAAGCCAAAAAATCATGATTTTGTAAGTAATTAAAATGCTAAAAGCTCCAATAATAAGCGGGGCCACCTTACAACTTAATCAAAAGTTGTCCGGCATACACATAGCATCTGTCCATGCAAAAGCCATACATTTTGTGACTCCCGCAAGGGAAGTCCCAAATCCTAGAGAGTCATTGAATAGATTTTTAAGAAATGGAAAGTTAGGTTAAGCCTACCCAATTTTATGGTATGCTGTAGAAGGTTCATCATTCGCAACTCTATTTAAAATGGTTCTTAGCTGTTAAGAGACGTATTCTAAAGGCCATCTCTACTTTTAGATCTAATATTTGAGGTAAGCTCTGAAATTGAAAACTTTCCCACTAAGTTCAACACTTAAAGATAGTGATTATATAGTCTTAGCATTTGAACTTGGACTGTTAAATAGTTCCGATTCAACTTCACTTTCCAAAGTACTAAAAAACTATCATATCACAGCCCATTAGGCGAGCTATCTATATTTCTAAGTACTTATAGACGTTGATTCTAAAATACCCCTCTCTAAATTTGCCTCATTCATTGATGTACACGTAACTTTCACATTAAGTTTTATGTTTAGAGTTTATGATAATATAATCCCAGCATTTTATTTGTCTTATAAAGAATTTCGGATTCAATGTTAATTTCTCAATTAACAAAAACACACCATGACATTGCCATGGTCCCCCCCTCATCCCCATTTGAATGGAGCGTGCAACTTAACACTTAATTACCAAAAAAATTCGCCAATATATATATTGTGAATTTTCTTGTCCGCAATGATACGCTCCCCACTTGATTATGAATTTGATATAAATAGTTGTCCTCAATGTGGTGTTCCCCATCTGCATATGAAATTGATAAAAATAGTCTTCCATACACATAAATACAAAGGCATGTATCATTCTTGCATATACATCACATTTGCTTTCCAGGAATACTTTTTTAATATCCCAAACCTATAGCTGTGCACTGCACTGATACAAAAATCATTGAAAAAACTTGTCAATCATCCATGCATCCATCTGCGCATTACCTGGTCTCATGCGCATGGGTTTATACAATTCTCATTGTATGATCAAAGAAAATGGAGATTTTAATTATATGTTGCAAAATTTTCCCCCATGCTGTTTCCAAGAGCTTATACATAATTTGCATAGCGCAATTATCGATACCATTAATTTGTAGTCTAAACTGCACTATTCTATCCTAATGGCTTCAATCAAATTGATAAATTTAGCCATCTAGTTCGCAATCTTTTTTGGACTATGATTTTTTCCTTGTGGAAAGAGCTGAAAATGTACCTATAAGATATTTGTGAGTTCAAACACACACACATGAAGCTCCTTGATATATTCAAAATAATGCTTATTTTTTAGTTGCGTGAGGTTTCACAACCAAGGAGCAAGTTTCATAATGCACTCCAATAACAAAGCAACTTAATTTCTGAAAAATATGGAGACTAAGAAAAATGTTATTATAGTACCTGATTCTTATACACAGTCCCTTTGGCCCTTGGAATAAGAAATAGCTTCAATTGATCAGTAGTAATTAAATATGCTCCATGAGACAATTCGATTGTAACAATTTGGTTAAACTCTAGTGTTAATATCTCTGTTGTTCCTTTGCTAGCTACATTTTCGTTGTGTAAGCTCTCTCTCATACAAACATCACGTTTAGTCTATATATATTAAATAAACCAATGCAAAATTGCAACTTCATGAGATGCAAGGAGCATGCACATTGAATGTTTCTAGTTCACATTGCCAGAAAGAATTATAATTAACAGAGATCCATATAATTCAAGCCTAATATGTGCCCATAAAAGCCATATTGCAATTCAAAAATAATGTTGAATCATTCGTTGTTTGGTACCCACTTTTCTTGTTTAAGGAAAGCCATATATCAAGAGAAGAGTTACATATCAATTGACGAAATACAAGTCTAATACTACAGTCAAATGAAAGGCCGACCTTCATCATAATTTGAAGGTGAAAGGGACGCTTCAGATGCAAAAAGAAATAAAAAGAATCTATGGCACTGCTTCATACTTCATATCAATGCAACTAGCTCATTAGCTAGGCATGTGTACCTTGTACTCCATACCGGCATACCCTCATAAGAAGAAGCTCTTGAATAAAATTTCCCGTGTGACATTATATTGCTAATTTGATTTCTCCCGTTCTCAAACTTGTGTTCAAGCCGCAATCACAAAGAGAGGCTGCAGGTGAACACAAGCAATTAAAAAAGTGCTTGAAAACAGAATGTACAAATATCATTTCAAGTTTTCAAATATAACGGATTGGGAAAAGAAAATCATGATGGAAATAAGATTTATAGTTTTTCGCTAGACATGTATGTGGAACAGAACAAGGGACTAATTGAATAAAGTTTTTGAAAAACTGTATATAAGATTTGTATCATGAACATTTCAGATTATGCTCTGTGAACCATCCTGACGATGGATCACAGAGCATGATCTGTAACATTTATGATAAAAACCCTATACACAGTATTTCCAAAAGCTTTATTCAAGAAAACTTTAAAAACCTCATACACAGATTTTCCAAAAGCTTTATTCAAGAAATCTGTAAAATACTTATAACCTTATGAGCTTAACAAGAGACTACTTCCAAATAGAGAACTTACTGTGTCAATAGAAACCGGCTTGCCATCCTCTGCAATAACTTCTGCAATTGTTCCTGCCCGATCCGCCTGAAAGAAAAAAACAATGAAAGATAGAACTGTAAGATTTGTAAGTTGAATTAATGAAGCATGTATGTAATTTGAAATGTGATCCTTGTGCAACTGTTGATGACATTGTGAGAAAGATCTAAGTTATATAAAATGTCAGATTTCGTACAAGAACAAGTTTAAATAAACTGTTCGGAAGCTAATCAATGGTGAAAAGCATAATCGAGAGGATCAGACCATCCACCATTGCCTGGAATATCTGAGTTAAACGAGAGGAGTATATTTCAGGGAAAAAAGCAGATTATTAAAAGCATATGGTAAAAAAAAGAAGCAGCATTCTCTTAATTAGTGAACACTTAGAAGTTTGGAACTACGAGGAATGACAAGGAGAACAAAGTGGAAAGAACCCCAAGCTGATTGAAATTAGTTATCACCGGAAAACTATAAAATAAATAGACAGTATAAAATCCATAAAACTATAGTGAGAAGCAAGTCTCGAGATATTCTAGATCAAAGTGAATTTTGATAATGCTGAAAGAGGAAATTCAGGCAAAGTAGGGAGCAGAAATGTTTTTGAGACTACAACGGGAATGATATTGCTTGCCTTTAGCTTGAAATTAATCTCACATCCAATCAAGTTGATCCCAGAACCCTTCTTTTGGAACAATTGACATACCCAAATACCGTGGTGAGACTTGTAGATTAATGGAGATTCTCAAATGGTCAACATAACAAGAGGAAACGGCTAGGCCAGATTTGGCAATTGAGATCAACCTTGGTAGAGGCTCCATCAATTGACACTCTTGAATTTGGTTCCTTTTATCAATATTCAATGAGAAGGAAATAAGATTGCAGACCTTGGGAAGGAGGTTGTTTAATAATAAAAAACAGAAATCTAGATTCCCAGCTTCAATGCTGACCTGGAGTGAACAAAGGACTAACTGAGAAGAGGACTGAGTGAGAAGAAGAGAGATTTCATGTGGTCCTTGAAAATTATCCCCAAATCTTCCAATTCTAGGAGCTTCCTTCATTTCATTATGAATGGAAATGAGTTTGATTTGGCTTCAGTTTGGGTTTCTGAAGCTTTTCATGAAAGTTATGATGGTTCTGCAAGAATAAAATTCAGACAAAGATTTACAATTTAGAGAAATTGCAGCATCGGTTCCAATGGATGCACCAAAAAAGGGAATTACATGTTTGTGAGCCTTCCCAACCTTTCTACTCAGACAACAGGAAAGAAGGGGGCAGTCCTGTCTCTTCAGGACTGGTATGGCAGTACAGAATTTACTAAGACCAGTTAACATGGTTTCCAGATGCAGCTTACTGGGAATGTGAAGGATAAAATGGATAATGGATAAGGATAATAAAAAGATGAATGTTTTTAAGCTGCTAATAAATTTCTTCCCTCCAGTTGCAGATCTGCAAAAATGTGAATTTGAATTTGAATCACATTTGATGTGTTAACATCACAAGAAACTTGTAAGAGCAACAAACTCTATGACAGTGAGTGTTTAGAGAAAGAGTTTGTAATTGTGAAGTGCTAATGACATTTGCACACTGCCCTAAGATTTGTGCTGTTCACCAAGACGTTGAACACAAATATACTAAAGGATTAGACAAAACTACAAATGTCAGGTTCTCACTTTGGTTTATGTTGTTTAAAAATTAAATTTTATCATCAACAACAGAAGACACAATAATTGTGTGGATGACCCAGAAGAAGATAACAAGAAAGTAGAAATTCAGATAGAATATCCTAAGACTGCAATTGAAGGCTACAGAAAACAACTCGTAATACTTTCTCATTTCCTTGATGCACTTTTTTGGGACAATATGGATTTCAGCTCTGCATCTCTCGCTGCACACTTAGAAGAAGGACAAAAAATAGATGGGACCTTAAACAGAGCCCAATCTTGAACAATAAGTTACAGGGAATAAGAATTGGGCATGATTGCTTTAACCAGGCACTCAGAAGCATAGTATACAAAAAAAAAAGTCTGATATAGGGAGTTTAGTCCGAATACCAAAAACCAGGGGAATTCAAGTGAGTGTGAGAAATCATATATATACAAGGAATCTGAGCGGGACAGAGTAGAATATGAGGCGGCTTTGACATCAGTATATCAACCATGTTCTGATTAGTTCATCCAGCTTTTGTTCAATATCTCAAACACTAAGACTCTCGGAGGTGGAACAAAAACTATTCACTTCATGCTTCATAGGTCTAAGCTATGAAAGGATAGAACAAGAACGACAGTCCAAAATGGTTGCTTTATCCAAACAGCAAGTATTTCTTCCACTGTTCACTTTTGTGCTGTTCATACCATTTAGCTTCCTATCCTCTCCAGCTTAAGGAAGAAATCAGCAAGCACGGTATACTTCACCAAAGGTAATAAAATTACAGCAAAATGGATAAATATCGTCTGCAGCATGCTACAGTTTCTCATTATCCTTCAGCATTATACAATAGTGTCTTCTACAACATCTAGCTGCAGCTAACATTGTAGATGTGGTTTTACTGCTGCACATTTCAGCAGCTATTATCAGGATATTCAGTTGGCTCATCCTGCTTTAAAACAAGGTGCAGGGTGACTTTTAAATAGTTCTGATTTAAATTGCAGTACTCTATTAATACCATCATAGAAGAGAATACATAAGGAAAAAGCTCAAAGATAGTGACAGCCTCAGCAGACATCTGCAGTTTACAGCATGACAAAAACACAGGTTTAAATAATGGAGGCAGAATGGAAAGGAGTTCTATAGGATGTGCCAGAACAGCATGCTGCTCCATGGAGCCGCTGTCTTGCTCTCTTTGTGAAGCATTTATTTCCTCCTTTGAGGGCAAATATGTTTTTGTCTGAAAGATGCAAGGGCCATAGAGAATGATATTCAGCATTAGAGCAGTGGAATGCTTTATTTTCCACTTAAGTTGTTAAGTGGGAGCAGAAATAAGTCAAACCAAATTTATCCTTGACATTTGCTACAAAGCCAAGATAAGAGTGTCACTTTTAGCTGTTGAGTCAGAGAACAGTAGGATCAGACATTTAAATTGAGTGTTATTAACGCTCATACTGAGAAATGGGCAGTTTTTAAAATGTAAACGGATGCCACTGTCTTTATAAACATAGATCTGCTATATTTGAAGGCCAAGGCATAATTTTAGTTAATAGCATCACCAAACAGCCCCAACCTATTAATCTCTAGCTACCTAGCCTAACCTGATCCCCTTTTTATTAGATTGGATATCACCCAACAAATGACCATATCAAGATGAAACTGTAATAAAAGCCTCATTCAACTTAGTAATTCTAGAGAGCCATATAGCCTCAATGTCCCGTTTATTTATCTGGCATTTTCTGTGAAATTATAGGTTCTCTTCTTCAATACTCTGTTATATAGTTCTACTGTCATTTGTTTCACATTGGCTTTTGACTAAGTACATGGCCTAAAAGATAAAAGCAAATGTTTGCTACCATTTCCCACCAATCATGATATTAAGTTTGTTTTCTTCTTTTTTGATAGATAAAGTCTCTTAGTTGCTCCTGCCTAAGCAATAAATAAAGGGCACCGAAAGAAACTTATCCCACCTCAATTTCATTCATCAGCTTCATGGCTTCAATAATGCAAAGCACCTGACCTTTCCTTACTTGATCTCCAACCTGTGATGAAAACAGAGAATTGAATTTGACTAAATACCTATATTTCCGTGATCTTAGTAAGCCTGCTAAAGATCCATAAAACATTACAATAACAAAACAAATTTAAAGAAATTCACTAGCGCCTAAAACAAGTTACAATAAGAAAAAATTACCTTTACAAATGGTGGCTCACCAGGTGCAGGACTCCTGTACAAAGTTCCAGCCATAGGACTTTTCAAAGGTGGATGTCCAGATCGTGCAGGAGCAGATTCTTTAGGGGGCGATGGTGCAGCAGGTACAATAGAAGTTGATGGTGCAGGTGCAGCAGGTGCCGGTGGTGGGGGAGCTGCAGCTGTTGGATAAGGAGCATGTACCATTACTTGCTGAGGTGGAGGGGGAGGCTGAGGCAATGCCTCCTTTTTCCTAATCAAGAGTTCACAATCTCGTTGTTTTAGATGCAACTCCATAATATCCCTAGAGTCCACAAGCCTGCATCAAAAAGATTGAACAGCAGCAAACTATTTTAATATATAAAACCATCGAGGAATTCAAGTGACTTCCAATGCACCTAGCACAGCTTTCACTTGCTATTATAGACAGATTCCATGATCCAAAGTAATTTACCAATACTGGCCATATACTGTGATTGTTTGCTATAAAAATGAACAAATAAACATGTTCTGCATCTTGGCCACCCCTGGAAACAAGCTGCTATAAGGAACTACACAAACAGAATGACATGAATCCTTTCCTTTTTTTTCCTTTTAAGTCAGCAGGAAAGATATGCACACTAAATGCCATATAGCCTGGGAATTAGTCAATTATAAAGGAACTATTCAAAATATGCCCCAAGCATAGATAAAGCCTCACTTTACAAGATTAGCCACTTCCTCCATAAATGTGGTAATAGATTCTTCTGTCATTGTTGAAGCCGGTGGAGGAGCCTCTACTGCAGGCTTGACTTCTTTCTCTTCTGATGATGGCACTTCCACGCTTGGGGCAGAAACTGCAGCGGCATTAGATGATCCATCAACTGCAACCTGCTGAGAGGTGTGAGATACATTCCCTCAATGAATGGTCATCACATGATAACAACACAATGCCACAGAAAATTCAATGACTTACCTTATTGACAGGTGACTTCCACACAGTTCGCAAAGATCCCTGTGAAGAGGATATCAACATTAGTGATCATTAGAACACATAATGTTTTTAAAAATCTGCAAAAATGTAAGTACTAGCTGCAACATCTAGGGCCACCAATTTCACCTCCAACCATTCGCTATCAAAGTTCTCAAGCAGTTACTAAAGGATTCAGCATTTTAGAACTGGCATTCAGAGAAAAACACTTTTTAATTGATTTGAAATTTTGACGTAAGTGTAATTGACTTTGAAAGACTTGCTAGACATTGATCTTGTTTGTAAATTTTGTATTTTCCGGTGCCCAAAGCTTAGATATGCTACCTTTTTGTAAATTGTTAATAAAATATTCTAAAAAAGGAATACATCAAGGCAAGGGGATCCACAAAGCACCACAAGAACAACTGAGTGTTACAGTAAGAAAGATATCACCATGAGATTATACACAACTAAGAAGACCAGCAAATTTATTCTGGAATAAAATCTCTTGGTAGAGAGGTGACGTGTATATGAGCTTGCAATCAAAATTTCACTGCAATAATAATAATGGGAACAGCCTAAGGTATCCATAAAGCACAGAAGACATCACTAAGCAATGTTAGAGCTTGAGGAGAGGAGGGGTACTTCCTGATTGACAAAATATTGCCGCATAGAATACTTAGTAAATTTCCCTTTCCTCATAATTATATTCAATGTGAAAGAGTTTAAAGATTTGTACGGAAAGAAGGCTTCAGCTCTCCTAAACAAGTCTACGGAGTGAAATACGGCCATGATTTAGAAATACCCAATGGTGTAGGAAGACTGGAGAAGCTTGGTTTGCTCCCAAAGTTGATCATGAGATCCAAACCAATGGGGTAGAAAATTTGAACCATATATAATGTAAAAAGTGACAAATTTCTCATGTTTTTAGAAAGGGGTCTCACTTGACTGTGACCTAAGAAATCAATTTGGCTTTTTGAAGTGGAAGCATGGCACAATGGTAGAATTTTACGCTTTCGATCTCTTTCAGGTTTAATTCCTCTATTGACCAAAACATAGTAAATTGGATCATCCTTGTGCAACATACTCATGGTTAGACAGACTGGCAGGCTTAAAAAATTCCCTAGGTTGTCATGAGTTTGAAACTCAAGTAGTAAAAAAATTGAGCGATACATATTATTGACGCTTGAAGCTGTAATTGAAGAAGCACAAACCCATAAGTGTTCAGTGTACTGTTGTTTTGTTGATCTCCGGAAGGCATTTGACACTTCCTAGACAGCTTGCTATCCAAAAGCTTTTAAGACTTGTAGATTCAGAATATTTTGTTCTTGCTGAATTGTTTCTGGATTTGATTGTGTAAGTAGTTTTCTGCATGAATGTTTCGTATCACCCTGATCCATCATCAAGATGAAGTAGAGAGCTCCAAGGAAAAAAATGATTAGTTGCAGACCAAGAACTACAAAAAGATATGAAAGAGGGAAGAGAGAGAGTGGGGTTACGTGTGAAACAAGTCACAAGGATGCTACTACTTAGACCATAGAGTTTGATTGCAAACTTACAAAAGAAACTCCTTAATATTTTGTTCTTGTCATGACACTTTATAAGAAGGTGGTTGGTCAGGTTGAACTCCTTCTGGGTTTACAGAGGATATTAATAGTAACATTAATGTTAAACAGGGTTGTCCACTTCACCTCCTCTGTTTGGTCTCTCTATAGATAAATTGAAGGAGATCATGCAACAATAGATGATGATTGTATTCTTCACGATATAATCATAACTATGCTATTTGCAGATGATTTTTTTTAATTGTAAATTATATATATATATATTCTTGCAATTTTCTTGCAGCCCCATTAACCTAATTTGGGTTACAGTAGACAATAATATATAACTTTCAAGTTTCAAAATATAGCATAAAGTGTAAAGTCAAATTTTGAATATTAAATTCAAATAAAAAGTCCCTCATACAGCAAGTTAGCTGACTAAGCAGTGACCTAAACATCCACCATTAACTCTCTTCACCTTTTTTTCAAAATTAATGAAAGAATGCAAACTAAAACACAGTTATGCAGATCTCAAACAAAGCAAAAGAAGCAAGGTAATGAACTAAAAATCTCGTTAAACCCTGTTAAAGCTACTATGGAGAGAAGACTTGCATGGAATTGGCGAGCGAGGGGGCGATGGAGGCGCGCTGAAGAGAGTGAGAAAGCCCAAACACGGCGCCTGAGATTCGAAACCCTGACACGCTGAGGAGCTGAAATGGTCGTGGCATTACTAACGGACTCGGCTTTTACCAGAGGTGCAGAAGCGTGGACAGTAGTCATGGCCATGGCTGCTGTACGAGTAAGAAACTGCGCAGATTCGAACCAGCGAGAAGCTCACACAAAGGCCGTGAAATAAAGAATGGAAATGTTTGGTAACTCCGTTGTTATTGCATATACGACGCTCCTCTTCCAGAATTGCTGTCTAACAAAAATCCACCCATCGAACAATCCGCCTCCTAATTCATCGAGCAATCCGCCTCCTAATTCTTCGAGTAATCCGCTCTTTAATTAAACTTTAGTTCTTCTGTAAATTTGTCCATAGTAGCAGGTGATTCTAACTTTTCTAATGTTCTCGAACATGAGGTAACATCATTAATAAATAATATTTATAGAAAAGTTAACACTTTATTTACGAGGCAGCATGTGGGGAAACACAAGTAGTTGACCTACTAAGTCAGGCCTCAACTATATCTCATTAAACTTATTAAATATGATGGCATAGTTTCTCTTCTTCTACCTCTAGGGTTAAAACAACATATACAAAATAATTACGCATTAATTTTGGAAATTCTTATTGTTTTGGTTAAAGAGTTTTATGTTAAATTTAGATTGTTCTTTAATTTGATATGAGAGTGTGAATCTAAGATAATACATTTTACATTGAGAGTTAAGGATTGAAGGGTGTCTATTCTATTAAAGTTATCGTATGGACAATCCTGACCTCCTCTCTTATTTATTGCACCTCCGAGAGATTTGAACATTGATGACTGACATTATTAAGGAACATATCTATCATCCTCATTTATTGTGTTCAACTAATTGAGGTACAATCCTTTGGTATAACTTGAAAAAATTACTAAAAATAAAATAAAATAAGCTAGTTTCAAATAATATTTTCACTTACACTAAAATAATATTGTAATGAAGAAAATTGCATATCGTGTACTTTTTTCATTTATTTTGGGTTCACTTTGGTTAGATTGTCCTTTTTGTAATGGCAAGTCTATAAGTGATTTAGTTTTTGTGATAGTTGGCACATAACCTAAGCCTTACCTATTTATTTTTGCATTTACTCCTCTGAACCAATGTTGATCCTTAGTTTTCTCTATTTTCCCTTGGGTCAAATCTATAATTTGTGCATGTGAGCTAAGTGAGATAAGTAATTTGCAAAATTATCTTGAAACTTTTAATTCAAATTCAAATTTGGGGTCAACCTTACCTTTTCCACTTAATAGCCATGTACTAACTAGATGCATAAAATGTTTCATTTGTGCCCTTTGGGATTGTATTTAAAGGAGTAATCCTAGTTAATTTTATATTATTGATAGATTAGCTCAAATTCCTACTTGCATAATTATTAAGGAGTTATTATTAAAGTACCTATATTGCATCATTGCCTAGGGCATCCATTATATGCTTGCTTGTTGGAACTTGGATCATTTTCAAAGCCATCAATCTCATGTCCTTGCAAGGTTTGACACAAGGGAGATATATCCCTATCACATAAACTCTTGATCACACCAAATTAGTTTTTATGTGAAGCAGTCATAGACAACTAGGTGAGGTAAGCATGGACAACTAAGGTGAGAAATACGTAAACATATGAAGATTAGAAAATGATAGATATGTGTGTTTTAGGTCAAATTCATAGTTGCACAAGCTGAATCCACAATTACACAAGGTAAATTCATAATTATGCTAACAATTTTATAATCACAAAAGTGACTCCAATAGATAGACAAAGTTTTACAAAGACAACAACGCTTACTAAAATTTATATACATTGGAAAATCACATTCAGACATCTATCATAGCATATTTATATTGGATTTCTATCTAAGTACCTTAGCTTATTTATTTATTTTTTTAAACATATACTTTAGTACATTTTAATTCCTAGCTCTTTAATCTAGTGTAACTATGATTATTGCTATTTAGTTATTGTTTTACCCTATATAGTTACATAAAGACGAACTTTGTTTCTTTACACCTAATGAGCCTCTTCTTGATTCATGATAGTTCTCCTACATGTGCCTCTTTGGATTCATTCTTCCTTAAGTAGCCTAGTGGTTTATGCTCACTTGTATGATCACACTCTTGATGCACCTAATCAATGTAGTTTTTTTCTTTTAGGCTACTTATCTATGACGACTATCATAGTGATGAGCATTATGATTGTCCTTCTTTTATTACTAGTGATATATTACTACACGACATACCTTGTCCACAAGAGGTTGTTATACTTTTTTGTAGCACATGATCATCCTTGTTTTATATTTTATGGCTCATTGTTGTTTGGTGATATGTTTATTGAAGAGTTGATGCAAGAGCATCCCAAAGAAACCTATCACAATTCACTGCAAAATCCCATTATGGCTCATGATAGAGAAATGGAGTCTTATAATATCTCACAAACATCTTATCCAAATCTTGGGAGTTTTGGATCAAAGTATAAAAAGTTATCGTTATCAAAAGATCATAGCTCAAAACATTCAACATACATCCCATCAAGTGGGGTCTGTGGAACCTTTTGTACCTTATGGCATTCAACCCAACATATCTCAAGGTAGTAAAATACTAGAGAGGTTCTCAATTGGAATCGCATCGAGTATATTCAACACCAATGCTTCATCAATGAGTTTTGGCTAATTTACATGTTTCATAAGATATCAAATTTTGGAACACTTTATGGCCAATGTGGAATATTCCTAAATCTTGAAACTAACATATAAACATCTCTTGGATTCATTTGGAAGTAGCTAGGAAGTTAGAAGACCTACCAAACCTTTAAGTATTCATAATAGATAGATGGTAAGGAGGATAGTGAGATTTATTGTCATATCTTGCATGTAAGCTTGTAATAAGTTTATGGTGACTTGTGAGCCAACCTATAATCTACATGTAGAAAGTCAATGAGTGTTGTGATCATTATGTGATACTGAATCAAATGAGAAGTTTCACTATGTTTTATACTATTTCTATTATGTTAACTCTAGCTATCTGATTGGACATTCCTTCCTCTTGACCCTCCATTTATGACTGCACCAAGTGGTATCGAAGTCAATTTTTGATCCATTGGGAGAGTGATCTAGTAAATCAAAGGGTGAATATATCATCAACTAGAGGAAACTTGCAAGTTTTTTTAACACATCATTGATTGTGAGGCAGTTATGTGTTGTAACTTTGTAGCCAAATTGTCGACCTGGGTTAGTTGCACCATAAATGAGGAAATATTCCATTGAGGAGAATTCTCGGTATGGACAATATTACTATAAGAATGGAATAAATTATAGACATGATAAGGCCAATGAAGATCCAATTGTATATTGTACAAGAGGATAGGAAAAGAGGTCTAAACCCTAGACATGAGGATGAGGAATTGGGAGCTCAAATTGTAGATCATAACGAGGTGAAAGGAAACTTGCAGCCACATAATGACAATTTTCACATAACCCAAAAGAGAAATCTATGCAAATAATTATTCATAATCCACATGCAAGAGAATAGACATATCGATCAAATAGTGACATTAGATATACCCTAGGAAAATCCTCAAGAGGGAAAAACCCACCATCCAAAAGCAACCATGACTCATGTATTATTCAACAATTACATTGCAATACATCTTTGGAGTTCTCCATGAACACCATTGAAGCATCAAGCCCTCTACAACCACTCCATGTGAACAAGCATGTGACCACACATTCCAAACCATGCTTCAACCCTCACAAATGCTAACAAGATCTAACCTGTCAAACAACCATCCTTAAACAACTACCCATGTGGTTGCTTTTCTAGAAAAAAGCTCCTAAAAAACACCAAGTGGTATTACATAAAACCATGTGACTAAAACCATGAGATTACAAAACCCTATCCCCACAATTAATATTGGGTACTTTATTAAATTACTTTCTCCAATATTAAATAAATACATTTTTACAACTTACATTATGTCCCAATGTTACATACAACATAAAGTGGCCCCAAGACTATTAACTCCTAGTGATGCACGTACTTCTAGGTCCCCTAGGTGCACAACACAATAATAAATTAAACATTATAAAAATTATGCAAGGTTCACAACACCTAATTCTTAACATTCTCTCAATTGTTGCATACATTGCATTATAAGGGGTAACAAGTAATCTCAAAACATGAACAAGGGAACAATCCATATAGCCACATATACCATCAAAGAATCAAAGTGCTCCATGTGCTCCATCAAGATACCTACAACAAGAAACAAGGTGACCACCATCCCAAGCATAAATACTCTCATCCTCCATAATGCCAATGCACATAGATAAGAAACCATCCAAAGAGAAGCCACACAATTTGTCACAATGAAGCATAAGTCTTGCCTCAACTGATTTCCCAAACACAAACACTTAATCCAAAGGTATCAATATGTGCCAATAGCTATCAAGATACACTAACCATATCGAAATAACACCCTTAGAAACTACTAAAACATCCAACTATCCATACCTCCAAGGTATAAAAAACATAGTAAAACTTGTGTCATCAACATCTACACACATAAATCGAAATCACAAGCTCCATGTGCAAACCTGTCAATGAATAACATGCACATCTAGGAACTCCCATTGCATGGGTAATGCAAATATGAAAATGACCAAGGCATACCAAGTCTACCAATAGCATCACATATAAGGTGTAAACAACATCATGTAGTATCAAATAACATCCACAATGATATACAAAACTTGTAAACCAATAACCTGTAACAACTCTCACCACAAGTCTTCATAGCTCTCCCATGTTCTTCACACCCAAAAAAGGAAAGAGATAAAGGAATCTCCATGTCATGACCCAAGAACATAAGTGAAAACACATGACCACAAGCTAGTGATCACAATAGCTTCAACCAAACCTGAAAACCAATGTAATGTGAAACCAAACATCTAGGAAGATAATCAAGACCAAAGAGAGAAACATTGCATAAATCATACACTTGTAGAAAGTCCTTCGACATACACCTCTAAATTCCAATTGTGTCAAATATGATGTCTTCCATAATACCCTAATAGAAAATACATAACAACACCCAACTTGTTCAATCACCAAGATAAAACTTAACATATGTATCATGTAACCAATCATGGAAGCCTCTCAAACCAAAGAAGATCAAACTAAATATCCATCCCATATAAGGAGATCAACCCAATACATCTCCTAAACTCAACATCAATGATTTCACTCACAATGCATAAGGATATGAACATGCCAACACTCCTCAAATGAACCCTCTAGAACCAAAGATCCATAGCTCAAGATCCATATGCATGAGAAGACAAAGCATAAGCATAATGCACCTAAAAGAAATAATGGGTAATACCTCTCAAGTAAACTACTGAGTAGACCAAGAGTGGGGAATGAGAATGCTCCTCCAAGATATCCAAGTCATCATGAGTCATCCAAGAAAAATCTCCTCATAGGTCCATGTTGGACTCGCTTCCAACCAAAGTCTAGGCTCCTCGAGATTCCTATTGAAATATCATCAAGCATAACCATCTCAAAAACATGTCTCTAACCACAAGAGAACTATAGGCCTCACCTAAGTCTCCATGTATCCATGAGCACCTATAATCGATGAATACATGTTAAACTCCAAATGCAACATAGCATCATCATGAAGTAATCAAGCAAATGATCGTGTACTCAATACAAGAGAACATAACAAGATCAATGTTAAAGCTCTAATAATGAATCAAGAACATAAACATGACAACATGATCTAAACATCTCCTCCTATGAGATCACATGCTCCATATGAACATAACATATTCTCTAATCAACATAACATGTATCATGCCAAAACTCTAACATGTGATCAAGAGTAAACCGTGACATAATAGCAATCATCCTATCAAACAAGGATAACATGTCAAAAGAAAAAAGCATATACAACACCTCAACCAAAGAATCCATGAGTCCTCCATGGCTCCAAAATGTCAACATCTCCAATCAACATGAAGATAACCATTCATCACCAATGATGAATCACATCACTACCAACAACTCCCACTGAACTGTGATACAGAGCTACACATGACATCGTGACAACCATCTCCTCCATGAATATCATTTCAGCTGACACACACAATTGAAATGTTAGTACCATTAAGTGAAACCAATATATCCAAGCCATGAAGATACAACTGCCAACAAACCATCAAGAATATATCCAACACCGTCAATCCATCACTGTCAAAAGCTCCCACTAAAAAAGTGTAACCAAACTATCCATGACAAAATGATAAAACCATCATGTAACAAGTCCCAAAATTGACTTCCATGTACTACAAACATCATCCATCCTCTCATCTCAAAGCACACATACCAATGTACATATGACCACAAACAATACCAACTATCAAAGTTTGCAACAATAATAAATCAAACTTGGTCGATATAGACAGTCCACAACTGAGCCATCCCACTACAAGAAAATGGGTAGCTAATCCACAACCAACATAACTCGTAGATCCAATCACTGAAACATGCAAACTCATCATCACATTAGTAAACTACAAACTGATATATCTAAGAGAATAATCCTATAGAACAAATCAATCAAACACCAAATCAACCTTAGATCTTACTTGAAAAACATGTCCAAACCCAAGTAGCATAGTCACAAAACCAAAAAAGCATATAGGAGATAAGAAACAACCTGTTAGGAATTGCATGCAGAAAATATCAATTAAATGCAAATAAAGATTAAACAGAGGAATGAAAACCACAAAAATAATAACAATGAGAGACAATTTTTAATGCGGTTCACCCAAACTCAAGCTACATCCACCAACAAAGATTCCAATATTATTATCCAACAAATTGAATGGATTACAACCCACAATCCTTGCAACTCAATACCACTGCAAATGCTACAATACAATGTCAACAGAAACCCTAACCCTTAGCCTTTTATCAAGACTTATGTCGGTTACAAAATAAGGTTTTTTTATGTTAGCCAATAGAAAAAATAACTCTTGATGAAATAATAAAAAATTGTGAGAGGTTTTGGGGGTGCTGCCCTCGAGCCCCTGTGGGGCTACTGCCCCTCGATCCTACCCTGTATCATGATAGGGAGCATGCTAGGGGTACTACCCCTAGACCCTACAAGGAGCGCTGCCACCAAACCCTCGTTAAATAATTTGGGGGGAAACCCGATCGATAAAATTTGGGGATAATTTAACCTTCGAGTCTAATTAGGCTCCATATAACAACACAACCTCCTAATGTCAAACTTAATCACCACCAAAATACCACAAAACTTATTATGTCATGCCAATACAAAAGTGTACTTGTATAATCATGACACCATAATCAACACCAATGTTGTACCTATACTCAACTATCACCCACATAAGACTCCAAGTTTCAAATCATTTCAACCCATGTCCTCAAAACTGAAGACAACCTATGTACCTATCACTATCAAAGTCCAACTCTAAACAAAAACACATGTAAACCTATACCAAGAAGCACCAAACTGATAATCAATTGTACCATCATGAAAAACACATGAAAACATGTACTCCCTTAAGGTTTCATCTCTTGATTGATTTGGATAATCACACCATGAATCTTAGGCACTCAAAAGTGTTCAAACAAGTACACAATTCTCTTTGATCATTAAATTGAGAATATAATAGCACCACTATGAAGTAAACTAAACATTCTCTCCAATGCCTATTTGAAATTGACAAACCAATTATGTATGCAAAAGTTATGCTCAAAATGTGAAATTGAAAACATTAGGCTTTCAAGCTCCAAAAACTAGTAAAAAAAATAGAAAAGTAAACCTATACCACAATGTAGTACACAAAGAGAGTTTTTTGATGAGTATAAGAAGTCAAAAAATAGACCATCTGGGTGGAAGTTATGCCCATTTGAAAAAAACTGCTATAATTTACCCAATTTGACCAATTTGGTGGCTATTGGGCGGCCCTAGGCTAACCCACTGGTGGTGGCGACACCCTGAATGATGTGCCAGTAGTAGGTCGGTGGAAGATTTTAAACTGGTTTTAAATCCGTTTTAATTTTTCAAACTTAATGTTTTTGACAGACTTTGAAATTGATTTAAATTCATTTTAAAAATTAATGGTGGATTGAATTTTGTTTAAAGCCCCAAGGGATGCAGGTTGAGCCCCGCCTGAATGGGGGTTGGGAAGTGAGGGCTAAGCCCTCACTGACCCTAGCACTAGCAACAGTGACGAAAGTTGGTAATTGGCAATCGTCTGGGGCTAATGACCCCATATTAACTGTCAGTCAGTACAACCAACTATGTAGAGGAATTGGGGGGAGGGGGTCTACGAATGCCCCAAATTATTATTATTTTTTATTTTAAAATTTTTTCAATAAACCTTTTAATGACAAGTTTTGAATAAAAAATATTATTTTAAATATTTACAAGAAATTTTTCTAAAGCTCGATGGATTTTTTTTATTTGATTTTTTGCAAACCGGTAAAATAGGCAATTGTACAACCATATGGTCAAATTCTTTTTCATTTTTTCATAGTGGGAAAAATTTGTCATATTTAATATTATTTTTCATTTCAACTCGAATCCAACCATGAGGTCCATTTTGTCCTAGGGGGTCATTTGCAACGCTTCCTCCACAAAACCCTCATTTGAATGCACATTAAAGAAACCCTTTTGACCCAACATTTCTCACACCTCAAATATACAAACAACCCATCATAACAATAAACCTAAAACCCTTAGATCTATAATAAACAACCTGCAAAATCGTCATATCTTGCCACGTCTTTCATTCTCTCATGCAAAGCCATAGATTTAAACTTAAACGATATTTGCTCATCCTAGGGTTATCCAACCACAACCATGGATCTAATACCAAATGAAAGGAAACTTGCAACCACATAATGGAAATTTCCACATAACCCAAAAGAGAAATCTATGCAAATAAGTATTCAAAATCCACATGCAAGAGAATAGACAACATACCCATCAAAGAATGACACAAGATATACCTTGGGAAAATCCTCAAGAGGGAAAAACACAGCCTCCAAAAACATCTGTGACTCATATATTATTCAGCAATAAACATTACAATACATCTTCAGAGTTCTCCATGAACACCATTAAAGTATCAAGCCCTCTATAGGCACTCCATGTGAACAAACATGTAACCACACATCCCATGTCATGCTTCAAGCCTCACAAATACTAACAAGAGCTAACCTATCACACAAACAACCTTAAACAACTACCCATGTGGTTGCTTTTATAGAAACAAGCTCCTACAAAATTACCAAGTGGTATTACATAAAACCATGCGACTAAAACCATGAGATTACAAAACCATGTCCCCACATTTAATATTGGGTACTTTATTAAATTACTTTCCCCAATATTAAATAAATGCATTTTTACAACTTATATTATGTCTCAATGTTACATGCAACATAAAGTAGCCCCAAGAATGTTAACTCCTAGTGATGTGCGTACTTCTAGGTCCCCCTAGGTGCACCACACACATATTAATAAATTAAACAATATAAACATTATGCAAAGTGTACAACACCTAATTCCTAACATGAGGAAACCTTAGAAGAAGAATCAAACCAAATCAAGATGTTGAAAGCTATTTCCAAGATTGTAAAGAGGCCCATAATTGAGATTTTTAGCTATACTGGTGATTTGATTCTTGAGGAATTAATTGACTAGATAAATTATATGTAAGAATGCTATGAGTATGAAGAAATTGAAGATTTAGAAAGATTGAGGTTTGCAAAAATCAAGTTGAAAGGACATGTTTTTTGGTGGAAGGAAGTTTAATTGCATCAAAATAGGAGAGGAAAGGAAAGGATCATAAAGTGGGATGGTTGGTCAAAATTTTGAAGAATCTATTCATACTCGATGATTATGAGCTTGAATTATTGACGAGATTGTAAAATCTAAGGAAAAAGAAAAATTCAGTGAAGGAGTACACTAAAGAATCTCATAAGATTATCATTAGAATTGGACATAATGAAGCTAGCAAGGAGAAAGTTTCATGATACATCAATGGAATATGGATAAGAATCCAAGAAGATTTAAGCTTGCTAAGGATGACAACAATTGAAGAAGCACCGGTTTATGCTAAAAGTTGAGGAAAAGTTGAACAAAAGATTTGAACACAAGTAGAGAGGCAAAGGAGGAAGATTCCAAAGAAGTACATCACAAATTGGCAAAGGAGGGTCACTTATGGTACATAATAAGGAAGAAATCCCATACCACAATAATGAAAGAGACAATAACTTTCAAGGGAGGAATTTGTTAAGGTAGGTTTTTATTTTCCTAGTGAGTTAATTTATTTTTTCTTATTCATATGTTTTTCCTACACTTTTATTTAAGCTTACTTAAGATAATAAAGTGAGTTCATTATTTAATAACTAGGAGATAAGGTGATGAGGTGTCACCATCCTAAAAGGGTGGATCATTTACTATCTTGATCACTTTATTTAATTTTTTTGGTCACTTCTTATTGGTTGGTTTTCCACCTCCATCATCTCCCTAGTTCTATATAATCTCACTACCTAGCTTGTATTTGCATATTCATGGATGCTCTTGCATATCCATTCTCCATCTTAAAAGTTCTTAATGCATTTCTATCATTCTGACATTGCATATCACTTGGAGTCATTGGTTTGCATGGTTTATGTTTTTCTAGTTTATTTAGCTTAGAATATTTCTTATAAAGTTCCTTGGGTTATCGGTCTATTTCCAATTTCTAACATGGTATCAAAGCTTTTGTTTTGAGAATTCGGATTTTGTAGATTCCTAATTGAGATTTTGAGATTTTTATGTGATGTCTTGTAAAATCTCTTATGCTTTTCTCTTTCATTTTGAACAATCTAGAGAATTAGAAAATGATTTATAAAGATCTGATAACCTCTTCATTTTGTATATGTGTTTGTAAGATCTAGGTGATTGCAAAAATTCTAGTTATATTTGTGGTAATTTTTACTGCTCCATCATGTCCAAGAGGCTTGAGAAATTCAGATTGACTTTCATTTCATCTAATTCGAAGATTATTTGATTCAATTGTAAGTTGGGGTTTGAAGCTTAGATATACCGAACAACTTTTTATTGGAACACTTTCGGCCCTATGGACCTTGCAATTATGTTTATGAGGTTGAGGAGATGAATTTTGACATAAAATTTTCCCATATTCGATGCTAGGAGGGTTGTACAACCTCCCCAACTATATTTGTAGGATCGCTTTTGTTAATTTTTCAAAAAAATATTATGTGCTAAACACATAAGCGCTTAGCACCCAAGGCTTAAGCATTAGGTGCTAAGGTGCTTAACGCCTTAGCACAAGGGCCTAAGACCCCACAACCTTAAGGTAACCTATGGATTTAAGCCGCCTATGCTAGTAATGGCCCATGACTAAAAAGTTTCCATTGTTCTTTAAATCGCGACTTTCAACATAACTGGCTGCGGTTAATTACTAACCGTGACTTGTGGTCCATCAAAACTATAACTGAAAATTTTAAACCATGAAAACTCCACCTGCCTGCCACCTAGTGGCCAACACCATTGCTAGTGCCACCCACAGGCCACTCGAGGGCCACTAGGGCCCTCATTTAGGCCAAATTGGGTCTTTTTTTCAAACTTGTGTAACTTTTTCTCTAGTTATCGAATTTTGGTGAACAAGATATCGTCAAAAAATTGGAGATGAGTACTTTCCATCCACTGGGTTCTTAAAAAGATTTTTTTTCATTTTTTACTAGATATTGCAGTTTGAAGTTGTTCATTGCTTTTTTCTTCAATAGGCCATAACTTTCACCTTGAAGCTCCATTTTTTGAAAAAGAATAGGTGTTGGAAAGGTATTGAAGAGATATGCACATCTATAATGCTAACTTTTCTATATTTTATTTATATTTTTATTTTTATAGAGGGGTAAATGCTTTTGACCCAAAGCTATGAACTGTGAGGTCACAAACAAGGGACCTCATCTCCAACATAAACACTCAACAATTACATCCCAATGGGGTTTGAACCTTGATGGAAAGAACAACAATACAACAACTTAACCATCACACCATGCCACTATTGACAACTTTTCTACATTTTATATTAGGTTCATTTTACATCAAAAATTTTAATTTTGGCCATTGTGGGCCTCGTGAGCATTGTAACTTGGAAAAAGCTTTGTAAATTCACTAAATTATAAAGTGTCAACCTTGTAATCTTTGGGGGGGTGATTTTTGAGACTAGTGGAAAGGGCAGTATCTCTTGATATCTCTTTTGCACTCAACTTACATGTCACTTTTTTGGATCATTCTTGGGGGGATTATACAAGCTAAGATAAATTTCTATTTATTGGGGGGTTAATCATGTCTTATAAAACTTATTTCCATCCTTTTGTTGTCAAGATAACTTCAAATAACTATTTGTCTTGGAAACAAGGGATAAAGAATTGTTGCCTTGAGCAGGATCTACTGTCCTATCTCATTGGACTTGTTACTAAGTCAAGTGACTATGAATAGAAGAATGCATGGTTTAACAATAATGGCATGGTCTATGGAATAATATTTCTTACTATTCATGAGGATACTCTATGCCACATAGAGAACATTGACTACCATTTCACTACTTGGAACATCATCTAACAGTTGTATGGAGACATTGGATCTTCATCTAAAAGTGATATTTTCTTGGATAACCAAGCTCTTGTGAATGATACTAACACATATGGTGCCCCATTTTGTGTGGAAACACCCTCTTTTGATGATTGGTTCATTAATACTCCATCAACAATGCCTATTACAACTTTAGAGTTTAGATATGCTTCTTTGAGTTCTTCCAGTGATACATCATAGTAGGGTCATTTATGTCTTCTAGATTTAGTTCATTGGGAAAAAATTCTACCAAACATATCTTATTTATTTGTAGATTCCCTCATTTCAAATATAGATAGCACTACTAAGTACATATGTCTTCTCTTTAAGAACAACTCTTTTTTCCTTGCATTTGTTGCTACTACAAAGTTCAGTGTTTCTTCTTTGAGAGCTTCTAGTGATTCCTTGTAGTAGGACATCCATAATACTTCTGATTCAACTTTGTGGGATGATGTCTTAATAGGTAATTTAAAATTGTTTATGGAGATGCATATTATAGATTTGGGTGACCCTATTGATTGTGCCCATCTTCTCTTTGATGAAGTTGATTCTTCTCCAGTTGTTGTGAGGGAACACTCTAACCCTCTTGTTCATTCTCTACATGATCATTCATTGAAATTTAACATGAGTGTGGATAGATTGGATCAAAATTTAGAGGAGATATCTTCAAAGGAGATACTTGAGTCTTTGTATTTTTTTTTCTACATTTGTCTCTAGGAGATTCTAATTTTTCATTTTTAGTAATGTGGCCTAGAATGCTTGATTTGATTGTAAGAGCCTTTAGAATTGACATGGGCACTTGAGTTGAGTTCAAAGACTTCATACATATTCCTTTCATGAATGGGGAAATAGCTTGCATAAACCTTGGGTTTTTTCTTCCTAAGGGGAGGAATGTTGTTTGACGATCATGGACTATCCTCTACATCTAGTTTTGAGCATCTACCATTGGACCTCTTTGGGGAGGGGCTACTTAGTCCTTCTCTTTTCTCTCTCTCTCTATTATAGAGGGGTGATTCCACAATAGTGGGTTACACTTTTTGGCCAAACTTGACATTGAACTGAACTTTTTTAACTAAATCTTCACTTTTAGACACCTATAATTATTAAACCATGAGGAATTTGAAGATGATGCAAAATAGTGGTTTGTGACATTTTGTCTATAGATTCTAAATATATTTTTTTCAAAAATTTTGGAACCAAATTATATTTCTTTTCCCATCTCCTTTGATAACTAGTTTTTCACAATAAACACCATTTTTAAAGAGTGATGTTATTGTATAACACATAACTTGTTTTCTATGAAGGATACAATTTTTTTTTTTTTTTGAATTTATATTTATAACTACAATATCTAGCTCTTTCATGTGGTTTCATAGTGTACGTATAACACATTGCATTCAAACTAATTTTATTTTTTTCTTAATTAAGTTTTGAATTCAAACTAATTGCAATTTAGACATAGGATTATTGTATAACACATAACTTTGTTTTGTACGTATGGAAATTCTTTTTTTTGTTGCATCAAGGAAATAAATACCAAGAGCATAGATATTTTCAAATATTTT
The DNA here is from genome assembly GCA_007258455.2 of Sequoia sempervirens. NCBI lineage: Eukaryota > Viridiplantae > Streptophyta > Pinopsida > Cupressales > Cupressaceae > Sequoia > Sequoia sempervirens. Next base: position 302,531,365 of record VDFB02086081.1, on the reverse strand, counting down.
TTTGGTAATCTACTATTTTTCCACATGTGTAGAACAAAGAACTTGATGTTCAATCAAAAACCTACATTCACAAGAAATGAAAAATAAATATAATAATCAAATTAAATATATTTAAAATTATACTATATATATTTAAAATTATACCTTTTGGGAATCTTATAATAAGGACTATATATTTACAAAACATAAATTTTAAATGAATTCATTTGATCCCCTAAAAGGTAAATCAAAAGTGATTTTTTATCATCATTTTGATAGGTGTAGAGGAGACTCCATTATAGGTATGGTTTAAAACTAGCAAGGTTCTATCCAAGGGGGTTTGATCAAACCATCTTCAATTAAAATTCTTTAAACGAAACCTTTCAAGACTTAAATCATTACATTTTCTAAAAATATGTGATTTCAACAAAAATCAGAATGTCCCAAAAAGTGTAACCCATTATTGTGGCAACACCCAGGGGGTGTTATCTCTCTATGGGGGGTTCTTCTTTTGGGAGGGGTTTACTATGTACATGGGTACCTACATGGCTTCATTTTTCAAGATGTAAATTTTCATCCCCCTAAGCTACACTTGGGGGGTGTTAGTGTAGATTTTTATTTTCCTAGTGGGTTAATTTATTTTCCCTTAGTCATAGGTTTTTCTTACACTTTTATTTAAGCTTTATTATGATAATAAAGTGAGTTTACTATTTAATAAATAAGAGATAAGGTGATGAGGTTTCACCCTCCTAAAAGGGTGGAACATTCACTATTTTTATCACTTTATTAAAATATTTGTGGTCACTTCCTATTGGTTGGTTTTCCACCTCCATCCTCTCCCTATTTGTATATAGAATCACTACCTAGCTTTTATTTGCATACTCTTGGATAATATTGCATATCCATTCTCTATCTCGGAAGATCTTAATGTATTTTTATCATTCTAACATTGTATATCTATTGGAGTCACTAGTTTTCATTGTTTCTATTTTTCCAATTTATGAAGCTTAGAATTTCTCTCATCAATTTCCTTGGGTTATCAATCTACTTCAAATTTCTAATAGAATTACAAGAGTTTCTATTTCAATGATAGTGGAAGCAACAATACTTACCACAATGAGAGATATCAGAGTGGTCACAATGAATTTGATAAGAGACCATTCAAAGGAACATGTTTCAAATGTGGATGACACCGATCATTTGAGTGTTACTAAGTGAGTGTAAGAAAAAGGATGGAGAACAATGTAATGGAAATATATACAAAGTAATAAACAATTATATTGCTAATTTTAGTAGTAAAAAATGAGAAGGTTGAATAATTGGAAAAGAGGATAGCTTTGTTATAGATAGGAACACCTAAGGAACTAGCACAAAGGAAGAGTTTGTTTAGAACAAAATGCAAATAAGGAGGTAAGTATTATAAAGTTATCATTGATATTGGTAGTAAAAACAATTTGGTTTCTAAAGAAATGGTGACTAAGTTGAAGTTGAAAAGGATAAAACATCCAAAATCATATAGGATCTCATGAATTCAAGATGAGCATAAGATACTGGTAAGTGAACAATGTTTGGTGAAATTCCATTTAGGATCATATATTGATGAAGTGTTGTGTGATATTATTCCAATGGATATATCTCATATATTATTGGGAAGATTGTGGAAGTATGACAAAAAATCAATTCATGATGGGGAGAGAATACTTACACTATGACCTCAAATGGAAAAATAAATATCCTTATACCTTTAGAATAAGAGAGAAAAAGTGAAGTGTGTGGTAATGCTATAATCTATTTGGTCAATAGAAGGAATTTTTTGGATAGCCTAAAAAATGAGAACATGTGTTTTTCCTTGATTACAAAAAGGTAAGACACTCTAAATTCCATCACAAATGAGGAAGAACCATCACAAAAGGAAATCACTAAATTGTTAATGGAGTATCAAAATATTATGTCTTGAAGAATGTACCAAAATGATTGCCACTAGTCTAGAGTATTAGTAATCAAATAGATTTGATACTAGGATCTAGTTTTCCATACAAAGTGGTATGCATAGGATGACATTAACAAAAAATTCAAAGTTAAGTAGGCAAGTGCAAGAGTTTCTAAGGAAAGGATTGATTAGAGAAAGCTTAAGCCCATGTGCAATACCAAAAATTTTAGCACTGGAGAAAGATGTAGAATGGAGGATGCCAATAGATTCAAAAGTCATCAAAAATATCACTATCAAGTATAGGTTCCCATTTACAAGGATGGATGACATTATGGACTATTTGAGTGGTGCAAAATAATTCACAAAGAGTGAACTAAAAAGTGAATATCATCATATCAGGATCAGAGAAGGAGATGACTGGAAGAGTGCATTCAAGATGAATGAGGGTCTTTATGAGTGGTTATTCATGCCTTTTGGGTTAACCAAAAAAATCACTTTCATGTGGCTAATGAATTAGGAATTGAAGGACTTCTTGGGTAAGTTTTTCATTGCTTACCTAGATGATATTTCGATTTTCAAAAGAACCAAGGAATAACATTTGTGGCATACTAGATGAGTATTTCAGAGGTTAATAGAAGAGAGATTATTGATAAACATCAAGAAATATAATTTCATGAAGACATAATTGGTATATTTATGATTTGTCATTTATATGGAAGGATTGAAGGTGGACCCAAAGAAAGTAAGAGTAACTGTGGAGTAGCCTACATGGGTAAATGTTGGAGAGGTAATATTTTTTCATGGATTGGAAATTTTTATAGGAAGTTCATTAGGAGTTTCAGTGCCATCTACACACCAATGAAAAAAGAAATGAGGGGAGATTAGAAAGAATTCAATTCGACATTAAGAGAACAAAAGAATTTTGAATTATTCAAGCAAAAGGTAACAAAACAAGTAGAGTTAGCATTACCTAATTCTGATAAATTATTTTAGGTTGATTGTGGTGCTAGTAGAACACAATAGGAGAAATATTAAGTCAAGAAGGTAGACCAATAGCATATTTTAGTGAGAAATTGAATTATGCAAGGAAGATATATTCAATCTATGACCAAGATTTTTATTGCATACTATAAGCCTTAAGGAACTAGGGATATTACATGTTTCCAAATTAATTTTTTTTGTACAGAGACCATCAAGCACTATAGTATTTGAACAACCAAGGTAAATTGAATTAGAGAAACATATGTTGGGTAGAGTTCTTGTAGAGTTATAAATTTTTGTTGAAATATGATAGTGGGAAATCAAATAAAGTTGCAAACACATTGAGTAGAAGGTAGAAACTATTGAAAAAAATGAGGATAGAAGTAATGGGATTCAAAGAGCTCAAACACATGTATGAGGATGACCTAGTCTTTATGAAATCCTGGAGAGAGATTAAAGCACTAGTGATGAAATATAAGAGAAAGTTTCTAGATTATTTTATTTAGGATGGTATGTTATTCAAAGGGAACTAGTTGTACATTCCTAGGAGATTAATTGGGAAGAACTTGATCAAGGAAAAATATAGTGGAAAATCATAAGATGCTTTGGCATTGATAAGATAGTAGCTTTGGTAAGTGAACATTACTTTTGGACTCAAATTTATAAGGATGTAAGAAAATTTGTTTGAGGGTGCAAGGCTTCAAGGCTTGTCAAATTATCAAGGGAAATACTTAGAATACTAGATTGTATCAAACTTTGATAGTAATAGAGAAACCTTGGGAGGATATCAACATAGATTTCATATTAAGATTGTTAAGGACATAAAGGGGACATGATTCTATACTCATGGTGGTAGAATTTTTTTCTAAAATGATGCATTTAATTCCTTGTAAGAAGAACCATGATGTTGTGCATGTTTTTGACCTATTTTTCAAGGAGATTATGAGATTGCATGAATTACCACAGAGTATAGTCTCAAACAAGGACATAAAGTTCACAAGATAAGTTTTTGGAAAATATTATGTTCAAGAAGATGAAGAACAACCTAAAATTCAGCTCAATATTTCATTCACAAAGTGATGGACAAACATAAGTGGTAAAGTGGAGTTTGGGTAATTTTTTATGATGCTTAGTGGGAGATAAGATAGTAAATTGGGATATGATTTTATTGCAGCAAAAATTTGCATACAACAACTCAGTGAACATAAGTACATGGAAGACTCCATTCAAAGTTATGATCTAATTTTAACCTTGAGGATTTCAAGAACTTAGAGACATTAGTAAGGAAGAAAAAATGAGTGTGGAGGCAAAAAAATTTGTAGGATACATGGAAACAACACACAATCGAGTAAAGGAGCACTTGAAAACAATGAACAACAAATTTAAGGAATGGGAAAATGTAAAGAGGAGACATAAATAATTTATTTTTGGGGATGAATTCATGGCATATCTCAAGAAGGAAACATTTCTCGTGGAGAACATATAGCAAGTTGAAGATGAGGAAGTTTTGTCCATGTAAGATTCTTAGGAAGTTTGATTCAAGGAATTCTTATGAAGTGGAGTTACTAGAATCACTTGGTATATCACCTATATTCAACATCACATATATCCATTAGTACCACCAAAGGACATTCAAGTGGAAATACTCTAGAAGTTTAACTAGAAGAACAACTACCACAGTAACCACATGAGCATATTTTGGACAGCAGAATTAGGTGCAACACCAAGAATAGATAGTATGAAGAATACCTAGTCAATTGTAAATGAAGATCAATAGAAGACTCATCATGGATTTCACAAGTTAAGGTGAAGTACCTTAGATTTCCCTTAGAACCAACAAAGTGTGGGACTCACTTTTCAAATAACTTCAGGTGTTTGATATAGGAGCATCCCAAAGAAACCTACCACATTTCATTTTAGAATCTCATTATGGCTCATGATAGAGAACTAGAGTCATACAATAGCTCATGAACATCATATCTAGATTTCAAGATTTTTGGTTCAAAGTGCAAAAAAATTACTACCAAAAGATCACATCCCCAAATAGTTAGCATAGATAATTTCATCAAGTGGGGTTTGTAGAACCTTTTGTGCCTTGTGATATTCAACCCGACATATCTCAAGGCAATACAAGACTAGAGAGATTATCAATTAGAATAACACAATTTTTCTTCAACAACCAATTGGAAAACCTACTCATTTCATAAGACATCAAGTTTTGAGACACCTTATGACTGATGTGGATCATTCCTAAAGCTTGGAAATGATATATAAACATCTCTTGGATTAATTTGGAAGTAGCTAGGAAGTTAGAAGAGGCCATAACTTCAAGTATTCATAGTAGATAGATAGTAAGGAGGATAGTGAGATCTATTGTCATATATTGCATGTAAGCTTGTAATAAGCATGTGGTGGCCTATGAGTCAATCTATAATGTGCATGTAGTAGGAAAATAAGCATTGTAATCATTATGTGACATTGAATCAATAAGAATTTCTATTTATGTTCTATGAAATTTATGTTGTGTTAACTCTAGTTACATGGTTGGACAATGCTTCCTTTGAATCCTCCATCTGTGATTACACCAAGAGAATAGTGACAACTCTTTATTTTATAGCAATAAATATGAGACTTTTTGTTTCATTTTGATTTGGTATCTCAAACACATTCTAGTGGCCCTTCCTTGGGGGATCTTTTGGTGCATTATGACACACCAACTAAGGTGTATGTTAACACTCTATCAAAAGGAAATGAATTTCCCCAAGGATTCAATTACTTGGTACATACTACCAATTTTTTACTTAAAGTGATGTGCAATTTCCACAAAAAGTATATTTATGACCCAAATCTCAACTCAAACTAATGCACATAATCTTTATAAATTTTACCTCATAGATTAATTTTTAATGCTTAAAAAAAACATAAGATTTATGGATCAAAGCATATCTAGTAAGAAAACACTTAAATTGATTTTTAATAAGCTCAAAATAGCATTTGAAAAGTAAAGAAAAAAAAACATATTATATTCATAGTCCAACCCTAAACTAACCAATTTCAAAAGAAGATTAAAATATTATAAACATTAAGAGAGTAAAGGGATGGAGGTAAGCCGATTTATTTGGATTTTCACCATGAGTTGCTAAGTCTCCAGGTAAGCAAATAGAAACCATCCAAGTGATAATAAAACTTACACAACTTGGACACTAAGAAGATGCAATATTTAAATAAATTAAGTGGCATACAAGAACCAAGATGAACACCATAAAAATGTGTAGTTCAACATGGATATATGATACTCACAAAAGATAAAGAATGTCACATTTAAATCTAAAAAATCTCATTGAGATGATAATATAAATTACAACAATGAAATATACAAATTTATAGTATTCAAATTAGAAATAGGAAAATATATATTTAATAAATATAGTAAGTACAAAATTTCTCGTAAGTTTTGAACCTTTTTCACTGAGAATGAATTATATTTTCTATAACTCTTAGGAGATTTAAATTATAATTTTCTCATAGGGGAAATATGAACTTATTTCTAAATTATTTAAAATTAACTACATTCTCAAATAACCATTTTGTTTGTTGACTTGTCCATGCATCATAATTTTGATATCTATTAGGTAATTAATGTTTTCACTAGACTTTCACTATTAACCAAATGAGGTAGATGAATATGCCACAATTCATAGCACACTTTTGGGATATCAGCTTGTGTATATATTCATTGTGAGTGAAGCTCATTGTACACACCTATAGACTTAGTTGTTTTTTGAGAAATCTTTAGGAGCATAGAGTGAGACTTGGATCTCATTTGTTTGTAGATTGTTCTAATGAGGAATGTAATAATGGTTTATCTCTAGTCTGTACGAAGGCCATATCTTGCAACTGTTTCCTTCTTGGTTGAAAGTGTTGACTCTTATGAAGGTCCAAAGCCTAATGTCATATTATAACTAGTTTTTGAAGGATAATACATTAGTTTTGATGATTTGGAGGCTAGGTTTTTCTTGCAAGGCATTTCCCATAGTATATTGGTGTGTCCCTTTCTCTTATTTGGTTTTTCTATTCTTTCTTTCTTTCTCATTATTTTTTAGTGTTGTTACTATGCAAAAATACTGCTAGAATTTTCATAGATTGGATAACTTGTGATATCGCTAGATTCAAATTATTAAGTAGGAAATTTCATGGTATTCTCTTTCATTCAATATCAAATCCTAGCTAGCTTGTTAGATTTGTGAGAGCAGTAGATCCCTTTTTATATTAAGCCTTGTTCAAGTGTGATTTTGTTGTAGTTGATCTTGTTTTAAGATATAGTTATAGAAAGCACTTCGAGAATAGAGGTGGAGTAGTTTAATAAAACAAACTTTGAGCTTTAGAAGCTCAAGATGGAGAATTTTCATGATTGTGATGAGTTGATTAAGGATCATGTTGCAATTTTCCTTAGAGTTCATCCTCATGTTACTAGAGTTTCCAATATGGTGACATGGAGCTCCTATTTAGGGGTATGTATAAGTCCTTAGTTATGTGGAGGTTGTGGAGTTGGTTAGATGGTGAATTAGACCTTTTATTTAACCTTTGGGATACTTGGTCACATGGAATTTAAGCTTTTTATATGATGGTCAACCCAAAGCTCATATTTAGCCTTTTGGTTCTTTAGATGCATGCACTTCCATATTTTAGATTCATTGGTGCATTGGATCTACATGTGAGAATGAAGCCATGAAAATTGAAAAGAAAATCCAGTATTACAAATCAACCAAATACTCAAGAGTGTGGGTCAAATTGATATCTATCATTGATCAAGTGATGAGTATATTTAAAGGAATGGGAGATAACTACGTCTCTAACCAACTCACCATCTAAGTAAGCGACTAAGCTACAAGGGCAAAATAGAACTCATAAAATAGGATCTTTACACCAACACTCCCCCTTAAGCATAACTTAGGTGGGTAAAAAGATTGGGTCTGGAAAACAAGGAAGGAAAGCACTATGGTAAAAATTTCCCCCTCCAAATGAGGGAAAATAAATATGCTCTCTAAAATATGAGAATAATAAAAAACCCCATGTGAGGAAAAATTCCACAACATAAGAGAGAAGAAGAAGAAGAACCATGAAACCCCCCCTCAATATAAAATTTCTTATAGTGATGGTAGATACTTGATGATAAATGTTGAAGATGATCCAAGACCGTCAAACAACATTTCTCCCCTTACCTGAAGAAATAGAACCACAAAATTTGTGATTTGTCTTCACATTCTTGAAAGGAATATGAGGAAAGAAAACTCAATGATGATCCCTATGTAGTGCCCCTCCCGTTTGTATCTTGTTAATGTGAGATCAATGTTTTAGCTTCACTGTTTCCTCATGATTGTTATGGGATTATTTTATGGCTCTGATTGGTGTGTATGGACCACCGCATGTTTGAGACAAGATTCCTCAATATGTTGATTGTTGGCATATTATATATTTTCATGATTTGTTTATTATTATGCTTCAATTCAGTAAAATGCATTATTTATGCTATAATTAAATGTGAGCCTAATTATTGTTGTTTATAAAGAATGATTTATTTAAGTATTTATATGATGGATGTACAAATGTCATTTTAAGTTTATGTTATTAGACCCCGTTGGGATGATTATGATGTGCTTCAACTATATATGCATTGAGCAACTACCCTTGATGTGTGTTAAATGGTTATAGGTACAGGGTTATTTCTCCACTTGGATACACAAGTCTAAGTTATTCTCCAATAGTGGTTAATTTAGAGATGTCACATTGGGCCTCTCCTTATCCATTCCTTGGTTGTACTGAAATTGAGTACAATGTGTCATTTTTGACCTTATGTGAACCCAGATCCAATTTAGGAGTTATTTTGAAATCCCTATGTGTCGTGAATGAGTGGTGAAAGTTTGATCTAATTAATAGTTTAAATTCCATATTTTCTTGTAAATGAAATATTAGGAATTTATATGATTTTGATATTATTACTAAAATATTCTTTGTGTTTTGGGAAAGGGGAAAATAGAATGAAAGTAAGTTATTTTTAACTTATATTTCGAAAATTCCTTGGGTTTGGAATTACGAGTTATGTTTGATTTAATTATTCTATTTGAATTCTAGATTTTGTAAATTTAAATGAATATATGCTTATATGGATTTAATGGTTAAATTATATGTTAAATGATGTTTTAATGGATTTAATTAATTGAATTGATTTTGGGATAAATTGAGGGAGTTTCAAATTCCAAATTAGAAAATGATTTTTTAATTAAATTTTTATTGGGTTTTGAAATGGGTAAATAGGGAGAAAGGTTTCTATTTTTCATTTTTATGTTGTGAAATTGGGAAAATAGTGAGAGAAAAAAAATTGAGCAATTTGGAAAATTGTTGATTGGGAGTGCAATTATTATTAGAATTTGACGAGGTCAGATCCATTGGAATAGGAATTAGGAAGGGATCATGCTTGCTTGTTTTCATGACTCCTCATTTGGTGTGCTTGGTAATTTTCTCATTTCAAAATTTGAAGGGCATTTAGGTATTTTCCTTGTTTTTATTTTGTTTGAGCATTTTTCAAGTTTTTTTTATAGGAGAATGATTAGGGAAGTGTAGAATCCTCTCATCTCCTTTTATTTCACAATTTGATTTGTATAATGTGTAGATTTATTTAAATTTTGGAAATTTTCAAAATGGTGGGGTTATCATATCCATTTTTTGGGGAAATGATGAAAATGTCAAATTTATAACTTAAGAGGGGTGTTGGGAATATTTTATAGCCAAAGGGTATTCTTAGAATTTTGATTTTTAAACTTTGAAATTTTGATAAATTTTAATGGTGGAATTGGGAAAAACTTGGTTTTTGCTTTGTTAAAATATTTGGAAAGTTTGAAAGTTTTGCATGAATATGGATGATTTTAATTTTTTTTAAAAGATGGAAATTCGTGAAATATGTTAATTGATGTTGTGAAATTTTTTTATTGAATTTGGAAAAAGTTGAATTTTTGCATTGGTTTTTGTGCCACACTCATTGATGAGTGTGAAGAGCCTAGGAATATGGTACTAGAGAGGGTTATGGGAGTGGCTCCTAATGTGTCTTTGGCCCAAAGTGGCAAGTAGGTTGATCCTGGGTGGGGAGTCATTTAATCAAGTGATTTAATTAATAAAACATGGGAAAATAATTAACTAAGATAATAGATGCCCCTCTCATGCCTTGAGTGCTAGTACAGACTAAAGATGTTTGGGAAGACATGGGCCAACTCAGGGAGATTGGGATTTGTAAGATCAAGTATATTTTTCTATATGAGAGGAGTACTAGATTTTGTGAGTGTCATACCTTTGAGTTGTGTGATGACTCTCCCTAACTAGCTCTCTAGCATCTTACCCTAGTGTCTTGTGTTTGTGTGAGCCACCATTGGTGAGTTGGCCCAATGAGGATCCTTATGATACCTTTCCAGTGATTTATTCCACATGTTATGCCCTTGGTGAGTTTTACCAAGGATGGATTCTTGTATGACATTAGTGACTTGGCCTCATGTGGATTGTGATGTGACATTGGTGAGTTTTCCCAATGAGATATTGTATTGATCCTTTTTGCATTTGATCCATCTTGTATTGGATGAGTGTTTATATGATATGTTTTAAGGTGTTTTTATCATGTATGGTGTGAGTTTAATCCTTCTCCCCACTTTTTTGGTGTAAGTGTGGTGTTTGTGGCCCATGTGACTATCTCCTAGCACAGTGGGAGTGAATAATTTGATTCCATGAAGTTGGGTGGAGTGGTAACTACTATTGGGGTCCTAAGGCTCGTGGATTGAGGAATATCATGGTATCATGTAATTTCAAGCTTAATTCATGTAGTTGATGCATATCCTTCATTTATATTATAAAATTATGTTTTGGAACCTCTCTTTGAGATGGGTGTAAACTTTCTAATTGAGAAGAGTATTATTTCTTGTTTACATGTTTCGGTGTTTATAACGAGCACAAATTCTTTATGATTATCATTATCATAATTTTAAAATGCTAAAATGAACTTAAGAACATTTATTTTGGTGCTTAAAATGAATTTAAGGGTTGTCTTTCACGGTTGGGCAGTCTGGTGTTGTAATGAGGCAACCATGTCTTACCTAGGATTAACCCAACCTATTTGAAATTTTTCTAACATTGTTTGGGTGGCTTGGTAAGCAATGGGGTGGCTTGGTATCATAATAGGGTGGCTTGGTACTATACTAGGGCAACTTGGTTCTGGTAGGCCCAAAAATTGTATTTTTGGCTAAGTGTGTTAGGGTGGCTTTGTTCCCATACAAAAACCAGAATGCAAACCCTCTTAACCATTGATAAATAATCCCTAGCACTTTTCAAATAATTTTTATGCCTTTTTTAGCCCATGGTGATCATTTTGTCGACTAGGTCTTCAAAAACCTAGCCAAGTTTTCTCTCCTTTTGGTCTTGTTAGTCCCTCTCAATTTCAAGCCCTCGAATGGGTAAACCATGTAAATGCAAGTTGTTCATCATGGTCCTAGGGGTCTATTTATGTTTGGAACATTTCCTTAAGAGTCTTCATTGAGGACTTGTAGGTTCTCTTACATCATTTTGCATGCAACCTCCTAAAATGACCTGATTGTCAAACCTAGGGTTGGGAAGATTGTTCTTCTAGTCATGTGAAAGTTATAATCCTTTGTAGTTCATCTTTTAAGTTTCCTCAATAATCTTTAGAGGTCATGGGGTGTTGTGGAGTATTTTCTTCCCTTGGGTGATGTCGCTTTTGTGACGAGATGTCTTGGGAAGCATGAGGTTGTCTAGATGTGACTTGTTGTCATTCCAGTTTATGGTGAGTAGTGCCTCTTGGTTAGGAAACCTCTTGTGAAGGTTTTCCCTTGTTTTTAGAGTGGTTTAGTATGTTTGGATGTGGATTAGAGGTTGTTGAATCCCTCATCCTATCTTGGTGCGCTATCGTGAGAGAATATGATCATGGTTTAGCAACCAATCATCGCACAAGGTTGTTGTCCTCTCTCTCTATCTCTCTTCTATGTTCATCATGGCGGATTATCCATGAGTGGTTATTCTTCTACTATTTTCACCTCTAGATTATATGCAATGGTGAATTTCCTTGTTTTCTTTGGCATCATGTCATTATGACTCTTGTGTGCACATTGATTGTGCAAATGTGACATGTCATTGTTGCATTATTGTTGTTGTTGTTTCAAAAAGAAAAAGTTGTTATGTCAAGTCTTGTTCTAAGTGTGTCAGTTCAGGGCATTATACCCTCCAAATATTGCTTGAAATTCTCTACACCAATGCCAAATTGTGACAAATGATGATGTAGAGAAGGAACAAGAGGGACTAAAGATGCCCTCATAACATTTGAAGAAGATAATGCAACTCCATAGGAGGTAACATCAAAGAGAATATGAATATCCTTAATGGTGTCCTCCAAGTCTAAAATATAGTACTCACAAAACAAACCTACAATATATGTCAAGTACTCATTCCAAGTAGCTATATCTGGAAGATGGTGAATAGCTAGTTGCATTGAATATCTGGAAGCTCTTGATGAAGCAACACTAAAATATATATATACAATAATACATGGAGGATATGGAGTATCAATGTATGTTGACCAAATAAATTGATCATCCAAGGAAACATCACTATCAGATGAAGATCCAAAGAATCCATATAAATGTTAGATGATAGTCCAAGCAGTGAAAGGGTAGTTAGTGTGATCTATGTGATATAGAAAATCCCTAGAAATAGTAAGACATAGTAGTCCATAGACCATGCTATTCCTATTAAACTATGTATTCTTTTGTTCATAGTCACTTGGATTAAAAATGAGTCCAAGGAGATAGGGCAATAGATCCTATTCAAGATAATGATTTTGTATCCATTGTTTTCAAGACAAATAATTTTCTAAATTTAGATTGAAAATAGAAGGATGGAAGTGAAAATAAAAATACATAATGAACCCCCCAGAATGGAACTTTATCTCTGAGGGTTGAAAATCCCATGTGATCATGGGCTTAACCACTTTGGAGTCTCTCCCCCTTCCTTTTGGTGACATAAGCCCTAGGGTATTTGCTAACCTTAATAATTCCACTTTTTGGTTGATGAATAGTACACCATGTTGCTGGAAAGAATTTGAAACAACCTTCAAACTTGTTGAGTTGAAGCCTACAATGTGCTAAATAAAGAATTTGACACCTGTCATGGTGTCAAACTTGCTGAATTGAAGCCTGCAAATTCTAATTCCAAATGTCAAGTTGTGTAAATTCAAATTCTAAGTTGTGCTGAAGTGCCTTTTTATAAATTCAAATGTCAAGTAAACCATAAAGTACCTAAAATTCCACAAAGTGAACCACAATCTACAACAATATCTGAAGTGCAAATCAAACAATAAATTCACATCAAAATCCCAACACCTTCGTGTTTATAAGTTCACAGCAAAATCCCGACACCTTCATAGATTTTTATTCACATTTAATATGCCTTTACAAATATTTGCACAAATTTAAGATGCATTTGCACAAATACAATACACCTTTGCATATTTTTGTGCAAAATATTCCTTTGCAAATATCTACGTAAATTAAGATGCATTTGCACAAATACAAGACAAACATAACAAAACACCGAGCGCCTTTGCAAATTTAAAAGAAATAGCAGGCGCCTTCACAAATATTTCAACGGCATAGAAAATGAACAGAGAATTCCAACACGAAGGAACACATAATTCAGAGAATTCCAATGCTAAGGAACGAGGAACTCACACAATAACTTTGAGGGTGAGAAATGCAAATTATTTCAAATTAAATTTGAAAATATAAATTCACAGTCCTGAATTTGTGCTGAGTTCGAAAATGTTAACACAAATTTATCGTGCTTAATTCAAATAGGCAAATTCAAACCAGCAAAAAATGCACATTCAAACCAAACGCATCTCCCTGAAGAAAATTTGAGCTATGCATCAATAAATCTCTCTGGAAAGGTTAAATCAGCCTTCAATATAGAGCCAAATTGACCTCCTTTGTGGTTTAAAATATCTCAGTAGCTTCCACGATGCCAAATAAGACCTCCATGAAGCCACAAATAGAGCTTCCACAATGCCAAAGAAGACCTCTATGAATCCACAGACACTCACAAGTGGAATTTGCAAACTTGAACCAGTAATCTAACCTAAATGAATCTAATACCATGTGAGCATGAAGCGAGGAAAACTAGGAAGAAAAATTAGTATTACGAATAAACCAAATACTTAAAGAGTGTAGGTCAAATACAAGGGTAAAATAAAACCTATAGAATAGGAATTTTACACTGTTGCAAATTTGTGATATTTCATCACTCAAAATGTGGATCTACAAGGCATTAATTTTTATTGAATGTGTGTTCTGTATGTTATTTAAAATTTATGGTTTGTTTTGGTAACCATGACAAGAATCTTGATCATAGAAGGCCTTCAAACCACAATAACATGAAACCAGAATAAATCTCATCAAAACTTTTGCCAAAGGTATATGATAGTGCTACAAGGAAGTTTGCATGTTAGTCACAAATGACTAGGACTAAGAATTAGGTATGACATTCTTACATGACAAGTCTATATGACAATGAAGAGACAATCCTAGGAGATAAAGACTTGATGACAAAAGATAGAGTCATAGTAGTACAAAAGATCGTAGGGCAGTCACATGCAGGATATTGTATGGTAATGAGTTTAAAAAGAGCATCGCACACATCATAGAAGAAAAGAATAATAAAAGTTAAGTTCGCAAGTGGTAAATGATAGAGTAAGATGCAATCAAGAACAACAAAAGTATGACAGTCCATTATGGGTAGATTGTAAGTATGACAGTCCATGAATAGATGATGCTAGAGAGTCAAGGGATTGTCAAGAAATGAACTATGTAATCATGAGATATCGACCAATGGCAATATTTTGAGATGACAAATTGTTACATTAGTTCAAGAGACATTCATAGTCATCATGAAGATAAAGGGATAGTTCATGGATGACAGTGAGGATTATAATATATACCAATACATGAGCACGGTCTAATGACAAAGGGCAAAGTATACTCTTTAGAGGACTGAGTAACGATCATAATATATAGTATATAAGGGAAAAGGACAATTTTATCAACTAGTTGCATAGTCCATGATGTCAAAAGCCAAGAGAGATAATAGATTAAAAGACTTATATGGTAGATGAATAACAAGGAAGGAATGATATTCAAAACCATAATGATAGATTGATAGAAGAAAAGTAAGGTACAGTCATGATAAGAATGTAAAAATATTGGTTGTTGCAAAGTCTGTATAGTCATGCAAGAGGACAACGTCCTTGGTTTCAAAAGACAATCCATAAAGGCCTCTAAAATTTGTGCATAAAATAAATGAGACAATGAAAATAGAAGGATAAAGGTATGTGATCAAAGGACATTATGATGGTCTTTTCTAATTGCAAGATCATAGGATAGTGAACAAAGATTAGATACAGTCCTTTGATCACAGGGACATAATTTTTCAAAGGAACACTGGTTAATAACTCCACACGCCTGTAGATAACAACAGTCAAGACATGTGAAGACCATTAATATATAAAAGGAAATGCAAGGATATAAAGGTAATAATGCTCTTCAGGGGGAAGTGACTATAACAAGAATAGTGAAGAATGAAATGGTTCAAAATAAAGTGTGTCCAAGGTCTGAGCATTCCAAAATAAGGAAAATACAATCATGAAGACTCATGAGGGAACCATAATGGCCACAAAAGGATACAATGACAATGTTTGATGAAGGGCATAAAGATAACTCTAAGGTTGAAAGGCCAATAATTAAATAGAAGGAAAGCCATGCACATGTTATACATAAATCACAGTCATAATGTATATAACAGTGACACCAAGATTGCAGAATTGTAATTGACAATATGACAGAAGGTATTGAATCCTAGCTAAGGCGTCTTGACAGTAAGAGGAAGGTGACTTATATGACCATCCTAAAAAATTGAACAAGGGATGATAATATTTCAAGTGTTCTATATACCTAACATAGTCAACATATATGTTACGAAGGCTTGAGCATAGATGATGAAAACATGAGATAAAGAAGCCTTGATGAGTGAAATATGTATCAAAATTAGCCTTGAATCTCTCCTACACCCCTAAGAGATTTTTACCATGTCAAAGCCTTGACACATGTCATATAAATATTGAAAACGAGTTGTGATAGCTTGACAAAGTATAGAAGCAGTTAAAGAGCATTTAAAACCAATTGAATGATTGGGAAAGCAGGTGAGAAGATATAAGGGGTAGTTGAATCAGTTTGAAGATTTTTTCAAGCATCTAGGAGCTCAGCTAGGTGCCCAAGAGGAGGAATTCGACCCAACAAAAAGGGGAGAAACTTGTCATTTTATCTTTATCAGACATGTTCCAAATTTTTAGGATGTAGTTTTAAGGCTAAAACGCACGCCCGGGTTCATTTTTTCAAGTTAGTTTTGCATTTTGAAGCGGCATTCTAAACTAAAAAGTTTCTTTTCTATAAAAATACAACACTGTTTCTCAAAATTAGTCATTTTTATGACTGAATATCAATGAATATTTCATCTTGGAAGGCAATATTAGATATATTTTTGGCTATGTATTAATGCAAGAACATCTTTTTATCAATAAAACTTAATTTGTACCTTCAAAACTTGTTTTGTTGCGTGTAAGCTGGTACTTGAAGTTATTTTTGTGATTTACATGAATCTTTAAATTAATGTCTTATCTTTAATACATTTAAACAAAAAAATCATATTTTGAGTAGGTTATGGTCTATGTTAACATGTAGGCAACTTCTATCTATGAAGAACACTTGGCTTTTTTCCCTTTGGAACTGCCTAAAACATAAAATTTCTATGAAACATTGATACATGAGTATGTTGAAGCTAGATTTGTGTAAACATACCTAAATCATTGGTCTTTTGTGTGTCAAAATAGTGGCATAGGTCTTAGAAATAATTTTCATGCAGATCACCTTAGTAAGCTTAGTTTCATTTCAAGTTATGTCCCTATCTCTTTTCCTCAAAAACAATAGTAGCATAGGTTGGAAATGTGGATACCACTTGAGGGAACCAAGCCTCTCTGGAGATTCATTCCAAGTTATGGGAAACCCATAGGCCTTGAAGTGTTTCCATGTTTCACTGGATTGTTGAGTCAAGCACTTGGCAAGGGTGCAAATCCTAGTGACAACAGTACCATAAAAAGAATATACATGATGTCTTAGTTTTGTTATTTATTCCTTATTGTTAGTGGAGGGTTGAATCTACATATTTTTTGGGATTGTATATTTTTTGGTTCCAAGTTACACATATTATGAGATTTGTGAGTTTTGTAGTATACTTTGGTTTCAAATTTTTACATATGGGCATACTTCTATCAACCTTTGTATGGGTTGCATGCATGCAACATGATGTTATGAGTATCATGTTTGTGTACTTGTTTATAACAAATATTTTCCATGAAAATGGTGATATTAACTTGATGGTTCTTTTGAGCATCTTTGTTACTTTTTTTAGACTATTTGGATGCTATGGAGAAGCATGACTAGTGTGTTGTAGATTTTTAATTTGTTGCCCTATATTCATCATTGAGCATTGATGTGTTTAGTGCCAAAGAGGGTGTGAGATGGACTATTTACAAGAAAGTATTTTTAATGTAAAATAGGAAAAAAGATGTTTCTTTAGAGTTTTGAGTGTGCAACCTATATTATCTTAAGAGACTAAAGATCAAGGTTTAGTAGGAGATTTGTGCAAGAACACAATTGGTTGTGATATATTATCTTCTTGATTGAAAATGGTTATCATGATGTCATGGAAAGATCCTAAGTGCATAATTAGAGTTTTAGCATGGCATGGTTGTGCTTGTGAATCTAACATGGAGATGTTGAACTATTCACCATGGGAATCTCTTAGTAATAACATAGTAGGATTTTTGGTTGATATCTGGTCATATGTGATGTTCAAGATTTTAAGAATCTTTAACCATTATTCTATGTAAAGATCTAGATGAATTTTAGTGGCAGTTTTGATAGTGATGGATTTATTAGTTATAGATATACGATCCTATGTTATGAAGATGTAAATCATGGTAATATACAAGAGTTCATGAAGTGGGAGCATTGGCTATGATTTAGGGCTAATCTTCTAGTGTTAAATATAGTGATAATTTTTCATCAATGATATGACACTCCTTGTTATTGTAGTGTTGTAGTTGAAGTTTGGATAGAATGATATGATCATATGCGTACATGTTACTTCTAGATAGAGTAGGGTGAGGTTGGAAATATCTTAGTTGTTGGAGATAAATTGTTGGAATGAGTTGAGTAAATTGATAGTTTTAAGCAAAAAAGATCAAGGAACCTACACTTAGGGCTAAATGTGACTTTAGAATGGACCTAATGAGGATATTTTTTAGAGAGTGAATGAGAGGTATTTATTGGAGGAACAATCTCACAACCCACTCTTGAGGAGGTTATCTTAACATGGAATACAACTTGATATAGCCCACCTATTTTTTTAGATGCAATCTTGTTTTCCTTTATACTTCTAATGCATATGGTTTAGGACTATAGAGAGCTCAATTCTAATGATGATTATGAAAAGTACAAGGCATGATTAGTGGTTAACAACTAATTTATTAGATTTGGAAATGGCTGGTGAAATATGCTTTCCTATTGATAAGATTACATCTTTCAAATTATATGATCTATTATTGTTGTGTTTGACCTTGGGTTTGAATTCTTAGATGTGGATACATATATTCTAATGATTATTTGGAGGAGGAGATCTATATTACATAGCTAGAGAACTTTTTTGGTGTTGTACGAATGACGTATTTTGAAGGATATACCTCTATGTATGTAGGTTTGTAAACCAATTCATGTTCTAATTTTTGTAGGGAACAAAGCTCTCATTTTATTAGTGTTATTTTACACTAGATGGGGTAGAGGAAATGAGCCACATTATTTATGTGAGTGTAGTTGGTATTTTGTTATGTTTGTACCAAAATAAATATTACCGAACAAGTCGGAGTCCTAAGTAGGTATATGTATGTTCTAGAGTAAGATTATTAGATTATGGTAAAGAGGATCTTAAATTATATCTTTGAAACATGTTTGGTTTTTCCATTTTATACTCAAAAGGATATATTTTGTACAAGATAATGGATATACATAGCTTTTTAGTTTTTTATTAAGTAGATATACTTGTGGGTGTCTTACCTTGTTTATTGTTGTTCTAAGTTGGATGAGTAAGAAATGTGTTGTGGTTTCCATTTCAACTATAGAGGTATAGTTTATGACAACTATTCATGCCTATAAGGAGAAAATTGAGCTTCAAAGAGTGTGTTTGAGAATTAGGTTGGAATAAGATTTATTGTGATAGTCGAAGTATAATCAATATGGCAAATAATCTTACCTTTCATGTGTACAAACAAACCACATTTATATGTATTATCTCAATATTGTAGAACTGATTTAATGAAGCCCATGAGCACAAAGAAATTTAAATTGTTAGAGTTGATTATTTAACCCCACAACTCTAAAAAATCACTTGTATAAGAAATTATCCTATCACAAAGAGAGATCAAAGAAAGATGAATTTGCTAAAAAACCCAACAAATTGTCTTGATGCAATAACTTGAATATATACTAAATTAATATGAATGCATAATTACAATGTGAATCTTTATGAAAATAAAAAAGAAAACCCTAGATGATGATTTTATTAGATTGTGACAAGTATCATTATCATATGCAATGAGACAAACCAACCTATAATTAGCCCAACCTAATAATAAAAAACCAATTCCTAAGTTTATCTTAAGTAATTAAAGTAAAAGGGGCCTAATGATTAATTAATTATTGTTGAAAAATGAGGTGTTTTCTTGGCTTAATACTCTGTAAAACTTTAATATTTCTGATCTAAGTAAGTCTCTTCTTTGTTACATATATTCTTTGTGGGTGATTCTCTTGATTAATCCATTTTAATGTTGTAGAATGTAGAGAGAAGTTGATAAAAGAACTAGACAGAATATTAGAAAGATCACACAAGATGTACCGTGGAGAAACCCTTTCAGGAAAAAACTCCACCAAGAATTATTCTATTATTCAATCTCTGAATTACAATAGCTCCAATTCTTGCTTGAGAATGCTTCTTCTGTCTTTACCAATCTTCTTCACACCTGCAATAACAATTATGAAAACTCTCTTCAACTTGAAAGAGATATAGAGACAATATGCAACCTTGTAATCTCCAAATGGTGATAATTATAATGCACAAGCTCAAACCCTTGAAAAGGTACACCATATTCCTTCAAGTTGAGTTATTCAATGAAGACTAAAGATTACAACATGTGCTTCATGCATTTGGGTGTCCCAAACTGAAGCTACAACTTCTCCTTCACTTCGGTGATAATTCCAAAGCTCTTCCTCAAAGTTGGCACCCTTAAGTAATCCTACTTAACTGAGCCTTCAGAAATATCTTATCATGCATGAGAGGTAAATCTAATAAAGCATCTTGGGCGCCCAAGTTGGCTCCAAGTGATTTATAGTTAGCTGAAACATTTACTTAACACCATTCATGCAAGAATGGTCATCCCCTGTTAAGTGGAGGTAGTCCCTGTTATCTGTCATACAACTCAAGTTAATAGCCATGCATTCCAAGTTAACTGAAGCTAACTACATGCAACTCAAAATAACCAACATGCATGCAACTGAAGATAACTGAACCATAACTAAACTGAACTGAACTTCAAACATGCAAACATCAAATCCTAACTCCTAGGATCTTTACATGCATTCAAAAGTGTTAATTGTTACTCCGAATAGTTAACTAAACATAAGGTGAGTGTCACCTTACCATGTGTGCACCCACATGTTCCTATTATTTAGGAATAACTACAAATGTCAATTTTATGATTTATTTCATCCAAATAATTAATCTCATCCTAATCTAGTGTTGTTGAACACATTCCAAGAAATTAGGAGATACATGAAATAATTAATGTTTAGGATTTGCAATTGAATGGCAACCTATTTCCAAGATTCTCCCAGTTGACATTATACATTGCAATTATTATAAACAAGGAATAATAAATTTAAATCAAGTACAGGACTCAAGGCCAATGGCCTTCCTGCACCAACAATCAATCCATGCTAACTTCAAATGTAACCTGCACAATCATGAAACTTTCAAGCAAATGATTAAAACCAAGAGAACTTATTTGTATGGTTTCATAAGACAATGTGTAACATTAATTAAAGAGTTAACTTTCTAATTAATACCTTCCCATTATCAACCAAACCAATACCTTTCCCAAGTCTCTGTATCCAAACCACCTCTTTAGAGGTATACTAAACCATCGAGTGTGTTGAATTCACATTCAACCAAGGTGTAGGCTCCTCGATTTTTTCTGTTAAAAACTTTTCTCACAAATAACCATTCCAATAAATGTCTCTTACCATAAGAGAACTCCAACCTCACCTATTTCTCCAAGTATCCATGAGGACCTGTAACCAACCAATCCATGCAAAACTCCAAATGCAACACAACACTTTCATGAAGTAATCAAGCAAATGATTAATGTACCCAAAACTTAAGAGAACTACACAAGATCATTGTCAAAGCTCCAATCATGAATCACGAGCATAAACATGACATCCATGATCTAACCAAAACATCTCCTCTTAGGAGATCTCATGCACCATAACATACTTATACATCCTAATCACAAGAGAACCATGTAATATGCCAAACTCTAAATGCATATCAAGAGTAAACCATGACATCAATAAAAAATATACTCTAAACCAAGAAATCATATCTCTAATCACATGGAGATAACCTTACCAATGATGCATCCAAGTCACTGCCAACAACTCCCACTGAACCATGGTATTGAGTTACTTATGGCATCGTGACTAGCATCCTCTCTACGGAGATTACTCTGAAACATGAAGCAACGAGTTATCACAAACAATATTAGATAAAATAACCAATGCATCATTACTATTATCCGAGGACTCCTCTGTAGAAGAATCAAAAATCTCTTTCTTGTTCTTACAATCCTTCTTCACATGTCCTGGTTTCCCACAGTTCCAACACTTTACCTTGCTTCGTCCTTCTGACTTACCCTTCCCTTCCTTGTTTCCCTTAGGCTCCTTTTTCTTAGGCCTACCTCTTACAAATAAGGCATCTTGAATTTCCTCCTTAGACTTCCTCCTCATCTCCTTTGATAGGAGAGTAGGAATAATGTTGTCCATCTTTGGATCTGCACCATTACCACTAATTGCAACAATTAGATTTTCCCAAGAATCTGATAAAGAACAAAGTAATAAAATGCACTTATCCTCATCCTCTAGCTTTACATCTACAATGCTAATTGACTGAGAATTAAATTGAAAGCATTTAAATGTTGTGCAACAGATTCACCATCTTTCATTTTCAATGAATACAACTGCCTTTTCAGATACAACTTATTGGTGAGACTCTTAGCTTGATAAATATCCCCTATTCTTTTCCATAATTTATATGCACTGGTTTCCATTGAAACATTTAAAAGAACAACATCAGCAAGACATAACCTTATTGTTCCTCTTGCCTTCTTATCTAACTTAGCCCAATCTTCATCTGAAATAGTTGTAGGTTTCTTTGTCTCATTATTAACCTGCTAACCACTGATCTCTTTCTTCAAGAAGATCTTCCATTTTTAATTTCCACATTTCATAGTTAGAACCATTGAATCTTTCAATATCTAACCTTGAATTCATTGTAACAAAACTTAATTCCAGAATCAACAAAATACAAAAATAATAAAAGCTCCCACTAAGCCAAAAAACCTCCAAAATCTTTAAAGAAAGCAAGTCCCAATACTCTACCCAACCTCACTTTGATACCAAATGTTTAAAAAATGAGGTGTTTTCTTAGTTTAATACTCTGTAAAACTTTAATATTGCTGATCTAAGTAAGTCTTTTCTTTGTTACATATATTCTTTGTGGGTGATTATCTTGATTAATCCATTTTACTATTGTAGAATGTAGAGGGGTTGATAGAAGAACTAGACGGGATATTAGAAAGATACACAAGATGTACCATGGAGAAACCCTTTCGAAAAAACTCCACCAAGAATTATTCTATTATTCAATCTTTGAATTACAATAGCTCCAATTCTTGCTTGAGAATGCTTCTTCGTCTTTACCAATCTTCTTCACACAATAAATACCATGAAAACTCTCTTCAACTTGAAAGAGATATAGAGACAATATGCAACCTTGTAATCTCCAAATGGTGATAATTACATAATGCAAAGCTCAAGCCCTTGAAAAGGTATGCCATATTTCTTCAGTTGAGTTATTATGTGAAGACTAAAGATTACAACATGTACTTCAAGATTTGGGTGTCCTAACTGCTACAACTCTCCTTCACTTCATGGAATTCCAAAGCTCTTCCTCAAAGTTGGCACCCTTAAGTAATCCTACATAACTGGGCCTTCAGAAATATCTTATCATGCATGAGAGGTAAATCCAATAAAGCATCTTGGGCACCCAAGTTGGCTCCAAGTGATTTATAGTTAACTGAAACATTTACTCAACACCATTCATGCAAGAATGGTCATCCCCTATTAACTGGAGGTAGTCCTTGTTATCTATCATACAACTCAAGTTAATAGCCATGCATTTCAAGTTAACTGAAGCTAACTACATGCAACTCAAAATAACCAACATGCATGCAACATGCACTTGCATGCAACTAAAGATAACTAAACTGAACTGAACTGAACTGAATTGAACTGAATTGAATTGAACTAAACTGATTTTGAATTGAACTGAATTAAATTGATTCTAAACTGAACTGGACTGAACTAAATTGAACTTCAAACATGCAAACATCAAATCCTAACTCCTAGGATCTTTACATGCATTCAGAAGTGTTAATTGTTACTCCAAATAGTTAACTGAACACAAGGTGAGTGTCACCTTACCATGTGTGCACCCACATGTTCCTATTATTTAGGAATAACTACAAATGTCAATTTCATGATTTATTTTATCTAAATAATTAATCTCATCCTAATCTTAGTGTTGTTGAACACATTCCAAGAACTTAGGAGATACATGAAATAATTAATGTTTAGGATTTGCAATTGAATGGCAACCTATTTCCAACAATTATTAGATGATTGCCTATGTACTCCAACACCCTCCTTAAAATCAACTTAGAGAGAACTTATAAAAACTAATAAGAATACAATGATGGATGCATGGATGGGTCTTGGCTACAAGGTTTGATGAGGTACCCATTAAAAAAATAACTGAAATCTCTCATAACCAGAGAGAAGGAGAAAACCACATGGGAAAAATTCCTATCCAAAAGAGAGAAGATGAAATAAATAGTCTAGTGAAAGAAGGATAGAAGGAATCAATGTCACCCCCCAAGGACTACTTCTATCACATAAGTATAATATATGTTCCCTAATAGAAAATAGAAAATGAGGATATGAATCCCCCCATAAAGAAAGAGTTCATGTGCCAATGATGAAAGCCTAAAGATAGAACACGATCCACTACTTGCAAAAAAAATTTCTCCCCTTAGGAATAAAAAATCCATTGATGATTAGAGAATCTATTTTGATAAGCTGGAAGAATAGGGAATCCAAATCCAAAGGATGTGTGCCTATAAAAACTCCTCAAGTTTCCACATGTTGGAATGAGATGATGTCAATCCAAGATCTTGTGAATACTAATGTAGAACAAACTCTAAAGAATGTGATGATGGTGGGATAAAAATGATGATGTGTTTGTCATGAAAGAGGAGATGAATTTCCTCAAAATAATCCTCCAAATTTGCAATTTGGGACTCCACAAACAAGGATGATATGCTTGCAAGATATGAATCCAAAGTAGCTATGTTTGGAAGAAGATGAATGTCCTCTTGCACTGAACCAATAGGGGCCAAGGATTTGATGATGCCAAGCTGATTAGGAACAACTAAAGATGGATATTTAGTCTCGATTTGAAGAGTGGGAACTTGAAGACAAGTCTTTGAACCATCAAAACTTGTAAGACATGTGATATACTCAAGCTCCTCTAAAGAATCATCATTAGAGGGTATTCAATCTGTATTTGCACAAAGAACAAGACAATTTGTAGTATGATCCTCTGAGAATTGAGATATATGAGGGTCTCCATGGATCTCCCAAAGTCTATTCCAAAGTGTGTGGTGACAATAAATGTTTGATATTGACACATAGTGTCATGATCAACATTAGAACAAATCATTCTTACAACATGATCACTGATAATACCCTATGTTGATCTATTTTGTGGTGTTTTTGGTGTAGGCATGAATCCATATGTAGATAAGGTAAAAGATCAAACCACCTAAGATGTGACAAGATTTCATTTTACCAAGACTCATAATTTATCCTTTTCCAGGATGGCCACAAAAGGATGAACAAATAACCCATGATATCTCCTCAAATGAGAAAATCAAAGACTAATAAACTCAATGCATGTAAACTAGATCAAATGAAGTCATCTCATGCAAATGAATCCTTTCTAGGTGTCAAGATGTTCAAGTAATTAAGAAAAATGTAAAATCATAAAAAAATGAATAAAATGTACTTGTGGTAAATTCTGGAAAAAGTGCATGAATGGATCCAAAGAGCTTTGAAATACCTTTCTGATGTCATAAGAATCACAAGAATTGGAGATACATGTAAAAATTTATGAGCTTGGAAGAAAAAAATGATGATCTAACTTTGGTTGAGAATACACTATAATATCAACAAAATTTGATGATGAGACCTACACCATTGGAAAGTATACAAAACTAGCTTTCTAGCGATAACTCATATTCTTGATTTTGATACCATATTCCCAAGTTATTACGAAAAGAAAAGAAAAAGTATTCTCTTAGGGAAAATGGGGGTTAGGAAGGGGGAAACGGGCTATTTGTATGGATGATTTCATGCAAATGTTAGTAGATGATATATTTTTCTATCGACTAAAATATTCCCTTAGTGGTCAGAAAATGCCTCTATCACTTTTGCAGGGGTTTGGAATATGCAAAAAATATCCAAAATATTTTTTTGAAATATTAAATATTCCACCACTGGTAAGTTGTGATATCTTAGTAGTTGGAATGGGCATCGTTGGTGATCAAGAGATGGGCACTACAAACATCAATTGACTGTTGGTGACAAGATGGTTGTCATTAGTGTGGGGGCAATGGCTAATGAGGAGGGATAAGTAGGGTGATGTGATCATTTTCAGCCAGGTAGGGCCTACAATACTCAGGACAGGCATGTGTAGGGTACAAACCCCTGTGCAAGCTTTTAATCCTTTTTATGCTTTCTTTTTTTAAAAAATCTAAAAAAATTTATTAAAAAAACCAAATATTTTTACTTTATGATGCCCTTGTACCTTCTATGTAGGATTACTAATGGTGGAAAGGCCATATAACTATATGATTATATGGATTCTTATGCAAGATTTGCTACTGCTAAAAAAAATTATTTTTCAACTTCTCCAAATTTAGCAAATTGACAGGAAATAATAGGGGTTTTGGTTGTTCTTGATCCAATGATGATGCCCTTTTTACTCCAAGATGAGCCAATTTTCCCTCAAGTACAAATCTCTTAGAATTTGGATAGGAAGCTATAGATCTGGTGCTTTCATTCCATATTGGAGTTGATGATTGAACCCCACGACTCCTATAAATCACCAGCAAGAAATTATCCTATCAAAACGAGAGATCAAAGCAAGATGAATTTGCTCAACAACCTAAGAAATTATATTGATACAATAACTTGAATGTGTGTTGAATTAATCTAAATGTGTGATTACAATGAAAGGTGAATCCTTATGAAAATGAAAAAAGAAAACCCTAGATGAGGATTTTATTAGATTTTGAAAAGGGTCATTATCCTATGCAATGAGACAACATGACCTATAATTAGCCCAATCTAATATTAATAAAATAATTCCTTAGTCTAACTTAAATAATTAAAGTAAAGTGGCCTAATAATTAATTAATTACTAGTTGATTACCTATTTACTCCAACATAAATAATAAATGATGGCTATGTGGATGCCTCACCTTTGTAGTAAGTTTTTTTTATTTATGTTTCGCCCCTTATGAAATGCATACAAGTGGGATAAAGTTTGGAAATGTGGGGTACACCTTGCATAAAATATATGATGTTGTGTCACGTCTCAAACTCTGATGTAGGTTGTTTTTGGTTTTGTGTGGATTTGTTATATGATCTGCTATGTGTGGTAGAGTAATAATGAATACTATGGTGTTTTGGTGTGGTGATATATGAAAGTGTTTGCTTAAATTATGAAAATTTGAATAGTATTGAATGTGTTCTACTTTGAAGATGAAGCAAAATAGAATAGAAATATTTGAATTAAAGTATTATACTATTTTTATTTATATCTTTATGGGATACTAATTCAATTTATTGTTGTGTGCCTGAGTGCACTTGAGATGCAGGTGGTCGAAGACCAAGGGTGTGATTAAGGAGAGGAGGTTAGCTTCTTGAAAGGATAAAGCAGGATGTCCTTTTGATCACACACAAGCACTTAGATTCATGTAGATTTCATTTAGGAATGACAATTTTAGTTTGATTGTTCTGATTATTTGCAAATTAAATAATGATTAGTCAAATTAACTAAATAGTGAAATATAAGCACAATAAAGTAAAAGAATTAATTATAATCATAATTTAATTATAAATTTTGGTTTTTAAATGATTTTGCATGTTAAAATCTAAGTGAGTATGTTATTCTTCTTTTAACTTGTGTTGATTTTTGAGTTAATAAATTAACTAATAGTTAGAAGATATATATTTAATTATTGGATAAATATTAACATTGTAAAATTAGAATTAGTTTTGGGTAAATATTTTCCGAAAAGGGGATTTATTTGCAACTAAACTGAATATTATTTTATATTTTTCATCTGAGCACATGAAATGGAAAAAGATAAGTTATACCTTATTTTTATTTTTTTTAAAAACTTTTCTTTTTAAAAGATTAGGTTTAGAAACGGAAAAAGGAAAATACTTTATTAAGGGAAAAGAGTTTCCAAGAGGGATAACGGTTCTTGAAAATATGCTTTGCAAATTAGCTCTAATGGCTGCCAAGTAAATGCTTCTTTTATCAAAAAGTTTCAAAATGATTTTGGAAATAGTAGGAAAAAGGAGTTAGTAAAGTAACAGGAAAAGGAGAGGAGAAGAAGAAGCTCTTTCAGAAAACAAGTTCCAGAAGAATCAAAGAGAAGAATTGATTGGAGAGCAACTACAACTGGAAGCGAAATATCCAGGTTTCTAATTCTCTTTCCATGAATTTAATTCCCAATTGTTTGAAATATAATAGTATTACTGAAAGATTGAATTTCAAGTGTTTGAAGTTGTTTGCAAAACTGTGAAATTGGAGGAAATTTCCCATTCTTTTGTATGCATTTGAAGGAATTTGCACAACTTCTCCATTATCATATTGGGGCTTCTTTCCTTAGCAAATCGGGGTCCATAATTTTGTTTCTGATTATTAAACCTTTATACATAAATTATGAAATAAATATATATATGTACATATATATATACATATTTATATACACATACTCCCCTGTACATGTATATAAACATATATATACCCAATTTCTAAATCTTCTAGGAATGCAACAATAGATTGAATGCTATTCATTGGAGTCTTGTATTTTAATGAAGTAAGAAATTGTGAATTGGGGCTATACCGCAGCCCCGTCCCATGGAGGAAGGGAGCTGCGCTATGGAGGGATAGCGCCCTCCACATGCTGTGTCCTATGGAGGTGGAACTTCCCCCTCACAGATAGCGTCTCCCCCATGGGGAGAGGTGTCAACCCCTTGTTGAGTATAAACTGTGTTTTCCTTATTTAAAACTTACGTTTGAATCCTTTTGGAATTTTCTTTTTTTTTGATAACTATGAATTAGGGATATATATATATATATACATAATAAATTTCTTTGTATATCTCGTGAAACATTTACTCATTATCATTGATATTATGCAGAAAACGCAACATTGTGTAAATGTACAAATATGCATATAATATATTCATTTATAAATTTATTATGTATATATATAATATATATATACAAATCTGGGCAATAAACTTTTATATCTAAAAACTAAGAGAGATGTAAAATATATACATATATATAATTATGTTTATAGTAGGAAATATGTATTCATATACAAATCTGGATATCTATATTGCCTTTCTTTTCTAAAATTGTTTTCTGAATAATGGTGCATTGTATGAATTACCATTCATCATTGTAAAACTTAATGAAATATATATAAGACTATATAAAGAGCTAAAGATGGATATTTTATTAGTTAGCAAACATATTCTACAGTAAATGTATTTATAAACTAGTGAATTTTCTGAATATAAAACACAAAAAGATATATATATATATATATATATATATATATGATTGCACCTTAATTAGATGATATTATTGATATTATCACCATTGGGAGAGTGATTAGTTACTTAGCTTTGGATTATGTAACTTTGAATAAATGTGAGTGAAAATGCTTTCTTTTCTTCAAATTTAACTTATTATTCTTTTCATAAAAGTGTAGACATATTCCTATTAAATAGGAAAGTAATCTGTAAACTATGATTTTACCCCATACTTATAAGGTCAATAGAGTAGTTTTTCTTTCTAAAACTTATCAAAAAAATTACTTACTTTGAGCAAATTATTTAAATAGAAAATAGAACTCTGAGTGGTTTAGGCATTCTCTTTGCTAAAAGATTGATTTAGATTGCTTAAAGGACTTCTCTAAATATAAATTGCATGGAAATATCTCTCTCAAATAGAGTGTGGTTATGAAAGCTATTCGACAATCTTTGTGTGTACATTGAATTGTGATGGAATTCCTTTTGGAAGTAGAAATAGTCTATAATTGAAATGAAACTAATAATGAAAATGCATTTATTTATTATTTTTTAAGAAACTTCTATTGCAGATGCCGGGTTGGTGGACCCACAAAGACGATAGTTTTACCTTTTATTAAACTATCATTTATTTATTTATTTATGCTTGGCCAAGCACATGCACCATTGAAATAGATGGAAATAAAAGCCTAGAAATAAATGTATATAGGTCTCTGCCACCTCCTGTTTGCAAGAAATATGTTATTCTCATGTTAGGAATGCATATAGGCATCAGACTTGCATCGAGAGTTCCTTCTTGCTTTGTTGTTTTAGGTTGCTAGGCTCCTTGTGCAGGGCCGGGGATTTCTTCGAGTTAGGAAGAACCCGGGGAAGTCATGCACTCCGTGGTTGGGCGGAAAAGGCGCCTTAATCACACTCTTGGCCCCAGCTTGCAAGAAGACCAGTGGTGTCACGGTGGTTGAAGTTCAGAGTTTCTTATGCTATAGATGTATTCATGTATTATTTTTGGAAGGCTTGTATGGCCCACTTGTAAAAACAACTTTAATTGACATTCATTATTGTAACATTGAAATAGATGTATTGAATGAAAGATTTTGATGTAACACAATTGAAATAGATGTATTGATTGAAAGTTATTGATTTCATTTGAATATGAATGAATTTATGGAAACTCATTGATGGGCTTTTATCATATGCATATGTATCGATGTAAAGATCCTTGATGTAGATGCAATGTACTTATTTGGATACATGAAATGAAACTTATTACTACTTTTTCTCTTGAGTTCTTTTGGGAAGCTCTCATTATTTGCATCATTTACTTTTACTTTATTTGAAATGTAATGAGTTTCTGGCAACATATATGCTTTAATGAACTTCATCTTCGAGTGTTACATATTGTGTAAAGTTATGGTTCACTTTAGAGTAGAGAATCACACTTTAGGTACTACAATATTTTCCTTTGTAGTTGTATGGGAAATTAAAAATACATTTAATATGGTAGGAATATTTGTTAAATTCATTGGGTTTGTGGTTTAGTGAGAATGTGACTTAGTCGACTCATGATTTAATGTAGGAGGCACATTAGAAAAGTGTATTTAATATGGGAGTCACATTAGAGAAATATATTTAATTATTATATTATAAAAAAATATTTGATGCAAAGTCACATGAATATGTTATTCCCTCAATATTAGTATACATAGGGTTATGAATAATCGGCTTGTGGCTATCTTAAATCTTAATTAATTCATATTATCATTACTATATTGTTATTTAGTTAATTAGGCTAGCCTAAGGCTTATATAGGGCTATCTAAGACTGTTTGAGTGATATCCTACACATAAATAAGGTATATATAGGAGTTAGTGAGTCTAATTTCATCATCATATTATGAATTTATTCTCAATGGAGATATTTGGACGTTTTCCCTCTCAAAGTGGCTTGTTATTCTCAGTTATTATAAAGTATTTACAACATATTTCCTATCATATTCTTCTATTGTGCAAGTTATTTCATTATAAAATATAAGTCATCTTGAATACTTAGACTGAAGAGAGAATTTTGATTTCTGTAGAGGTTGTAATAGTTTTTGAATATGGATTCAAACTTGGGCACCCATTTCAAGAGTGTCACGCAAGTGCATTAATTAACAATAGTCAGAAAAAATAATATTTTTTTCATTCACATTGTATTTCTTATAATACAAGTCTTGGAATGGAGGTTAGATATCATCTTATGTTTTGTTAATTGTGAATGAAGCTTAGTATATGGACCTAGATGCTTGAGTTTATTATTTAGAGATTCTAAGGAGTAAGGAGTAGGACATGTGGACCTCATTTATTCTTGGATTGATCTCATGAGGAATACATTAATGGTTTTTTGTTAATAGCAAAGAAGGACATATCTTGCATGATTTCCTTGATTAAGAGTGTTTATCTTCTATCAAGGTTAAAAGTCTGAAATTGAATTGAAATTATTTTGTTGCTAAGAGTCTAGTGATTTCAATACTTTGGAAACTCATTTTTTTTTATAAAAAAATCCTAGGGTAAATCATGTTAGTGTAGTTCTTTATTTTATTTCATTTTTTTTTATTGTTGAAAAATATAAATTGTACAATAGAAATATAAACAAAACAATGTTGTAATTAAGCCATAACTCATTGAAATAAAACATGGCGATAGGTATAAAATCAATGACACATATGAACACTACATTTACATTGAGAAAACCTTTTAGGATAAACTCTGACACCAAAGAGAGACTCATAAAATATTAATAAATGAAATAAAAGTGCAATAATACAACAACTATCTCCTTAGTTTATTAGTAATCCAACAATATAATAGTACCTACAAAATCAAATTTGAAACTTCTATTCCATGCCTCCATTATATAGAGAAGCAAAAAATAGAAACCACAAGTGGTATTGAAAGCTAGTGAGTGAAACCATGAGCCAAAAACTACATGCCCTTACCTCCACTAGCAAAAAACTAACACCCATAATCAATGGTCAAAGATAATGAGATATAAATTAATTCCTATTACATCTCTTACACCACTTATGCTGCATAGATTCTATTATAAATATCATTAATACTACTCTTTGAATCTTGGGTTCTTCATGAGTGTAATAATTTCATGTCATAACACCCACCTTAGGAAGATTATTCATAAATCCCAACTTTTAACTCTTGGGTAATCTTCTCACTTAATGTCTATTAACAACCATATTTAATTCATCAATGAATAAAATAAAAATTAAATGTATCTCTCATCCTCACATGGGCAACCCATTTGCCAAGGTCTCCATGATTCTTGGAGATACATATATTATACCATCTATGAATAATTAAATGTTACAATAAATGTATAGTATTTGCAAGGTGATAATCACCCAATCCTAAAATTCTAACACTTGAAATTTGCATTGTAAAGACATGTGAGGAAATAGAAAAAAAAAAGTGCTAGGAAAGGTGAGGACCATAGCCTCCCTACAATAGTAGAACTTATCCATACTCACTAGCTTAGTGAGAGAATTTATAACATTATCATAATTTTCAACCTTATATATTATGACTCTACCATCCTCAACCATCTTGTGAATGAAGTGACAATGTACATCTATATGCTTAGTACAAGCATGGTAAATGAGACTCTTTACCAAACAAATGGTACTCTAACTATAACATCTAATCCTCATGTTATTCCACTCAAATCCCACACTTGGACATAATATTTATAGCCATACCATCTCCTTATAGAAATGTGTAGCATCCATGTACTCTACTTTTGTAGTGGACAATGCAATTGTAGGTTAGTTTTTACTCATTTGATTGACATCACCTTCATATAGAGTGCACACATAATCACTTATCTACCTCCTACTATCTAAATTGCTTTCCCAATTTGAATTAAAAAGGACTCATATATCAAGAAACATTCACACATTATCATTCCCATGATAAACCATACAATATTTGGAAATCTCTTGTAAATATTTATAATTCCTTTTCACATAATAATAATGCTATCTACAAGGTTGGACATAAACCTACTAAAAATTCTCACTACTTAGGCAATAGCTAGTCTTGTATAGACTATAGAATACATTAGGATACCTATAAAACTAGCACAAGGAAAGTTATACATGTCTATAAAATCATCATCTAACTTAGGACATTTCTCCAAAGATAATTGACTAGAAATAGGTAAAGTAATACTTACTAGATTATAGTCCTACATAGCAAACCACTACAAAATAGCCTCAATATCAGTAGTCTAAACAAGTCTAATATTTTTATTAACCCAATCTCTCTTAATCTCTAGAACTGAAATGTATTATGTACTTGCACTAAATTCTTCAAGTCAAAGGCACTAAAAGATGAGTTTTGAGCTCCCTAATCATTTCCTTGTTTCAAATGAACATGTCATCAATATATAAGACAATGTTTAACAATTGATCATCAATTAATTTTAAATAAATATAATGACCAACCTCACTCCTTACAAACCAATTTCCAATCTAAAAGAATTAAATTTTTGATATCATAGTTGAGTCAATTGCTTTAGACCATATAGAGATCATTTTATCTTACAAACCAAATTTTCTTTTACTTTCACCCAAAAATTATTAAGCTATTTAATATAAATTTTATCTTCAATAATACCATGTGAAAAAATAATTTTAATACCTAATTTTTATACCTTTAAATCATGACCAATGATAATAGAAAGTAGGAATCTAATAGAAGTTAACTTAACAATAATAGAGAAAAATTCACCAAAATCAACCCCCTCAATGTGGGAGTAATATTTTTCCACTAGTCTTTTTTTGTACCATTACAAATAACCATCTACTCTAAATTTATTTCCAAATGCCCTCTTGCATCCAATGGGATTCCCTTTCTTTAGGTAGATCCACTAGATCCCATGTACCACATATGTTTAAGGTGACAATTTCCTATTGCATGGCCTCCATCCAAGAATTGTGTTCCTTTAGAGAAAGAGATTCCTTCACAAATGTATATTTATCATTAGTACAAGATAAAAAAAAGTACACAATAGAATCGGGTGGGCTATACCTGTTAGCTAATTTATACCACCTTGTAGACATTCTCAAGGGCATATTAAGATGTTTTTATTGTTCTTTTTTTAAAAAATGAATTTGAATGCAAGAAAACTACCTACAAATCTATTAGCATTTAATGTCAAAATAAATCACAATAATTAAACATTTAGGTATTTCTACATTAATCCTATGGTGAGAAAATTATAGAATATTATCTACATAAAATTAAGAATCATTTCAATATAAACAACACTTTGAAAAGAAAGAAAGATGATTAAGTAGAAGAGAATCATTCATGAGAATAAGAGTGAAATAAATATACCATGTAGAAAAATCCTTTTGGAAAAACCCTAGCTTTCAAAGCACACACAATGTATTAGTCAACAAAAATCAATAGTTACAATACTTTCTTAGATTCTAGTACTCTATCAAGAGAAAGGGAGATCAACACTCTTCAATCCTAGAGAACAATTGAAAAAATAACCTTGTAAAAAATAATTCATCATTTCCTCATCTCAAGCTCTCAATATTTATAGAGTTAAGGAGACACATAAAACCACCAAATGATTATACAATGGGCCCAAACAAGGTCCCAATATACTATGTTAAGAATTATCATGATCAACTCCAAGGGAGTGGCCTACAAGATTAGAATGTGGCTCCTCCATAAACATCTTTGACTTCCACAATTCAAGTCAGCATATATAATTGTTAAGTACTCCCCATGAAGCACTAATTACATCTTACACCCTCTAATATTGAACATGTTATTGTAAGTCACATATGTACCCCCTCATCAATGCCTCATTACAAAAAAAATCCTTCATATTCACATTGTAAGAGCATGATGGGTTCCAACAAATTAAAATAATTAATTTATAATAGACTTTAGGACAAAGGTAAATAATAAACCTAATCCTAGCATTCTCCCACTTTATATTCATATTGTAAAAGCATAAGAGGATCCAAGAAAATGAACTAACTACTATATACTTACAAACTTGACAAATAAACTTCCAACATCTCAACCATAACACTTTCATCCTCCATCATGCCTAAGCACAGAAGATAAGAAACCCAAGTCAAGAACATGCTTTGAATGTCATAAAAAACCATTATATCATGCCTCAATCCAAACGCGTAAAATGAAGTCCATCTAGTCTAGAACATGGCTTAGTATCTAATATATACTCAACTTAAAACCTAAAATAGCAACTATAGCCTATTTCCCTGTCACTAATACATCCAATTGACTATAGCTCAAAATAGAGAAAACACATCGTAGGTAGACCTTCTGCTATCCACATATCTGACTTAATTTAAAATTGCATGATCCTATATATCTAGAATCTTACACAAAGTTTATCTCAATTGGTAATGAGCTTATAGATATGAAAAAATACTTGAAGATGTTTATACCATAATCTAGTGACACATAAACCTCCTTATGACCTCACAGCATGATAATGTCTAGTCTAAAATTAAATAAAGCATCTAAAATTCCACCAATAACACTCTCATAGATGATGTGGATAAAGTCCTCTATCACATAGTGTTGAATAACACACATTGATCAATACATTTGTAAACTAAAATGTTGAAAAAAGTCTCTCCCCTAATCACCTTGTCTCTACCACTTTCTTCACATCACACAAAAAATTGGGATTAAAAAGCCTCAATCCATAATGTTGCTAAAAAATGAGTGTAACAATAGTAAATGATTGTCAACAAGTTAAAAAATCAAAGTGATTTACTATCTCCACACAAATCCTTGTTCTAATTGAAATTAACTAAACCTCTAAGATAAATAATAGACCGTGAAGAGAACAATATAAAATCAAACCATATCTTTCTGCTACCACCAACACATGCTCACTCTATGACAATTAAGATCTCCTTCCAAATACCCAAATAAAAAATTCATCAACATATAACCATTCAACTTAAAGGTCAGATATAGTAGTAAAAGATGTAAGTTCCTTAAACCAAATAAAAATTAAACTAGCAACCATTCCCACATAAAAGGGAATATTATCAAATCCACTAATCGTGTCCTATACTCCTCAAAATACTATCCTCAATATTAAAACAATAGCTTAAGCCATAAAAATGAGACAATGGGAAACACAACCATTCATCCACTTCTCAAATAATCCCACAAAACTAACATCCAAAACTCAAACTTCAACACATGAAAAGATAAGACACGAAGAAATAATGCATTTGAAAAGTAAGTAGGCAATACCTATCTTACCATTCACCACCGAGTTTGGATCTAATTTATTCTAATGTTTGTTAGTCACTTGCCCTTCCATGATTTTGGACTTAGTTCTACATGACGTAATGTTGTCTTCCTAGTTATTTATTTAGATAACATATTTGAATAGTGGTACACCTAGATATTTGTTGGGAATGACAATAATATTGAAACCAAGTAAGGTTGTAATTTTTCTTTTTCTTTCTTTTGGGTGTGGAAGAAGAAGATATTTGATTTTTTTGTGATTTATTATTTTCTTTAAGGCAACAACTAATAATCTAAAGTGGTCTTAATCATTTCTGCTTCCTTAACTTGATCTTCACTATATAATATTGTGTCATCAACAAATTGTTGATGTGTGATGGGAGGCATGTCTCAAGCACAATTGTAACCCACATAATAAATCTTGGTATAACTTTACTTTGATAACCTACACAAGCACCTTTGGAATAAGTACAAATAGAAAGGGATGCAATGTATTTTCTTTCCTTAATCCCCTAGAGGCTTTAGAGAAACCACAAGGATTAACGTTTATTAAAAAATAAGGGGTGGATATGTAGCTAAAGATTCATTTCAGTCATTCTTGAAACCAAATATTCTAAGAATACTCATCAACAATACCCAAGTAACTTTGTCAAAGGCATTACTTTTATCCAATTTAAAGACCATGATTTTCTTAATTCTATTAATGATTGAGTGCATGGATTCATGTGCAATTACTATGCCAAATCAGTTATGGATCTTCTAGGGATAAAGCTAGTTTTCTTGACAAAAAATACACTTGGGAACATAGATTTGAGCATGTTTACAATTAACTTTGGGATGATTTTTACATAATATTACAAATAGATATTGGCCAAAAATCAGTGAAAAAGTCACTCAAAAATTTATTGGGGATGATAGTGATGTTTGTTATATTGACAAATTTGAGGATCTTTCTATATTTCCTTGAATACTTCACCATGTTCCAAACATCACAACCAATTTTTCCTTTGGTAGAAGCAAGTGAGGAAACCATTCAGCCTAAGAACCTTTTTTAAGTTGTAATTGGAAGGCCACAACTTTTATCTCTTCCTCAAAATTGGTGGCATGAGAGCTAACTTGTTAACATTTGAAACTAAACTAAAAATACTATCAAGAAATATTGGCATATTCAACACATTGGATCTCCCATAAGTTTCCAATAATTCCTTCAAGAAAGATACAAATTTAGCTTGAATATCATCCATCTTCATCAATACAATTTCCTCAACCATCCTAATAGAATCAATTCTATTTTGAGACCTTTTGACTTTGGAAAAATTATATAAAATTTATATTTGAATCCCTAACTCTAACCATTTTTCTCTTACTCTGACTTGAAAAGATATCCTCTCACTAAAAATTTAGTTTGTTGCTCCATAAGATCTTTTTCCCTAATATCATCTTCCTACAAGGAATAGATGTATGAGGAGAATTATATGTATAAATTATGAAAGAACCAAAGTATAGAGATTAGATAAGGACTAAGTAAGAGTATATGAGAAGATATAACAATGCTTTATTTTTATCTAATTAATACAATGGATATCAGAATTTTATCTATATGATGTTATCTATTATTTTGTGAATATATATGTATTTAATCATATGTTTGATTCTATTGGTGTTCACCTTTATATGATTGAGTCTAGGGTATAAACTACAACACTTAGAAAATACTTGGGGCTCAAAAATTTAGTCTTTTGTTCCCCAAATTTCTTGCTAACAAGGATTTTGGATAGATTTCATATGTAATTTATTCAATGGATGTTTAGGTGGTTATCTTTTTCTAATTTGATGTTAAATTATGTGTTATAGGCTCTTTTATATACAAATTATAATCAAGGAATTTGATTCTCTTTCTAATAAATTTCTTTGGTTAGGGAATTTAGATTCTCGTAAATGGATTTTGGTTAGTTAGGATCAAATGTGTAGACCTAAACAATATGGTGGTTTGTCCTTCAATAGATTGAGCTCAATAGCTAAGCTTTAGTGGCTAAAATTATACTAGTGTTGCTGCAAGTTTCCTTATCAATCTTAGGCTAGAATTCTCAATGAAAATTAATTGGGTGGTGTTCCTAACAAGAATGATCCATATATGGATTTGAGTGGGAAAAGTTCAATGGCTTGGGATACTATTAAGAGAGTAGTTGCAATTATCAAGGATGGACTCTTTTAGATTATCAAAAATTGTCATAAAGCTCTTTTTTGAAATGACTCTTTGGATCTCCATGCATGGATTCTATCTTCCCTTCCTCTTCATTAGCCCTTGAGTGGATTTTTTTGGGAAAAAGATGGTCAAAGTAGCTATCTTTAAGGCTTCTCTTGTTTAGGGGATTCTTAGATATATCACTAGAAGGATTCTAATAGCTAGCCTAGGGGTGGTTTGCTTGAAGCTCATGCTACTCTCTCATTTATTCCTAAGGACTAGCCTTGCTATTCTTTGGAGGAAGTTGATTTTCTCGCTTTGGGTTATTAAATTCTAAAGCAACCTATTTGGCACCTCTTGGTTATCAACTTCTATAATATAAGAGAGCTCAGGATTAGAGATTTTCCCTACTAGAGTGAAAAATGGATTAAATTCTATTAACTTGAATACAATCTTTTACCTTATAACTATGTTAAAATAAGTATCTTACCTAGAATAATATTAAAGAGAGAGGATGTATAGGTCCTTCAAAATATATTTTATGTGGTAATAATGAAGAAAATGTTGTTCATATTTGCTTTCAGTGTCCCTTCTCTTTGAGTATTTGGAGGCATTGATGACAATGATGGAATTGAACTATTATCTTGTTTCTTCCTTAATTAAAATTTGGGCTAGTTTTGGTTTCTCTCCTCCATCATCTTCTTTCCTTTGTCACTTTGGATATTGGTCCTATTTTTATTCTTTGAAAAATTTGGCTAGAGAAAAATCATAGAATCTTTTAGGGTCACTAGTGTCTTTTTTAACAAGTTTGGAAGAAGATTATAGATGTGCTCAAAGAAACTATTACTATTAAATGTTATTTTGAGGGGATCCTATCTTCTTCTAACTCTCTTCTTCCAGGCTATTTGGAGGTTTGAAATCTTTAGTTTTTGTATATATCTAAGTATATGTATTCTAAGAAAGTGAATAGTTGTGGTAAGTGGCGTCCCCCTTTTAATTATAAAATATTAATAATGATGGCTCTTCTCCTAGTAACTTGAGCACAATTGGAATTGGATGAGTTAGTGATGCTAGTGATGGTATGGTCCTTTTGTTATCTCTCGCATTATGGGCAATGGTTCTAACAATTTGATGGAAGCCCATAATATTTTGGTGACTCTTGGAAAAGCTTATGAGTTGGGTTGGAAGAATGTTACTTGTGGATATGATTTCTTGATCTTGATTTCTCTTCTAAACAAAAAGGGCTCTTAGGAGTCCTTGGGAGGATTGTCTCTCTAGTGGAACAAATCCCCTATCTCTCTTTGAATTTTGAGGCTATATTCTTTTCTCATATTCCTAAAGATTATAATGTTGTCATGGATTGCATTGTCAAGTGGGCTTCAAAGGATAATCGTTATTGGCATCTTTCTCAATTAGAGTTATCACCTTTTAATAAGTCCTCTCAGTGTTTCTAGATTATTCATAATGACCAAGTGGGCTTCAAAGGATAATCAAGTGAGCTTCAAAGGATAATCGTTATTGGCATCTTTCTCAATTAGAGTTGTCACCTTTTGATAAATCCTCTCAGTGTTTCTAGATTATTCATAATGACCAAATTACAAAAGAAAAAAGAAGTTTCATTATTTTAATGAATATAGTAATTTGAGTTATTATGACTTCTATTAAATTTAGAATAATAATAAATCTTCTTAAGGTTCCCCTCCTCTTAATAATAACTCTTGCAATTTGAAAATCTCAAAATTATAAAATATAATAAATTCCTTTTTAGCTGCAGGCAGATGCCTTATTTTCCTTCTTAGACCGAAAGTACACATTTCTCTTTGCAAAGCAGCTAGACTCCAATGGGCAACCAACAATATTCATTCCGTCCTCACTTTGTTAAAGCAAAAAACATATCACCTGCACCGCTTGCTTTACCTTGTCTACCCGAGCAAAACCTAGAAGTAGAGAGCAAGCAACTTCGTAAGCATAAATCAATTCAATATGAGTTGCAATTTCCAAGGTTTCTCTGTTATTCTAGCTTCATCCCCCATCCATGGCTTCGTCTTCATCATCTCGCCCTCTGAGTTTGGATGAGGATGCTTTTGGTGAAAAGTTATGTAAAGGAGAAAAGATAGGATCATCTGCATCCCCAAAACTTTATGATGTTTTCATTAACCACCGAGGCCCTGATGTCAAAAATACCCTGGCTCTTGAGCTTTATAATTCTTTTGAGGAGGTGGGAATCCGAGCCTTTCTTGATTGCAGGGAGATGGAATTAGGTGATTTGTTTCCTTCCACAATGCAGAATGCCATTTACTC
Source organism: Sequoia sempervirens (assembly GCA_007258455.2). Classification (NCBI taxonomy): domain Eukaryota; kingdom Viridiplantae; phylum Streptophyta; class Pinopsida; order Cupressales; family Cupressaceae; genus Sequoia; species Sequoia sempervirens. The sequence goes on along the minus strand of VDFB02086081.1, from coordinate 302,490,172 downwards.
TGCATCAGTACAAATTGCCATTTTCTCCAGAAGATATGCCGAATCTGTTTGGTGTTTAGCTGAGCTTGCTCTGATGTTACAAACTAGGAGAAAGATTATTCCAATATTCTATGATCTTCCTCCTTCCAACCTCAGATACGTAGAAAAGGGCGTGTATGCTGATTCATTCAATTACCAGACAGAGAAGCGCAGGTATCTGGACAAACTCGAAGGCTGGAAAGAAGGCCTCCGCCGTGTTTCATTCATGTCTGGCTACGAATTCAACCATAATACCGAGTAAGACTTTTTTAATCACCAATTTTCCTTGGAATATTTTATCCTACAAAAAATTATGGTTTCAGTCCAGCCTAATCTGTTGAAATTATTGTTTTCATTGCAAATTTCCAGTGATCTTGAGACACTATGTAAAAATATAGTGTCCGCTGTCCGAAGAGAGGTAGAAAGGACAAGACCTATAGAAATTGCAAGATATCCGACTGGAATTGAAGAATTGGTAGAAGACTTTGAGAAGACATTCTGGCAGAAGGAGGAGGAGAAAGATAAAGTGATCGGCATCTATGGTATGGGTGGATCTGGTAAGACCACCCTTGCCAAAGAATTGTTCAACCAAAAGCGTTCAGAATTCAGTGCATCATGTTTTTTGTTTGACGTGCGAGAATCTAAATTGACTTCTTTGCAAACAAAGCTTCTTAAGGATCTGGTGCAGGAAAATCGTATGTTTGACAGTGTACCTGAAGGATCTAGCTATCTCAGGTCTCGTCTGGCAAGCAACCCTTCTGTGAGTTTCCTAATTGTTATGGATGACATAGATCACCTGGACCAGTTGAATGCCTTACTGGTCACGGATCTTTTGGTCAATAATTCTGGCAGTTTGATAATTGTGACAACCCGTGATAAGAGAGTTCTGGTAAGGGCAGAAATTAATTCTCGTTATAAGATGAAAGAAATGAATGTCCACCATAGCGCGGAGCTCTTCTGTTGGCACGCCTTCCACCAACCGTATCCGACCAGTGGATATGAAGATTTGGTTGAAAGCTTCGTGAAAGAGTGTGGGGGTTTGCCCCTCTCTCTGCAGGTGTTGGGTGGACATGTTTTTGGTAGTGCTGGTAAGCATTACTGGAAACTAGAATTGGATAAAGTGAGATAAACTTTGAAACAAGATATAAAGAAGAAGCTTAGAATAAGCTTGGAATTCCTTGACAAGGAACAAATGCAGGTATTTATGGTTGCATTCTTTTTCGTCAACAAATCTAGACATATGGCTTTAAAGATAATGGAAGGATCAGGATGGAGCGCTGAGCACACACTTCAGATCTTAATGGATAAATGTCTTGTTGAAGTTCAAGTGGGAAGGACTTATTGGAATGGATTTGACTCTGAAAGCATTCCTCTTTTGAGAATGCATGACCACATCCGGGATCTCGGAAGAGAAATTGCAGATTATGAATTGAGCAGTCCTAGTCGACTGTGGCGCTCCCAGCATCTTCGTTCTCAGGTTTGTTTCTCCTCATGAATTTGTGGTCATTTTTGGTATAAAAAATGCATGTCTATATAGCTTGATTGTTGTTTTTCTAACTGGAGTATGACAGAATTTAAGTTTCGTCCTTAAATACAGGAAGAAAAGGGATTCGAGAACATTCTTGCTGGGATGAGCGGTAGTAGTTTCAGGTGTCTCAATTCCATTTTTGACCAGTACACCGCTCTTCAATTCATATATTTTTTAGGTAATTTAAATGATTGTGAGGGTCCATCAACTTCTTTGCTGTGGCTTGAAATTGACTCAAGTATGTTGGAAAAGCTGAATGAATATGAAAATATCGGAGGATTCATGTCAAGCGTGTCTTCCTCACACACTATTCCTTCATGGATTCCTCTGCAAAGTCTGCAGTATTTAAAAATTTCTCAAGGATGTTTCCGAAGATTGTGGCCAAGCGATCATCAGGTAATTTGTTCTTCTATATTTGAGGATTAAGTCTGGTTAACGATGTAAAATGCATCCTGAAAGCAGTTATTTTATAAGAAATATTTATGATTGAAAAATAGGTGTTTTAAACGAATCAATTTCGAATTTCAGGTTCCTTTGCAGCTGAAAGACCTGATTCTTGACGGAACAAACTTGGAAGAGTTTCCAAACTCATTGGGAATGTTAAGTCATTTGGAAAATCTAGTCCTTGCAGGAAGGGTAGAATGGAATAATTCCATGAGAATTCAGGGGAGATTCCTCTCAGAATCACTTACAAAACTCGCTAATCTTAAAAGCTTGGTATTGAGGGATTGTCACATTAAGCGGGGAATTAAGTGTTAAGGACAGAATGGATTCAACTGCTATTGAAACTTCAATGGTCAGTCTTGAAAAAATAGATATTAGGGATGTAAAACATATATCTAAGGTTTCAATTAGTGGACAGTACCTTCACAGCCTTAAAGTTCTCCACCTTGAATTCATGGAAGATTTAATTGAAGTGAATTTAGGAATGGATGAAAAGTTAAACACAGAGAGACGTTCTGAGATAGAAGAGTTGCCAAGTTCTGCATGTCCATGCTGCTTAGAGACAATCACCATTGATGGATGTTGGAAGTTGGAGCACATCAATGGTATTGAAGAGTTGCAAGGATTGAAATATCTACATCTTTCAGCCGATACTGTACCAATATGGAGATGCATTAATAAGTGGCAGGTATTATAATTGCAATTGTCATTTTGATAGGAGAGCAATTACGCGTTTTTTCTGTAATTGTGTTTTGACTGTGACATTTTTATTATTATAGATTTCTTTTACAATCAACTTAATTATTGTCTCTTTATCAATGCAGAAAGTACCTTCAGAGGTTACTAGTTTAATTTGGAGATCAATTGCTGATGCAGAGAGAGTTCTAAAACAATTCAATAAGTTATCTTCTTACATTGGGCTAGATGGCACAGCTACTGAAATTCCTAGCAATCCCGAGGCAGAATTAGTGATTCCTACGACAGAACAACCCAGTGCAACCATCATATTTATGTTAATTGAAAGCTTTTATAAAGGCGAAGATTGTCGAAAATCTTTAAAGGTTCCTCCTATGGACTCGACGGTGGCCTATATTGGAAAAGGAAAGTATATTGCTGTTGATGTAGTCAACGAGGAAGAAAAAATAATCAAGATGCAACATGGGATGTCCAACTGGATTCCGACGGTATCGGATGGTACAATAATAAAGGGTTTTATAGTAACCATCCAGTGAAGAGGCAAATCCAAAACCCTACCATTACTGCAACAGCTTTGTTGTGAGGTGTGCTCTAAATTTGCAATCTATTCATGGTATTAAAACATATGCCTGTTTATAGAATTAAGAATTTCTTTTATCGTTTATGATTTTAGGATAATCTTTTTTAACGGCCGTCAGCTTTACATAAAAAGCAAGAATTCAGATCCCTTAGGGTTTCTATTTTACGGTTAAATAATTATCCTTCGAGTTAAAATTCAATTATTTTAGAGATTTGGACCCCTGTATTAAACAGAACCAACATTCTGGCATTCAAGTGTGGTAACATGGACCTAGTGTCCTCGATTTGAAGAATTCTACTTTGATAGGTTTTAACAGTAGAGATAGAAACACCTACATTTGTGGGGGCACATTCTTAACATTTATCCACCTTGGAACAAAACAAAATAGTATTTCATTTTGTGAAATTTCTGGTGACCAAGTGATAGCCCTAAAAAGGGTTTTCCTAACATTCCAGAAGTCCCTTTCTAAAACCCTCTTTCGTATGTTGTGATTTTTCACAAAAATAACAAATAAACGTTTTTGAATCATCCTACATAATGAAATATAAATTCCCATTTTTTGACTCCACACTACTTAACCAATACTCAAAACAATTCCCTGTAGGAAGGTTATTGTCATCCATACAAGCAAGAAAGATAGCAATGTTTTAAGCCTATTTTCTTCTTTTTTTTTACGACATTTAGCATTTCTTCATTAGGGTTTACTCTCAAAACCCTAGGCAAATTGGGGTCCTTATCTCCTTCGTAACTTCTTTCTGCTCCTCCTCTATCATTGATAGCCCTTCCAACTTTTCCTCTAAGTTCCACATTGAATCCCACTTTTCTTTAAGGTGTTTCCAATTCTTTTGCTTGCAAAGATTCTTTGAAGGTTTTGTTTGCTTCATAGTTATTGGTGGCCTCCCCACTACCAACAACCGAGCCAAAATCCATACATTCTTGCACAAATGCAATAATCACATCTATGCGAGCAAACACCCAATCCCCCTAAAGGTATCGACTATGCTCTACTCCTTACAAATGAATTCCAATTTAAAAATATAAAGAAACCACTTGCCCAACAAATACACTAGATATGTACGCTATCAATGACACTACACACAAAGCCTAGAACAAAGGGAACAAAACTTGTAAGCCAAGAATACTAAAAGCACAAAACCAAAGGAAAGAGACAGGCTCACAATAGCACATGTTAGCCTCTAAATGGATTGTAAAGGCTCTAATAAGTAATGAGTCTTGGAAAATCCTTATAAAGTAAAATATTTAGGAATATGTTCCAAAATAGTCAAAACAATGGGAAATCTACATTTTCATGATATCATGTTTGGTGAGTTTAGTATAAAGCCCTCTAGTTTTGTGATATTTGCTAGCATTTGGAAGGCCTGAGAGTCATGCAGGAACCTGATTACATATGGTGAGGTGGTAAGTATGAATGATAATTGCATCATGGGGTCCAGGTCTGTGTGGTGGAATCTGAACAATAATAACAAACCACTAGCTTTAGTTCAAGGGTGTTCATCCAAAAAATGGAATAGTAAAGGGATTATTTACTTTAATAATATCTTGTGTAATAATAAAATGAAAAGCTAGGAACAATTAAAAAGTGAATTTGATATTCCAAAATCCAATAAGAAATCACTTTTGTGGCGAAAAAGGCCTTAGAACTATTGCATTTTCTTGTTAAAGTTGTATCTAAGGAAGAAGGTTATGGAAGCTTCAATAGGATTGATGGAATTCCCTAATAAATGTCAAGTCCTATAATCTATATAAAATGCTAACCCACTCCCAATTGGTGTTTGACCATGTCAATCAAGTTTGGAAACTGAATTTAGAAAAAAAAGAGTGGTCTAACATTGTCAAAGTTTGTTGATCATCTAAAATTGAACCAAGAAAATCATGTTGTAGATGCTTATTGTTGATAAAGAGATTGATTAGTGGTCATGCTTCATTGCTTTGTTCTATTTGTAATTATCTCGAAGATATAGAACATATTTTCTTTAAGTGTCAATATGCCTCTGCAATTTGATCAATTTTTATGGGTAATGTTCTAGGCTGGGATTGTAAAGATGATGTCTATTGGTTTTTGTGTAGGTATGTTAAAGGTCTTAATGTTGAGTCAAATTTATTTTGGTTAATATTGTCTACTGAAATTTTGTGACTTTTGTAGAAAATAAAGAATGAACACATATACCAAGACAAAAGGAGGGTTCTTACTAAGTCTAAATATAGACTCACTCTATTTGATTGTTGAACAGGTAACCTTAACATCGAGACTGTTTGCAGACAGGTTCATGAAAATCATAGAAGAAGGCGCTATTCCCTTGTTCAAGCATGAGATCCAATTCGCTGATTATTGGCCTCAAGATCTGATGAAAGTTAACGATAAATTTCAAAAAGAGTACATTGACTTCCTGAACCGGTACATGAACCGGTACACCAAGCTTCATCAATATGCGCTCAAAATTACCCACCAGAACTTTGATATCAATAGTTGGGAACACATTTCTCCACCGATAGGAGCCTTTCCTTGGATCGACTCATTCAGGGTGAGTAAAAATATTCCTAACAAAAAAATAAGTGATGATAATGGCAATGATATTGTATCTAGTGTTATAGCAGACTATGTTTTGATTTTGTAATACCGGTACTTGTCCTGTAGCTTGGTTGGGCTGATGTATCCAATGTGACCATCCTGGTCACATACATATTATAAACAAGTCTATTTTATTTTGTGATCGAATTTCAATCTTTTTTTGTTTTTTTTTTAAATGACATTCATCCCTGAATGCAAGAACTGGAAGTCTGTGTGCACAGCATTTTTAGGTTTAGATGTTTTCTTTTGTAAATTTAGAGGTTTGTGATCGTGTCTCTTTTGTAGAATGGATATCCCAGTCTTTGATTTTAAGTAAAAAAGTTGATTATTCATGCATTTTATGATTAGAGCTTCCAATTCAAACGAAAATATTTTTCCTTCTCGTCCAAAAAATAAAAAATACCAAAAGGATTGTAAGGATGCATCAACATTCTTGTCGTGGCTTCAGGTTGAGCGATCATCAGAAGAGCTGTATGATCTTTAAAATCTTGTACGAGAATTCATTATTGATCCTCCTTAATTTAACTCCAAAATTTTGAAGTATGTAAAAATAACTGGCGGGAGTTTCAGAAGATTGTAGACAAGAGATGAACGGGTAATTTGTTCTTCCTCCTTTTATTAATGATGGAAAATACATTCCGATGTAATTATTTAGCGATCCTTAATTAAAACTGACACAAAGTAAATTCAATTTTCAGGCCGCCTTTCAGCTGAAAGAGCTTGTGCTGGACGGAATAAGCTTGGAAGAGTTTCCAAATTCACTGGAAATGTTAGGTCATTTGGAAAACCTAGCCATTGCAGGAATAGGATTGGGTAATTGTATCACAATTAACGGGAGATCCTTCTCCCTCTCAGTGAGGAAACTCACTAATCTTAAAAGCTTGGTATTGAGGAATTCGACATTAAGTGGGGAATTGAGTTTCAAGGATAGCATGATGTCAACTACTCTTGGGACTCCGATGGTCAGCCTTGAAAAGATAGATATAATTAATATAATTAATGTTAATCATATATCTAAGGTTTCAATTAGTGGGCAGTACCTTCATAGCCTTAGATCTCCCATCTTGAATATTCGGAAAGTTTAATTGAAGTGGATTTAGGACTGGCAAACACACGGAAGTATCTAAAGGATGGGAAATCAAATACAAAGGGATGTTCTGAGATAGAAGAGTTGCCAAGTTCTGCATGTCCATCCTGCTTAGAGACAATCATCATCTATGGTGGCTCGATTTTGCATAAATTCAAAGTCATTGAAGAGTTGAAAGGATTGAAATATCTACGTCTTCAGGTTGGATTCAGAAATATGTGGCATGTTTTACACTACCATTTGCCGTTTTGTTACTAGAGCAATTTTATAATTATTAACTATTAACTAATGCTTTTCTGTGATTTCCCTAAAGAGACTATTGTGAGATTTTTCACCACTAATATTTACAGGACTAGCTCATTCTTTTCTCAAATCGGGGAGTACCATCACATGTTACCTGTATAATTTGTACACCTACTATTTGGGAATCACATTCTGAAATGAAGAAAATTTGAAAACATCCACAGTGTCATCTGTCGATCTGTTTGATCGCATGGATGTCAGAGTTACTAAATTTCCTAGCGATCTCAAGGAAGAGTTGGGGATTCCCGTGACAGAAGAAATGAGTTCAATTGTCATATTTATGCTAGTTAAAGATTGTCCCCCAAAGGTCTGTATGTAAAGAGTTTATAGGGATTAGTCCTATGGAGTTGAGGGGACGGAAAGTTGTCGCTTTTGTAGTTAGGGATTCGTCTTATCAAGGCACCCCTTACGTATTATTTTTGTCATATGATTTTTTACTCAGTATCTTACTTTAGTGCTGCTAACTAGTTGGTTCTCTTAAAGATGGCTTTGTCTAAGGGAATGTTGTTTCAACATTTAAATAGGGTCCCTAATGTCTATTTTTCTATCATAAGCTTTATAGAATTGATTATTTTATTTTTTATAGATTCCAACATTTAGATTTAAAAATTAGTGCTATTAGTTAGTTGGTTCTTTAAGATGATTTTGTGTACAAATTATGTTAGGGAATGTTGTTTCAACACTTAAATAGGGTCTCTAATGTCTCTTTTTCTATCATAAGCTCTATAGAATTGAGTTATTATTTTAATAGATTCTAACATTTAGATTTATAAAAAATATGATTTTATAGGTGGAATTTCAAACTCAAGTTATAAGAAGGTTTGTAAGATTAATGTAGTCATCATGTTTGATGCAATGAAAATCTCTTGGAGAGTATTTTATGGTAGGTAACCATCACTATAGGATCAATACATATTTTTTCTTGATGTTGGTTGTATTTTTCTTAGATGTTGGATAATCTAAAGTTGTGGCTCAATTAGTGGTGGTCTATCTAATCTAGTCATAATGCAAGGTAGGGTTGGATGATGTTCTAGATGTTGTTTTGACTAGTTTGGATCTCTTGCCACCAACATGACCATTTCTTATTCATGGTGATGTGGCGGCCAATCATGGCTCCTATTTTCCCTCTAGGCATTATATCCATTAAAGAAAAACACAAATATTTGGCCAAAGTTGGTATTAATTTCCTCAAAAGTGCCACTAGATCCACTACAACAACTAGCATTAATTGGCCTTTCACCATTTTGGACACTGAAGTTGATGAAGAAATTGAAGATATTGTGAAAGATGGCAAACTTTCCTCTCAAACTATTCTACATTTTTTTCCATTTTAGATATTTTGGGTATTTAGTATGGAATTAGTTATCTTACTATTTTGATATTTTTTGATATTATCTCATTGATGTAAACCTTTGGTCCATTTTGTGGGTTATTTCCTCTACAATATAGTTTGTATCTTTGGCTCTCCTTCCTAAATCATTCCTCTAATAATTTTCTTGAAATTTTATACAGAAGGTATGGCCCGTAGGCTAATTTTTATTGTTAAAAATATAGAGTCAATTAATTCATTGGACATTTAAGGAGCAATATCATAAATATTAGAATCAAATTAATGACAGATTAAAAATCCTAGTGATATTTATTCAGATCTTCTTGGAATAATTACAAATTTAATGATACAATCAAGCATATATTTAATAAGTGCATACATAGTTACAAAAGGACTTTAGCCCCCATCAATTGACATGTTAACTTTTCTAGCCAATAGCACTACCACCTACAGTCACCATCATCATTTTCTTTTTTGAGTCCCTTAAAACATTTATGTGGTTAATATTGTTAGAGTAATCATGCATTAGCTAATATTTTTGCACATGTAAATGTGTTTATAATCTACATTCATCTCTCCATAGCCCAAAAACACATTAACCATAGATTGCATTTTCTATTATACTACATGGAAGGAGCATAATAATTAACATCAAATCAATGAAATAAATATAAAACCTTGTAAACATCTTATAAGATATCAAAAAAATCACAATAATAATATAACCATACACATAATTAATAAATGCATACAATCAATAACAATGTGACCATGACCATGTAGCCTTTTCAAATATCTTGTGAGCCTTCCTTTCCTAAGGATTTACCACACGAAATTTCATTTTTCCAAGTCATAGGAGTCATAACCCACATGGTTTCTCTCACCTCTCATGTATACAAATATTTGGCTAAGATCAGGAGGTGCTTGCTTGCAATTGACAATAGAGGGACCGCCAACTTAAAATCAATCCACACAGTGCACCTTTTTGGATGCATATGCTTATGAAGCTTAGGAATGTTCTCAAAAAAACAAAGAATATTCCTCATGAATATTGAAGAGCTTCCCATCCCAAAAGAATAAAATATTGGCAATAGGATTAAGGATCCCCATAATTGATCTCATTTTGTGTAACTTTGATGACCTCTATAAGTAGGAGATCACCATCCTCCCATTTAAAATAACCCTCCTTAGAGACACCCCAATTAGAAAAGAAGTTAGAAACCTAATTTCCTTCATAGTAGGTGTGTTGAATTTAGATTTCACTAAAATAATCCAATAGACTAATGTAATCCACAATCAATTGATTGATAGCCCAAGAAGGAGAATGGAGTTTTTGAAGATAATTAACAATAATTAGAGTCTCCTTAAATTTCCATATGTTGAATTCCCATCTATGTGGCTAAGAGGATGCCATAAAACATCATGCTAGCCTCTACAAAATGATTAGTTTGAGTACCAAGGATGATAGCATAAGCACCCATTGCTTTGTCAATATGATCTTTGATAACTCCTCTCACCAAAAATCCATGTCCAAACACCAACCCAAGTAGATGATTTATAGGCACAAGGCAAGCCAAGGAACAAGAAGTGGTTTTGAAAATCACGGTTCCAAACTTGGCCAATATTTCACCTCAAACTATGTGTCCTACCTCATGAGTACACCTTGATAAATAAAATGCAATGTCTCCATCAGATTCCTTTGACCCCTATTATTAAGGATTCCATTATTAAGGATTCCACCCAATCAAACTAAATGCTCTATGTTGGAACATTCAAATGCTCTTAAATTCTCTTACACATGGTTATATTTAGTCAGGCAAAGATGATTAACCCATCTCTTTTTAATCCCCAAGATAATTGGTCAATGTAACTCCTATGTGTCATAAGTGACAATGTAAGTGGTCAGATAAAACTTATAAAGGGAATCTCAATGTTCCTCTCCAATGTGGTGTCATGACCCATTCCATGAGGGACCACAATTATAATAATACTAAAATATTAGGTATGCAAAGCATGCAACACACCTTCCTAATAGAATATACATAAATAAATGGTTGGATTCAACAAGAACTCATAAAAAAAAAATCTAAAGTCTTGAAAAACATCAATAGAAAAAGGAATTCGATAAAATAGATATTTTTGCATCAACTTCTCTATAGAAAGTATGCACTAGCCATGGCACCAAAGGAAGCTAAAAATTCAAAGCATAAAGACCCTATTATTATCTTAGGATCATAATTTGTTTCTCCAGGTGCAATAAGTTGTTATATTTTGAGAAATACGACCTTGACAATCAAAACATAGATAATTAAATCGCAAAGTGGTTGTCAATAACCAATCTAATAGATCTTACATGGTCTATCTTGCATGATGTTACTCCTGTGGACCTTCCTTTAGCCATCTTTATTCATACCTTAGTCAAAATCCAAGTTGAGAAAATCTAAAAATAACTAAGTGTCGAACTAATCAAGCTTCTAAGATTTTTGCTACCCTCTTAATTGTATGCCATTTCTATCATCTTTCTAAGTTCTCTTTAATCCCCTTTGAAAATCTTATAAGTACTAAATTTTTTTCTTTTGGGCCATCAATGATCCCCTTAATCATCTACATACCTTAAAGTTTCCTTGACCCCCAAAGTCCAAGTCCTTGAAGAAACATCTAAGTGTTAGTCTTGTCTAGGTTTTGGGCCCTTAGGTTGTCAATGTTATATTTACCTTCACCATATTGCATTTTGTAGGTGACATGCCCGACGCTCAATGAAGGAATTTTTGTATAGATGCCTAGGTTTGTTGTATTTTGAGGTTTTTAGGATCATATTTTCTCAATGTCTTATGATATGTGTTTTTCATTCTTCTCAATTCCCAATCCTCTACTCTTTTCCTTTACCCTCTTTTCCTAATTCATCATTAGGGTTTAGTGTTTCAACATTCTTCATTTTTCTCTTCTTTAGTAGGCATAAGTAGTACCTCCAAAGTCCAATACTTGACAAAGGTCTTCTAATTGAGGTTTCAAGAGTAAGGGTGGTCTTGTCCCTAAATTTTTGACAAGCATCTCTTAGTAGGCCCAATGCCTAATACTCGATAGAAGTAGTCTTTTTGGGTTGTAAACAATTTAATGCTTTACTCATTGGTTTGATGGTAGGCTCAAGCCCAAAACTCCAACGATTCTCCCAAGAAGCATGTTTTCGATCCAAAAGTTCCATTAATGCTCAACAACCCCTCTCAAAAAATCTAATCTTAGTTCCTACGGCTACAAAAATGATTTAATTCATTTGAGCTTGAATCTAGGATAAGAGAGGTGCCCATACCTAATTTATTATCTATAGGTGCCCCTTTTGCTATAATTCCATACCTAGATCACAAATTTTGTGGGAAATTTTAATTCCTTCAACACTCAAATACAGAGGTAATCAATGATAGTATATGGTGGAGACTCAAATATGTCATATCTCACATATTTAGTCACCTAGATCAAATTAAAATGGACACCTATTTGTAACTCTTTGATTTTGATTAGCAACTAGGGTTTGCTAAACTCCCATGTTTCGCATGGATTTCTCTACTTCCTCTCTCCAAAATAAAGCCTCTAAGGTTCATTTTGTAAAGGGTTTTTCTTTTTTTCTCCACGAGAGTTATGCATATATGTCACTCTTCTTTATAAAATGGGCCCAATGTCTCTAAATGAATAAAGATTATCATTTTCACCTACGTTAACTACTTGTACTCTATGTGAATGTTATTTAGAGATTTGTATTTGAATAATATTTATTTATCTTCTATACATGTAAGTTGTGTTAAATTTTTTTGTAGGAATTGATTGTGGATAATAACTTTCCATCAACACTATTCAAACCCTAACCTCCATGCACACCTCTAGGAGATGAGAAAATAGAGACTTGTGTGAGTTCTCATGGAAATTTATCCATTTGTCTATGCTATAGTGCACAAGAAGAAACACCATTTAATTTAGGTGTATCACCACTCTTTCCCTTTTATGCTTTCCTTCTTCCCCTTTTCCCTAAAAATCATTAGAATAGGATTAGTTGTAGGTTTATGCAGTGTTGGGTTGGTCCAACACTCTTGCATCTAGGTTAGAAAGGAAGTCAACCTTCTCATGAGATTTTACCTCATTTGCAAGGTCCCACACCCTGAGGTTAGTTTGATTGTGTTATTAGAATGTTGATCCTAGCTCAACAAAGTGCAATTTCATGTGATAAAAGTGGTTTTACTAGGTCAAGGGGATCATGGACACTAAATTACACAAATTTGGAAGAAATGGAAATATTTTCCCTTCCCTGTAATGGGCAAAAAACATTTAGATCGTTCTAGAATTAAAAATAGAATGATCATAATGCCTAGGGAAAAACAACAATTAGCACCACTTGTACTATTTTAATTGATTCCAAGATTGTCAAACACGAAATATAGATATGATAGTAAATAAGCTTGGCGAATAGGCCACAAAATATACAAAGAATTGAAGGATCTCTATGTTGACCAAGATCACTAGGTAACTAAAATATATTTCACACATACACACTTCTTAATGATTATATATAGCATATATCTACATGAGGACACAAATGCATGCACACACACACACAAACACGTGCACACGTGCACACACACACAAACTTGATAGAAATCACCATAAGAGGTTGCAAATTATTTGAGAGAAATGGAAATAAATTAAATTAATTGAATATGAAAAAGGAAAAACATAGGCCTATATAAGAGATAAAGATATATATATACACACACACACTTTAATATAAATAATAAGGGTAATCAAAAGACAAACATCTAAATAGGAAACATATATCATAAACGACCTATTTTGAATCAACATCAATAAATAAAATCCAATTCCAAATGAGGAATAAAACATTTTCAACTAAGGTATAATAAGAACCAACATACATCTAAATATGAAAAAATAAAGTATATACAACAAGAATAAATATAAATCAGGACCCAAAAAAAAAAATTAAGAGAATTCACATATGGAAAATAGGAATAAAGCATAAGAAAATGAAAAAACCACATTAAGTCAAGAGAAAATGGGAGGGGAGAGAAGCTATAGCGAATGGGTAGGAAGGAGGAAAAAGGGGCACTGACATGAGGGGAAGATGTGAAGGAGACATGGGAAGGGAAGAAAGAAGCATTAGACTAAGGGACAAACTAGGGGGAGAGAAGAAAGATCATGGCCTAGGGTGATTATGGTTTTTGAGGTTGAATAATAGAGGTTTCCATGAAAGACTAAGGCTCCACCCATCATCATGATTAAGATTGGATGGGCGATTATTGATTTCTATAATTTCCTTGAGTTTTCTTTTGAAAAAATTGTCTTCTTTAAATATGATTTGTGTGCTTTCCAAAAAAATATGGTGTTTGATTGAAGAGGAGTGGTCGGCTAGGGAAAATTTGAGAATCCTCTCATGCTTTTTTCTACAATATGTTCTTTGATTATGGTCATGAAGGAGCGACCTATTTCATCTATATATGGATTGCCACAAGAGCAAACAATCATGTGGATTATGGATTCAAGAAAGATGTCGCTATGGTCTTTGAGAGGGGCGATACATTTTTAATGATGAAACAAGCTCGAAGACACATTGAAGGCCTTTTTTAAGAAGGATCTTTGAGATTTTGTAGGAAATGCCTTCAATGTAAGGAATGGAGGTACCAAGGAGGACCACATATTTGGTGGTTATGGGTTTTGCATATAAACAAGATTTGGCTTGGTTAAGGGCTCTAGAGATTTTCTTTCTTTTGTACCCATTCAAAATAAAGACTTGACTAAGATGGGCCAACTCTTAGTTTAGGTTTTCTTCATCACAAATTCATTAAGCTCTCATGGATAGGGTCTTAAGAACACTAATTTTTTGGCTAGGGTGGTGATGAGAAGAAGAGTGGAGGTAAAGGTCAATATGGGGGGCTTGGGGCCTCTACCATTGATCATGTAGATCCAAGCTTAGTTCCCTTGTTCATGACTTGGAAAAGTATGAAGTCCCAAATTGGGGAAATTTGATTAGATCCACTATACAATTGCAATTCTTGGGAGCACAAATGGGTGTATATTTCTTCATGTTCTCTTACCTCATTAATGTTTTTTGTGTGGATTTCCAATTTGTTTCTTGGAATTTGTAGTAGACATCTACTACTAATATACATGCTCATGTTTTTAGTATCCTATACACTTTATATTTCTAAAGATCTCTTGAAGCCAATTACAATGAGTGGTATCCAATGGTCATGTCCAATCTAAACCAATATCTTAGTGATCCAAAAACTCAAATAAATTATAATTGAATATATGAATCAAAATATGTTTTATTACCATTTTAGTTGATTTATCAAAACAACTGTTAAAAGAGGGATGAATGTTGTTGAAAATTAAAAACATGCGAGAAATGAAAGCAATTAAAATATATCATTTTGTATGATAGGCACATGCTACCAAAATTAGTCTACACATAAGGTTCAATATCTCTTTTAGCAAAAGTTGAATCTTTATTTTATTGTAAGCATGTTTCTTGATAATATAATTAAAGTGGCCTTAAGTTTTATTTTTTTCCATGAGGATTTCCCTAGATAAACCTTGTGTTGTATGATTGTATTATTATAGTTCTACTAAAAATATTCTTTGATTATGTAACCTAGATAGCATAGCTTTCCTCTGTAAGATTGTAAGTGTTTCCTTTTGTTTAGTATCAAAGGTATTTTACTTGTTAGATTTATGAGGGTGGAATTTTGTTCTTGAAATAATATTTTTTTGAGTGGGAAATTTCATGTGGTTTTCATAGTTTGGAGTAAAAAATATGGAAAACACGTCTAAAATGAAGATTGAGGAATTCAATGGTCAAAACTTTGAGATATGGAAGCTCAAGAGGAAATTCTTGTAGATAAAGACTCTAGTCCATTATTGTGAATAGTCAAAAGCCCATCACAATGTCCAATGGAGACTAAGATAAATTAGACTAAAAGGCTCAATCTATCTTCCATCTATGAATTTAGATTCAATGTTGCTAACTTATTTTTATACAGGATACCATTTAGAATTTGTAGAATATTTTTGGGGTGTTTCAAAGTAAGTCCCTATTGAATAAACTCTTCATGTTAAAAATGTTGTATTCCTTATTAATGAGTGATGGTGACTACATGATTGGGCCCTTTAATGCATTTAACATTGTCATAAGATAGCTAGCTTTAGTGGATATGAAGATGGATGAAGAATATTAGTGCATCATCTTGCTATATTCATTGTTCAAATTGTGGGATAATCTTGTGATGGTGATTAGTTCTACCTCTACTAAGTTAAAGATTGAAGAGGTTGTGGGAGCCTTGTTATAAGAGATAAGGTAGTAATCAATAGATTCTACTAAGTATTTCCTTAATCAATCTAATGTTGTTCAAAGGAAAAAATAAGGAACAAGCGTGGAGACAAGAGATAAAAGTCAAAAGGTGGATCTAAGTCTCCTAGAAAGTCAAATGTGAAATGTCAGAGTTGTGGAAAGATTGGACATATCAAGTAATGTAAAGTGAAGGTTAAGAAGGGATTCAATGATGCTTCTTATAGTCCTCCAATGATGAATGTGGAGATTTTTCCTAGCATCTCCAAGTATGCATGCATGTGATGATCTGTGGTTGATCAATTCTAAGGCCTCATTTCACATGACTCCCCATTAGGATTTGTCTTTTGTTCATGAGAGGCACGGTGAAGGTGATTTTTTCTTAGGAGACAATAGTCTGAAAAGATCATTATTCACAGCAAGGTTGAATTGATGTTCAAAGATGGAAGGGTCAAATCCCTCTCTAATGTTCTACATATTCTAAGTTTAGCTAGAAATTTGATTTTTGTAAGTAAAATGAATGATAAAAGTGTAGAAGATGTTTTCAAAAAGGATGGATGCAATATGGTTAGAGTATTCATGGTGTTGTAAAAGGAAGTTCACTTTGGAGCTCTATTTCAACTTGATGTTAACATGATGATCGAATGTAATATTTTTAAGGTTCTTTATTCTAAGAACCATAAGTTATCTAACTAAAAAGATTATGGCATGGCATGATTGCATAGGCCACTTTGATGATAAATTATTTAGATCCTTTAAACTAAGGGTATGGATGAGGGATTTTATTAACTCTTCTTCATATTTAAATTTTGTGAACAAGATTTGCTAGTTTTCTTTACATGAGCTTTGCTACATCCAATATGATTCTGCATTTGATTCATATTGGTGTATTTGGACCTACTTGTGTTTCTTCACTAGTGAATTCCTATATTATGTTTCACTTATCCCAAAAAAACATGGCTATTTTTCTTAGACAAAAATATAAAGTCTTTGGTAGGTTTAGAGAGTTTAAGGTTCTTATGGAGAATCGTATAGAGAAGAACATTTTAAAATATTGAGAAATAATAATGGTGGAGTTTTTCTCTACAAATTTTGAGAAGTTTTGTAAGTGTAAAGGGATATCTAGAAAAAATGCAACTTCATATAGAATGGAATTGTAGAGATTATTACCATGATGTTGATTGAGAAAGTGACCATGCTCAAGGGTGTTGGATTAGATTAGAAGTTTTCAACAGAAATAGTCAATGTTTCTTGTTATCTTATCAACAAATCTCCTACATTAGCACTTGTTGGTATAACCCTACAAGAAGTTTGGATTGGAAAGAAGACCTGTCTTTAGCATCTCAAAGTTTTTAATTGTGATGTATAGGTGGATGTTCCAAAGGAGAATAGATATAAGCTAGACTTCAAAGCATAGAAGTGTATCTTCATATTTTACATTGAAGGTGTGAAAAGAAACAAGATTTGAAATCCTAAGATAGGTTCAAGATAATGTGTAATTGGAACAAGATCTTCAAAGAGATTAGATCTTCTCCTAAACTTGAGCAACCAAGAGATTAAAATAAAATGAGATACAATTTGAGCCAAAGATTAAGAAAATTGTCAATGAGGATGAACAAGACGTTTAGGATGCACCTATAGAGGGAGGTCATCCAAAATAGAATCTAGAAGAGAAAGAAGAACCTCAATCTCTACTCATGAGAAGGTTCACACATTAAAGAAGAAAACTAGATAGGTATAGTCCATCTAATTTTTGTTGTATTTTTACTTTATCTACTAATAATGATAAACCTAAAACTATAAAAGAAGCAATTAAATCAAAGGAGAGGAATTCTTTGAAGAAGTTTTGGAGAAGAATAGGACTTGTGATTTTTTTTGTGATATTGGAAAAAAGGATTATTGTGTAAATCGCATTTCTTCCAATATGATAAGGGAAAGGACAAAAATTGATCTAGACCCACTTGGCTACTAACCTCAATGGAAGAGCCAAAATGGTGGATCACAGTTTTAGTCCTTTGGATGTGTGTGTGATGATGTGATTAATTTATTGTTAATTGACTTAATTTGATAATGCAATGATGTACCTAGGTTGACTATGAAAATGCAGGAAACTGAGATGATTTCTGAAAAACACAAAATTGATAAACATAAATAGAGTTCAAAACAACAAAGGGCATACATAGAGGAACCTAACATATAAATTTGAGTTTGATTTGGCTAGATAGGAGCAATGGGCGCCCTAGACTAGGAAACAACTACTCAAAACGAAACTTCAATCTCATGTTGCTCTTGGTTTATAGGTTCTTCTTCTCTATGCTCACTGTCAAAACTTTTCTTATCACAAATAAAATCCACTTTCCTTAATTTGTTGACTTATAGGACTTGAATGCTTGAATGAGCAATTAGATCTTCAATCCTTCTCCAATTCACTTTAGATCTATAACCTGCATGCATGAAAGAGGGGGAAGGGTTGTGTTGTATAGGGGCTTGCCTAAGTCAAACCCTGTTTTGGTATTTCTACCTCCACAATGGCTATGATGATGTAAAAGAGAGCTTACCCTCAATTGAGCAGAGGCTAAATGATAAACAAGTGATAAATTGACAATTGTTGCAATTCACCACTCAAATCCGCATTCCTTGATGGACTAAAGTTAATGTACTCATCACCTTCAAGGAGAAATTGATACTTGATTTGAAGACTTGCAAGTGTTAGTACTCACAAAACAAATAGACATGAAACATGAGCAAACTCACATAAAAATATGATGCATTGCTAACATGATGCTTAACTAAAATAATTCTGCTATAATTCTACTCTTGACTACTCTTAATTTGCTCAATAATAATCTCAATTTCCTTCCCAAACATGCTAGTTCTTGTTAGGATTAAAATGGTGAAAATGACTTGTATTTATACGCAATTATTTAATTTCTCAAAAATCAAATATTGATAGAGAAAAAATGATTTTGGATTTTCAAATATTAAAATTTCAACACTGATATATTTCAAATTTAGCCAAATTAGGTTGGTCAAGGGTGTTGGGAGCCCTAGCCCAAACCTGTCATTTTGGGGCCTTAAGTAATGAAAAATTATTATTAAATGTTTATTTCCAATTTCACATTTGATTTTCTGAATATTATTATAAAATGAGAAAATTAAATGCATAATTAGGTCCAAGCACATAGGGGGAGCTAAACCTAGTGTGAAATTGTCAAAGGCAGCAATTTTTGACATTACAAGTTCAATTTCTTGAAGAAAGAAAACTTGTTGGATACAAATGAGTCTTCAAGAAGTAATTAAATTATGAGGGTGAGATTGAAAAATACAAGGTGAGATCAATGGCTAAGTGTTATTCTTAGGCTCAAAGAATAGATTTTGGTGAGATTTTCTCCCTAGTTACGAAGCTAATCAATATATTTTTTATTATTTATTGTTGCATTTGATCTTCAAGTTGGAAAGGTGGTTGTTAAGACAATATTCTTGCATGAGAAAAATAGGAAGAAATATTGGAAAGGAAGATGTGGCTTGCATTTTGAAATTAGGATTTGTTAGACGAATTTGATCATTGCATTTAAATTATAGATAGATAAGTTATCAATTTATTGACATTGTTTTGTATATTGATGGAATTGTTTATTATTGGTAATAGAAATATTCCAGTTAAGATCTGTGAGTCCTAGCTTAAAGACATGAAAAATTAAGGGGATCTTAAGATTATTCTAAGCATGAAGATTAGCAAAGACAAAGCTAACATAAAACTTTTGTTGATTATATTTCGTAAAGATTCAAAATGCAAGACTACAAACTTGTGAGTGTTCTTGTTCATGGGAGAATAAATTTGACATTGGAAAAATTCCCTAAGACATTAGATGAGATAGAGATCATGATCCATGTTCTATATATGAGAGTTGTGAGAGCTTGACATTTACAGTGATCTACACTAGACTAGTTATTGCCCAAGTAGTGGGAGTCCTAAGCAAATTTATGCCTAATCCTAGCAAAGAATAGTGTACCATGGTTAAAAAATTCTTTAGATTTCTCTTGGCACTTCAAAGTATTCTATTTCTTATTAGGGAGGACTTTGTGTGGGTAAGACATTTGATAAACAATGGTTTTTTTATGCATATTAGGTTGGTGCTAACAAAAAGAAGTCTACAAATGGTTATGTTTTAACCTATTTGTTGGTGCAATTACTTGGATGAGAAAGAGATGGGTTGTACTATCTCTTTTGATTATGAAACTTAAGTATGGTGGAGGATAAGAGAGTGATGATAAAGAAAATGAGTAGTTCAATAATTTTTTAGATTCATTAATGAATCCAATGAGCACAAATAAATATACATAGTGAAAAGACTATGGGCACATTTTCTCCTAGCTATTAGATCAATTTATCTATTCTACCTCTTATTTTATTTTATTTTTGCAATGTATACAACAATAGGAGATTGTTAGGTTAGATGTGTTGTACTCCTTGAAAAGTTTGTAATTTCTAATGTCATGTAAATTGACTTAGTATGGAAGGGAACACCATCCTTGAGGAATCTTGAAGATTACTTTTGTGTCACATCCTACCACTTAGATTGTATGTTATGTAACAAAGCATTGATATTGGAGGTTACAAGTAAACTAAGTGGGAGCATTTATGACCAACTAAATATAGTCATGTGTAAGAGTGTGTAAGAGCAACTACTTGTTGCAAGTTGAAACATTTGGCTTGACTAGGTGGACTCCTTGATTGTAGGAATCAAAATTATCATGAAGGTAGTTACTTACTATTCAGTAGGTGCCTTCATGAGATGAGGCACATGGGTCCAATTGGACCAATTCGACCAATGCATTGGAGCTTGTAGTTTTGGGTCCAAATTTTTAGAGACCACTCTTAGTTTCCTAGTTTGCCTCTTGCTTATAAATTAGTGCTTGGATATGGAGTTGTACATGATTTTATATGATGGGTACATGCTGCTAGAATTTCTCTAAATGTGTGGTTGAAGATCACTTTCAAAACAAGTCAAATCTTTATTGTATTATAATATTATTTCTTGATAATATAATTTGTGGTGATATGTCTTGTTGGTCTTTTCCAATAAGGATTTTCTAGGGTAAACCTTGTGTTGTGTGATTGTATTATTGTCATTATGCTAAAAAAAAATTGATTCTATAACCTAGATAGCGTAACTTTCTTATATAAGATTATTAGCATTTCTTTTCATCTAAAAAGTGTAATTTCTTCTTAAAGGCTCAAGACTTGGGGGAAAATTTATTTTGAAGATTTATCACATTATCATATTATTTTTAACCATACACTAAATGCTATCTAATTTTGTGTTAGGGGCATTTGTACCCTAAATACTGCTAGTCTATGGGGCAAGGATTGTGTTTAGAAAGGAATCATGGGTTGGTTGTAAGTAACTATTCCCTAGTTAAGTCCTCTAAGTTGGTGTTTTAGCTATTTGACTTGTAATGGATTGGACACAAATAAAGAACTAGATTAATTAACAATGATTGATGTGTTAATGCTTGGTTAAAGGTTGGGATCTAGTTATAGTTGAGTTAATTTAGAAATGGAAGATGACCAAAACCAAACCCTTGATTATCTTCCTTCTAGTGTCATAATTCTTGGCATGTTTTCTTTATTTGCAAATTAGGTGGAATGGTGTGTTCCATCTTGAAAAGGAATGGATTCTTCTATAGATTAGAGTACCTCATTAGGGCATTTATGTGCTTCAGCTTAGGGTTTGTGAGAACATGTTTTCTACGAGGAATGTTGGTGTGAGTAAAGTGTGGGTCATAGCTAGGGTAAAATATGTATCAATGTTTTGTAATTTAACTATTGACACAAAACACAAGGAGATCTACAATTCGTTGTTTATACCCTTGTTTCTCTCCACAAGTCCCATAAACACCAAGCAAATGCACTACCAACAAACTAATGTAGTACATTTTTATGATAAAAAATAATCTGGAAGAAAAAAAATTAGTGTATAGTAAATCACCATGTACCTATAGGGGGCTTGGAGTTTCTACTGCAACATCACCAGCTTCAAATTGCCACAAATGCATTCTCTAACTTTGAAAACTCGACTCTGAGACATGAAAAGTTGATAACTCCATCGATTGAAAATTGTGGCAGCCCAATCAAACAGTTCTGAGAGGATTTCTAAAATCTTATTCTAAGTGTGTTATTGGGGTTCAACACCCTTTCGAATTCGAAGGGATGGGATGGAAACTACTATGAATACACATTGGATTGTATTTATTAATTAATTGAAATTCAGAATATAATACGATTTTAAATTTTAATTAATTAAAAAAAACTCTTAGATATGTATTCAAAATTTTAGATGAATAATGCAAAGGTTATAGGGGCTCATTCTATGGTTAGAATGTAGTGTTGTTCATGGTTACTTAAGGTTGTTGAATTGTTGAATTTTTTAATTATTAAAAAATAATTAAAACTAAAATTAAAAATAGTCTCATTTTTGTAAAGCTATGAAATGGTAAATTTCCTCGAAGTTGTATATTTCTATGAGATCAAATTTGGATTTGAGAGTTGATCTTAGATGCAATGAAATAATTTATTCTAGTTAAAGAGTTTTGCATGCTATCAACAATAAAAGCATTACAACTTGAGAAATTTGATGTGATAAAAGAACTTGGGTTGATCATCATCTAACAAAATTGATATTCACTCAACAACTTTAGGAAGATGTTGGGGGCAAAAGACTTATTTGAGAATAAAGTTGTAATAGGAAATCAAACATAATAGGCTAATAAGAAAAATTAAAATATGGTCATCATCTTCATGAACTTATTGGAGGAAAAAAGGCATATTAGGGAGATAAAAGATGGTGATCAAAGATTTGGATGCAACAGAGTTATGGGATGAAACCTAAATAGATTTGAAATCTAGATACTTGGACTCACCTCATCACTCCATAGGAGCTATTAGCAACTATAAACAAGAAAATGTGAGGAAATAGCCATGATGAGGAAATTGGACTTGGAAGGCTCAATGAAATCTAGTTTTGTAGATTATGCCCCATATGGATCCTTGCATCCAAGTGTATGTGACCATCCCTTGACTTCTTAGGTTTATTGGACAATAATCATTAAGTCAAGAGAGTTTGATGTGTTCAAGTAAATTGGATGTGATAGGTGAAGAGGCGAAATTGAAATCTAAATTTCAACTCCACTGATCTATTGGAGAAAAAATATGAACTAGGAAAATGGAATTATGCAAGAAGGACTGGATGTGATGCATCAAAGAAAGGAAATGAAACCTAGATATATTTAAAATCTAGATACTATAAAGAAACCAAACTAAAGCCCAAAACAATGCAAAAATAACTCTAGGACCCACCTCATTGCTCCACTAAAGCTATCAGTGACTAAATACCCCCAAAAAGTATGGAAATGGTGATGGACCCAAAAGTGCTAAAAAGATTAAAATTGTCAAGAAAAAATATTGTGAAACCCTAGTTGACCAAAGATTACCTTGGCTTCATTCGAAAATATACATATCTTGTTAAGTTAGATAGTTAAACAAAGTGATAATAAATCAAGGGAAACAAAACTATATAAATAAGTTAGGTAAGTCAAACTAAATCAACGAGGAAAGAAAACAAGTTATGCAAACATAAGATCTCACACAATAAAACCAAGAAATCAAGAAGATAACCAAAAAAACAAATGAAAACAAGCTTCTCAGTTATGAATTAGGCTTGAATGTATTGTGATAACATAAGACCACAACACAACACATAGCAAGCTTAGTTTTATCTATATTCCACTTAAAACTAAAGTGCACAATAGATACTCAGCAAACTAGATCAATAAGGAAATAAACTAGGCTATTCAAACATAAGATCTCACCCAATAAAACCAAGAAATCAAAAAGAGAAAAAATAAATGAAAACAAACCCCCATAATGAGTTAGACTTAAATGTATTGTGATAGCATAGGACCACAACGCATAGCAAGCATAATAAAACCCAAGGTGCTTTATATATGTTTCACTAATAAATACATGTGCACAATAGATGCCCATATATACCATATGAGCTAAATCCATCTCTACATAATTTATTTTCCTTTGATTAGGAGAGTTTACCTTTGGTTATAACATATAAATTGGCCAAGTAAATCACAATGTCTTTCACCTTAAAGCGTCAACAAATGGGCTGTAAAGATGGTTGCCAAATGGAAGAACTTAATCATGGTTAATCAAACAAGAATATTATGAACATTTACTTTTATGAGATACAATTCATTAATTCCCTCAAAATCACTTCAATGTGACAATGGATGGAAATTATTTTCTATCTTAAGAGGACACTCAAAACCATGATACTACATTCTTTTGTGGAAAAAATGGAACACACGTCCCCGAATGAATGTGAGAACACTTTAAAACTTGGTTTTTTCAATTTTCATATGACTTCAAAATAAGCATTCTTTGAATGTAAACTTTGGATCATTTATTAAAACAAAGGAAATTTTATGAATTAGTTTTATTAGTTGAAAATTTAGTTGAATCACATCATGTTTGGCAAAATTGGGGTGACATCTAAAATTATTCAATAATGTGTTTATGCACTAAATTTAACCTTAGGAGTATGCAAAATTAACCTAAATCTAAAGTTGTTCAATAATGTGCGAGGGTAATAAGTTTAGCTTTAGGATTATGATACATGCTAACTATTACCTTCATAGAAAGTTTGCTTTAGACGGAAAAGCTTAACTTTCAAGTCTAAGGGTCTTTGAGTAAATATTAAAGAAGTTATCAACGTTTAGATTCAAGATATGTTATTAATCTCTTATAAATTGTTAGACGAGTCATGTACTAGCTAATAATTAATTAACATTTAATTGATTATTAGTATAATTCATTTAATTGATTATTAGTATTATTAGTGTTTTATTTTGTTAACTAGGTGTTTTTTATGTTAACTGAAGTGAGTTATTATTAAATCATTCTATCTTATTGAATGTGATGTTGACACTTGCCATGATCTAATCCCTTTATCATTTAGGGTTGCTCCTATATAACACTCAACCCTCATTGTATTATCTATCTAGATATTTGTAAGTATTTTCTTGTTGAGAAATACCAAATCTTTATTTTTCAGAAGACATGGAAGGTGTTTTTGTTTGTTGTTTGATCTTGCATCTTGTGTTAATTGACAATTTTAACATGGTATCAGAGTGTGGATTCAATGAACCCCTTCTTGATTTATGAGGTTTTTCTTCAACAAGGGTTACAAGGCTTCAAATCCAAAATCTCCATTAGCTTTTTTGCGATTTTTGGAGGTAGATTTTTAGGAATAATTTGGCATGAAAAAGACCTCATTGTTGCATTCAAGACGCTGATTCAACAAATTTTGACTATAAATTTGCCCATATACCCTGTCGAGAGCTTATGTGGCAAAAAAATAGTACAGAGGTCGTATGGCCCCTATACAACTAGAGGTACGACAATTTTTAAAAAACTAACATTTTTTAAATTGTTTATATTTTAGTTTTTAAATAAAAATTAAATATTAAAAAGCTAAGGGTTGATTTTTTTGTGGGTAGCGTATTAATTTTGGGGCACATTGTTGAGGGTACCCACAAGCCTACTAGCCCCTTCTCCCCTATTGGCGGGGTCTTATTCCTCAGTCAACAGCGCCTACCAAGCCATTTGATGGCTTTTCATCGGCGGCGACATTTCCTATGTCGCTCAGTGGCTCCACAGAAATTCTCTACACCCATGATATAAAGTGTTGTGGGGGGTTTGCTATGTGAGCCTCGTATTTGCAATAACAACCTTGTCAACCTTCATGCATGTGTGCCTTGGTTTGCACAACCTTTTATTTGCAGGTACTCTTTCAATTGCACGTTCAAATGTTCTTTGTTCTCCTACATGCACTTATTGGTTTCACACAGTTTCAATGTACCTATCTTGGTTCTCCCTTTTTCGCATTATGGGGGGGTTTCTACTATTGGTGCTAATGCTTCCTTGGTTTCGTTTGTTTAAGTGATCCATGTATCTAGTTCTTGTTCCGATGTACTAGGCAGATGCAACGTACATCAATGGTCGGTTACCCATGCATTTCGGTGAGATGGGGCATTGACCATATGGACACTCTTGCATTCTTGTTTCTAGAGGTATTCATTTTAGCACTATATTAGTCATCATTTGACAACTATCTATAATTTCTTCATGCTTCAGCGATGTTCTTCATGTTCCTCTTTTTTTGGGACATTATTTTGGGTTGGAGGCTTCTTAGTCCTTCACATTGGTTTGGAGGCTTTTTCAATCCTTCATTCGCCTTTCTCTTTTGGGGAGAAGTTTTTCCCATGTGGTTTCATCCTTTTCTCTAATTGTAAGAGATTAGATTGTTTGTACATGAGTACCTTATTAGGCCTTGTTTGTCAAGACCCATCATGCATTCTCTTTTTTAGAGTTTTTAGCTACTCTTTAAGTTCATCTTAAGGGGGGGTGTTAGAGCAATTATGCATTAGGTAATAATTAATTAATCTTTAATTGATTATTAGTCTAATTCATTTCGTGCACTTAAGCTAAACTTAGGAGTGTTTTATTATGTTAACTAAGTGTTTTTTTATGTTCATTGACGTGAGCTATTATTAGATCATTTTATCTCATCCCATGTGATGTTGACACTTGTCATAATCTAATCCCTTTATCATTTAGGGTTGCTCCTATATAGCACTCAACCCTCATTGTATTATCTATCTGGATATTTTCTAAGTATTTTCTTGTTGAGGAAAACTAAATCTTTATTTTACAGATCTCTTGCGTGGAAGGTGTCTTTGTTCGTTGTTTGATCTTGCATCTTGTGTTAATTCACAATTCTAACATAAACCTCATGTGGAAATCCCCTCATTCCCTAGAGACTAGCCATCCTTTGTGAAGTCTAAGATATCAAACTAACATTGGAGGTCCAAGCATGCTTACCACTTTACAAGCATCTTGATGCACAGCTTCCACCATCACCATCATCTTTCCATCAAACCAAGAAAGATACAAGACATTTTTTTATTTTATTTCCTTTTTTGATGTCAAGAGAAAGCAGTGTCATTCATTTCCTTGTATTTTTCATTGCAGAAAGTTAGTATTTAATCTCAGTAAGACTCCATTCTAGACTATTAATCCCCTTCCAGCCTGCCTTAGTGGCCAAAATTGAGAACCTATTTTCACCAACCATTATTGGAAAATGTTTGGCCTCATAGGAAACTCATATTTCCAATCTAGGAGGATGTCTTTTTTCTAGCTTGACATAAAATTCAATTATCATTTAAAGAACATCTCACAAAAGGCATAAGAAATCAATTTCAATCTTACAATAGAAAATGGCTTCTCTTGCGCCTTCTCCCTCATCTACTGTTGTGCATCCCATCGCCTTCTCCCTCGTCTACTATCATGCGTGCCCCTGCACCTACTCTCATGACTCCTGTGGGCTTCAATTGTTGCGATGGGTCCACTTGGTTTGCTTTTGCCACTTGTGGAGGGTTTGTTGAGTGTTGTGCCTCTTGTTGAGGCCTCTTCGGCTTGCACCCTCCCTATGGATTTGTTCCCCTCAGCCCCTCTCGTGCATGTTGCTCTTGTGGGGGCTCATAGTTTCTCTTTGGCAACCATATTTATTCCTGCTCACCCTCCTCAGGTGTGCCCTCTACCCTATGCCAAATCTTCACCAGTGGTGGTTTGTGAGGAGGATGTTGTTGAGAATGAGGGTTTCTACATGAGGTAGGGATTGGTGTGTCATTTTTCCAACCTCTGGCCCTCTCTTCCCAACCTACACAAGTGGGTTTTAGATTCTTGGAGGACCTTAGTGGTTAGTAAGATTGACCTCTTCCCTTGAGCTAAAGATTTTTTTGTTGCTACCTTTGCTTCTATTGAGGACCATTGCTCAATGTTGAGTCAACTTTGGGCTTGGGGAGAGCACTCTCTCTTGCTCAAACCCTGGACATCTTCCTTCAACCCCCTTATTGATCTACTCAATGTGTCTGGTGTGGGTTCAACTCCCAAATCTCCCCCTCTAGTTTTGGAAGGAGACTTGTTATGAGGCCATTGGTAACTCTATTGGTCACTTTTTGAAGGTTGATGATTCCACTTATTTTATTGGACATTTGACCTTTGCTTGTATTTTGGTGGATATTGGTATCTCTTTGCCTCTTCATGAAGAGGTGGTTATGTTTGTTGGGGATCAGCCCTAGTCTCAACCACTCGATTATGAAGGCCTTTTGTTCAGGTGTTGTCATTGTTTCACTATTGGTCACCTAGCTTCGACTTGCTCTCTCCTGCATTGAAAAGGTGCAGCTACTTGGTGGAAGAATGCTAATGATGATCTTCTGACTGTTTTGGCCTCTATCTCTTCTGAGGATGCCTCCTAGGCTTCTAATAAGCGTCTACTCCTAGGGCAGATTTTGATTGTCCTCAGGACCCTGTTGGTGTTTCTCCTCCTCCAAGAGCATCACTACTCCTTTGACTGTTTTCGCTCTGCCCAGGGTTCTATTATGGATGATGACTGCTATTCACCTTGTTGTCCTCTTGTTCCCCCCTCGAGTGTTGATGGTCTTCCCATGGGGGTGTCTCATGTCCCCCCTTGTTGTGGGTATCCGGATGATTGTATCGCCTAGATTGTCGTTCATAGAAGGCGTAAAGGTCTCTCCTCTACCACTTCCATTTCTCATTCTCAAGATTTGTTAGGTAAGTCTGTTGTATAGGGTCAAGACCCTTGTTTCTCGTTTCTTTTCAGCTCTATGCTCTGGTCAAAAGAATTGCTAGTCTTTATTTTGTTCTTTTAAGTCCAACCTCTAGTGAAATTTGTCTTGCTCGCCTCAATGGCTGTTTTGTTTCTGGTTCAGGCCCTCAAACATTTCACGAAAGGCCCTCCCACTATTATTACTCCCTTTATCTAACTTAAGGTATAATGCTTCTATTGATTTAAAGAAAAATTCTGCTTAAACAGGCTAGAAATATTACGGACTAGAACTTTAGTTCCACGTTCTTGCATCAATATTAAAATATTCACACAGATTCAACAATAATGTAGTTTATCAGATCTATCAATTTTGATGAGATCCTACTTTCAACACTTTATTTCAATCTTTAGTCGCAGCTTTTTATGCATCAACTAAAGATGAGCATTCATACAAGTCCTTTGTGCTGCTTAAAAATTTGGAAATTTCTTGGAGCCATATAGTTCATCATAAAGTGAAATACAGAAGAGAATTCATTGTGTTATCTATTTAAAATGTGGCTGAGTTGTAAAGTGGAGTGATTCCTGGGTTCAAATCCCACCTGGGAACTGCTGGGCCAGCCTTTCATGCATGATCTAGTTAAGGCTTTCTTCTCTTTACCCTCAAATAATAAGAATCTAGCCTCAATATTACCCATGGAATCAAATATTCGGTCCATATCATGATCATGTTAGTAGAGTGCATGGTGTGATTCAAATTGCTAATGACTCGTTTAGAAAAAGAATTGTTTTAGGCTTACATTCTGTCCTTTCCAAATTGTAATACATACTTAATACCATGGCAATACTGACTCAAAAATAAGGTGGATTTATAAGAATGGTAGAGAACGGACATCTTTCCAGTAATTACAGAGCTAGTTTTTCTTTTAACTGTCAATCTCAAATATAAAAAGACTCCAGAACATAAAATTCAATGATGTTGATATATTTTCATTTGTCTCGTATAATCAAGTTCAGATAGAGTATACAATTTGCATCTGCATATCGGTGTAGGAATAATCTTCTTGCAACATATATGAACATAGCCATCTTCCATTTCACCAAAATTGCCTAAGGATTTAGAACAAGTAATGCATTTTTCTCTTCTGAAGAATTTCAAGTGTATGTCTTACAAACTTTGTACAGCAATAAATTAAATGCTTTCATTATTTAAGTTCAGATAGAGCATGTAATTTGAAACTGGATTAGTACTGTAGGAATAATCTTATTGCAACATATATGAACATAGATATCTACCATTTCACAAAAATTGCCAAAAGATTCAGGGCAAGCCATGCATTTTTCTCTACTGAAGAATTTCCAGTGAATGTCTTAAAAACTTTGTACAGCAATACATTAAATGCTTTCATTATTCAACTTTGACTTGAGCAACCCATGAACTGCAAAAGTCAGGATGCCAGGGCCATGTACACATGACCCACAATGTTGTATACCAAAATTTAATAGCCTACATATACTGCAGCATTAACAATGTAACAATCGTCATTTTTATCTCCCATGGATTCCAAGCAAACTCCACTGGAGCACACCAACCCGCCATCTACTACCTCAACACTTATAATATTGCCACTGAAGAAATAAATAATATTTACATTAGGGAAGTTGCCAGCTGGCCAATAAGATAAGAAAATCCTCAATTGATTCATTCAACCAAGCTAGTTAAGTCCTAAAACCATTCCAAATTTACTAGCAAAAGAAAAAATTGTAAAGCTTTAAGTTTCTGTTCTATGTGCAGATGGATGACCACACTTGCAAGTAAACAAAATTGATCTGATTGCAAACCTCTACTCACACAACTGCCATTTGTGTCCATCTTGTGCTTACATATTGCACAAAATGATCTCGTCAAAAGCAGGCATCACATTTCTCCACGTAAACTCTCATAGTGTTCTCAAGAAATGAATGCTCCATTAGGATTTATTAGAACAGAAGTAAAATATTATTTCTTGCATCATGGGCTCTACATGTCTGCTACATGGTCAAGACTCAAAATTGAAACACTTGAATTATGATGACAAATTAAATTTGCAGTCATGTTATCAACTTTGTACCAACAGTGAGACAATCTTTTTTACTTCTATGTTATGAAAAGCTCTTGCAACCAGAGAATGTGTGCTTTAGTTTGTTAATATCTTTTAACAGAGGTCAGCAATCTTTTTAAAATTTGAAGCTAAAGTTCCTATGCTCTCTTGCACACAGAAAAACCTTGATTGGGAGCTGAGAAAAAGATTAACACAATGTTTGCTTAGCATACCCAACAGTTTGTCCTTAGCATGTGAATTAGTTGCGGCTTATGATTATATATGAGGCGTTTACTATAAAACTCATCCAAGTCAAAAATACTTTTGGAAAAAATTGTCAACAGCATTCTACTAGCATTTGTTGTAAACAGATGTGATCGCACTTGAAGTCATGTGCTCACAGTCAGTGAAATGTCTCAACCATAGCTGTTAAGACTCTCCAATTGATACAATCCGCTTGAGCTTAAAAACAGTTCAGTTAAAGTATTTATTTTCTCAGGATTACCAAAGTGCTCTTGAACAACTTAGCATGGAGGAGAGAATAATGGATAAGCTATGCAGCAGATTTTGTTTAGAACAGATTCCTTATGTCTTGATCCCATCTATAAGTTGTTCACAAGAACATCCTATATATAAGGGTTAATAATTCATTGCTGTACATATGCCACTGCCAATTGTTTTTGTGAATTTGGCGTACTTATAAAATATTTGGTTACAAGAAATATCACAACAAAGAACAGGTGTGAACAAGATGACAGATTCTTGAGAAACAAATCAAGTTTTCAGCCACTAGGATTGTTAAGGCATCAAATGGAGGATTTATAAAAAGGCATGTTTATCTTGAATGACTTTATTACAGCCTGGGAGGGTGTAGAATGGGACCACTAGTCTGGGCACAAGGCATTGTTTTCAAAAAATAAAATAATGTCGCGCTGCCTACTAGAGTTCACACAATTCTTTCTCAATGCTGTGGCTACTCTCTTTTCTCTGGCTTTGGCATTTGTATGACTGTCAATGCTGGTCTTCGAAAGCAAATTCAGTTGCAGCAATCTATTAGTGAATGGTGCTCTTGATGCCTTATTCCTTATCTAGCAGTTGATGCTCCTCTAAAAGCTTGAAGAATCCAGAGGTAAACTAAAGCAATGTTTATTTCAAATAGCTTGGAGTTTGGACAATTTCTTAACCTCTACTTTGTGGATACTTCTGTTCTTTCCACAACTCACATTGGACATGGTGGTAAGCACAAAACCAGTGATTAGATATCTTTGCTGAAACCAGAATAAACATTATTTTTATTTTGCCAAGACACAACACTGAGTAGCTAAATAGTCATTCAGATCTAATTAACCCAAGCTAGATTCCCATTGCATATAATGTTATCATTTATTAGTTTACGTGAAAAGTATTTTATGGGGATTGGAAACTATGCTCCATTTTGCAGGGAAGCTGTAAGTTGTTGACAGGATTTTAGAGTGAGCCATATGTTTCATTCTGCTTGTCTCTTCCCTTCCAGAGAAAGAACCAAGAATGCACAGTTAAAAGCACTGTTATGAAAGTGTCTATAAGTAAATAACGGGGGGAAAAGGGTTTCATCACATGTCTTGGGACTTAAGTGCAGATAGAAAATGGATGTCAAGAGCTGTTATTGGTGTTCCTGTTGTCCCAGGGATTTGCACCCGATGCCAAGCTGAAAGCTCAGCAATCCCATGCAACATGGGACTATTCTTAGGCTGTGGGTATCCTATGGTGAAAGTAGACCTCCAGATTATGGGCTGGCTCCCCTTTAGATAACTTAAAAATACTAATATTTGATTGGAAAAAAGGGTAAGAGGGATGTGTTTATAATTTTAAACCTATCACTAATAGGTGATACACCAAAGATAAAACTTGATGATGCTGCTGAAACTCACAAAACCACTCAACTAATGAAGTTGTACTATCTCACAACTCAGCTACACATGCTTGCAAAAACGATTCTTATGAAAGGTTTTAGTTTTCTGATGTTCATAAAAAAGAAAACAATGCTGCTTTCACAATTCTAGTACACTAGAACAATAAACACAATCACAGACCTGCACTATAACATGCCACTCTTTGCATTCAATATTGAAGGAATTTTGATAAAAGTAAAGGAAAACACAATATATTTATCATATCATTCTCAATCAATACTAAAATAGAAGAATTTGAGAAGGAAATAAACTTCTTTTATTGAAAACCAGGAGTTCCTTGCATTTCAAGGCAAAATGCTTACAAAATAACTATAAATCTCATAAGAAATGAGTTACAAAGTATGATGCTACTACAGTAGTGACCAAACTCCGAACTAGAGAGAAGATGAGAGGAGAAAAAGACTTATAGACAAAAGGCTCCAAGAATTCAAATCTTGAATTTTGGCTCCAACCAGCTTGATGAGCTATCTAACTGAAACCTCTCCTTCAAATTAGGCACAAATAGTTCGGAATTTGAAATCAATCAAAAGGGTCGTGCATAACTGAAAATTCCCCAAAAATAGGGTTGTAAGTACCAAAAACATGGAGTTAAGTGCCTCAAAATCCTCCTTAACTCATACTCCATCCACTTGGACTCTTAACTGAAGCTGAATTGATGATGAAGTCATCAAATTTACCTTTTTGTTCCCCATAGGTTTGTTAATCTCCTTTAATTCTAGTTACATCCCAATATGCTTGGTATTTGATTTACGAATTAAAGACAAATGCATTTATCTTTGCAATAAAAATATTATTTACTAAGTGATTGATTAAATGTCACATAGCAAATACATTACATTTTAGGTTTGCAAAAGATTAAAGTATAAAACCTAATACCTACGTAGGCACTAGTTAAAGGAAAAGTTTTTAAAAACACAAGGCAAAAAGCCTCTTTTGATCGATGACTTAACTTAGGATTAGAAAACCCTAACTCCAAAGCCGCTTATCATTTCATTTTGATCTTTTGCTTTTTTGTTGTTGTGGAGCACCGCCATGGAGACTTACGGTTTTGTATTTGTGAGCTTGATTCTTCACCATTCTCGTTGTTCTGAGAAATATTTTCATGAAGACTTTGAAGGAAATGCAGAGGGTAAGCTATTTTGAAACAAAATCTGAGTGTTTGCCTCCATTTTTTGTTGTATTTCGGCCTCCTAGGCCGCAACTTCTGTGGCTTTTGATATATTTTAATCTCCTCTTTTTGTTGATGCTTCACTTCTCCTTCGTGGCCAAATTTGGAGAGCTTCTAAAGCTTACAGCTGAGGGCATTTGAATACATTTCCTCTTCAAAACGAAAGAAGGTAAGCTCTGAACTTGTCATTTCTTCTTGTTTCCTTGTGAAAATGGACTGATTTGAACTCATAATGAGTGAAAGTGAAACCCTTGTTTTTACATGCTCTCTATGCCTTATAGCCACGGTTGCATTCCTTCATCTGGGTATTTGTTTTTCCATTTCCTGAACATGTAAAAGAGAATTCTTTTGTATTTCTAAAAGAGACAGGGGAAATTATCGACCCCATGCAAGGCCACGGCCTCCTTATTCTTTCTGAGCTTCTTCATTTTTTGTATTTTGTTGGTATGTGGCAACTAATCATGCTATACTATACACTCTTCATCTCTTTTGATATCAATCCAATGATTTTATTATCCAATGCAAAACATATTACAATCTCGCAAATAATCGCCTTTTTCATCATACTATAACTCTCATCCCAACCGCTTATAACAAACTTTTTAGAAGCTTCCAGATTTAGGGTTTTACAAAGTCGGTTTCTTTCTTTTTCAATGATTTTTCCTTTTTCGGTGACAGAAAGACGAGATTAAAATATATCATGCTATGCTATAAACTCTCTGTAATGTCCCCTTTTTCGGCATGATCATGTTTGATGGTGGTTAGCTTATTTCTCAGACTCTCGTAGGCTAACAGGTTGGGTTAGAGGGTCACTGGCATTATTTGATGAGTTTTGTCGTTCTCAGTTCAGAGCCCAGTGGCTGGTTCACAGATGGCGTTGGCGGTCAGGAGTCGATCGGCACAGGATTATATGGTGTTTTGAGTGAGTTATGGGTTTTAAGTGATTTAAATATTAATTGATTTAATATTTAATTATAAAGTCAAATTGACTTTATATTTTTAAATCACTTAAATATTCTCTAAAAGTGATTTAATATTTTAAATCACTTAAATGAATAAAGTGCACCAAGTATTTAATTCATAAACTATTGAGATGAATTAAATATTATTTTAAAAGATTTTAATATCCCAAAAGTGGCGTACTTTCTTGGAATGCGTGCCTTTGCATAAAAGGGCGTTTTTGGCAATAGAAACTCATCTTTTGACAATTTCAACTTTGCCTTGTGCTATTTCCTGTGCATTCTCCTGTGATCAGGGTTTGAACTATTTTTCCATTGAAGAACGGTAACTCTTCAGTGTTGAGCACTTTTGAGGCTGTGAGAGATCAGCTGAATTTATGCAATTTGTGAGAGCTTCATACAGAGGTTCTACTGGGCTTGAGCTGTGTTTCCTATTGGATTTCTTCATCAGTTTCAGAGGGTTTTGGGTGATGGCGCCTTCATTTCATCTAGCAGTCATCATACTTCTTGGTCGTACCTTCTAAGTGAGATTTCAGGTTGTTTGCAGTGAAGTGCGTGGCTCTTATACAAAGGCGTTTGGGCATTTCTTGGAGAAACGCCTTCTTTTCTGAGGGTTTCTCTTCATCATTTTAGGCGTTTGGCTTGTACTCTTCATCTGCCACCGTTTTCAGGCTAGATTTCGCATTCTGTAGCTTTCTACACCAGATTTGGTCAGTTTTTCAACATCTTGGCTGGCAAACTGGACTACTTTCTTAAATAAATAATCTGGACACTTTCGGGTATGTTTATGAGTTCTAAATCCATTGTTGAACATATTTATTATCTTCTGTATTGTCAATTCGCCTGAAATAACTCAGATTTACATTTTATATGCATTTATGCTGTGCGCCCCTTCTCTTTTGTCTATCAAATTTTCTCTAAAAAACTAAATAACACTTAAAGACTTAAGAAAAATTGGGGTTTTGAGTTGAGAGCCAGCAGGGCTCATCACACTCTCCTCCATGGAAGGCTGAATCTTCTCCTTGCTACAAACAGGTGCTATGGGTTTTTCTTTATTGTAAGTTGTAAGCTCATTCTACAGCCTGAAAATGGGCATGAAGCACTACTTCTCTTCAGAAGCATCAAACATATAATTGTAAAATCCTCCTTTATGAATATTTCTTTTCAAGGTGTTGCATCTTGTCATAATATTGAAACAAAGTTTCAAATATTGTGCTCTTATTATGTTTTACTTATGATGATGTTCCACTTGCAAAGTCATTATTTCCTTTCAAAAATTTGTACACAAACTTATGATGCCATCCATATGTCACCCAAGTTGCCAATGATGATACTACTAACTTTATGTTGTGGCTTTATCCACCCTCTCTGCTACTTCACAAATGAATTTTAATAATATTTTTTGTTTGCTTGTATTTCTTCTAACAAGACAAGAATGAAGATGGTATGACTCACAATCATGACTCCTTTTCCCTTTACTGTATGCAACTGTAGCTTCACTATTTTCTCTTGGAGAAGCAGCCTGTTTTATTATGAACTTGCTCTTTGAAACATAATTGGGTATTTCTCCATTGTTCATTTCCTCCTATGCAATTTGTATGCTTTGGCAACTCAGGAGATCATTCTCCAAAGCACTTTTATGGGAAAAACTCACTCTTTCAATAGAAATAAACAGCATTCATTGAGTCTGTACTTGAAGTATCTTCTAAATATTCTTGATGTGAACTACTCTATTCTTGATTCCATTCTTAATAAGAGCAAAGTTAAGCTTTTCTTTTCCATTCACACATATTCAAATGCAATTCAACATGATGCACTTATAGCATAATGAAAACTTTACCCTTATTTGCTCCTTCCATTTGTCTCATGCAAGTCTATTGCAGCATATTTAGCTTTTGGCAAAGACAAATGCTCCTGCAGATATCATATGAGCTTCTTCACCGTTTTTATGTTTTTTGACTCTATAAGTTCATTTGCAGTTACACACTTTGCAGATGTATGCTTGACAGAGACTAAAGTCTTTGCACTCTTCATGCATAGAAAATCCTAAAATATGTGAATTTTGCCATATATGCCTGTTCACTATCACTTCATGACCATGTGCTTCATTTTGTACTCAACTTGTATGTAGACACTGCTTGTAAGACGTTATGTTTATGATGACAGTTTTTGTGGGATATTGAACACAAGAAACAGCATAAACAACAATACCTCTTTGCTGCCCTTCACTTGAATTCACTCTATATCATGATGTCCTATGGCTCATGATAGCTTTTGATAGCACTTGACGGCTCCTGCTGTCATTGATAACCCTGTACACGAGTTTAAAACTGCAATCATCATAGAGTCTTTGTTGGCTAGCTTCATATCATGCTCCTATTGATAAGGAGTGTCATTATCAATGTGAGAAAACTCATATTAATAATAATATTCATTCTTATCGGTATCACCATGACAAATGAAAATTGTCTTCAAGGATCCATTGGTGATATGAAATATGACTATCCCTCTCTAATGAAACAGAGGGCAACATGCTGGGCTCAACCCTTGTGGGAGCCACATTTTATCCTACATGCTATAAACAAATGAAACAAAACAGTAACAAAGATTTCACCTATACCTAGACAAGAAGCAAACATGTTAGATAAAACAAAGCATTTGATAGATGTGTTTGATAACTCTCTTGTTTCCCTGGACATCTATGGTATGCAAGCTATTTAATGCATATGAGGATCAAGCTCTATATTTACAGATGTTTGCGTATGTATTGACTGGTGATCCTTCATTGCTCTAACCAATTTTCTTTCTCACATGTAGGAATTTCTGGAGCAGCAGGGCAAGCAACAACTGGAGGCTGGACATGCAAGAGGGGCAGCAGCAGATGCAAAGCCAAAGCCAGCAACTCGGATTCATCATTCAGGCAATAACAGGTCCCCACTCCTTACATATGCATTCTTTCTTTCTTGTATCTATAAATGTATAGTTTTTTCCATTATAAGCATTTTAACAGTCAGTCCACGACTTGTGTGAACACCATACATTTATATTATCAATAAAGACTATTTTTTTAAGATAATGATTCTTTCTCTTCTTTGTTGTATGCTTATGTATAATGTGATGATGTAGTCTTTAGATATTTTCCTTTATGCATATGTATAATGTGATGATGTAGTCTTTAGATATTTTCCCTTATGCATATGAATATGACATAGAAGGGAATGGATGTACCTTTTGTTTTCACTTTGTAAAAACATAATCAGCTCTACCTATTTGAGCTAGGAGCAAAAATAGGTAACAGTTCCATGGAAGATCATCATTTGATACAAGATTTCAACAAATTCACAGATCACTATTATCGAGAGTCCTTTCAAACTCTGGTGTGCTTAGTGGGAAATTGTACTTGCAATGTGCAGCTCTGTTATCCTAAAGCAAGCTGGGCAAGCAGAGCAGTTCACTGCTGGTCAATTGCACTGAAAATAAGGAGGATCTGTGATGCTTTAGATGTGGCAGAAAGATCTATTTGAAACTTAACCTCATAGAGGAATACTATGTCAGCTTTCCTCATTTGCAGCAAAGCACCAAGCATGAGAGGAGTTCATTCAACAGAAGGATTTGCAGGATATAAAAATAAATAATTGGAAAAATTGGAGGGCATTGCATTGCAGATAAAAACTAATAGGAATTGGTAAAATCCTTTCAATCTGTAGAGTGCTTAAAGGGGAAAGCATGTTTACAATATGTGGCTTTGTGGTTCTAAAGAAAACTTGACAAACATGGAAGTTTATTGTTGGTCAATTCCACTGGTAGCATGAAGATATGTGTTGCTTAGACAAGGCAGAAGATCCTATTTGAACCTTTTCCTTGCATAGAGGCATTCACATTAACTCCCCCAATTAAAGAAAAATGCCTAGCATCAAGGAGATCTTTCAGAAAAACAAATTACAGATTATGGAACAAAATAATTTGAAACTTTGGAGTGCATTGACTTGCAGCCAAAAACTCATAGAAACTGGTAAAATCCCTTCTCTTCAACTTTGCAAGGCTCTTCCTCACACTTTCATTTTAAAATAATAAGAGTTTCAAGAGACCTGCTTGGAGAGATTGAAGATGGAGAAATGGAAAACCATTTTATTGCCATATAATTATGGATATGTGTGATGAGGTTGGAGAAAACATATTCTATTTCCCCTTGGCTTAATAAAAACATGGACATAAGAATCTAAAGAATAATGAAAATTTCAAGTTTCAAAACATTTGGAAGTCTGCAACTGCCATTAAGAAAAAAAGCTTTGAGATGGATGCTTCTCTAACAAAGTTTACCAGCCAAAGTAAAGACTAAGACAGGATTCACCAATGCTGTTGGCTGAAAACAGAGTAACACAGGAACACATTGCCCCTCAAACCCACGTAGGGACAAGGGACTAAAGACCACAATATATTATACCCTCAAGGATAAATTCTTTGTTGTTGATTTTAGTGGAGCAGATGTTGCATTGAGTGTTCAATGGTTGAATGGTTGTACTCTCTAGGAACATACTCTATCAATCACCATTTATTTTGACATTCATGCAAGGGGACCACAAGTATACTATCAAATCCTTACCTTGGAAGGAAATCAAGATTATTGATTCAAGCCAAATAAATAAAATTTTGAAGATGAGGCATTTTGGATTGATGACCCACTCGTATAGCATGGATTTGGATCTGTCTGATCCACATGAGAAAGCTCCAATAATTTCAGAGTTACTTTGTGAGTTCACAGTAGTTCTTAAATCCATACCAAACTGTTTGCCACTAGAAAAGGGAATGGAACATATCATTGAGCTTAATCCTACCACGGGCCTAATAGTGGGATGCCCTTAAAAATATGGGCACTTTAAGAAGTTGGATATTGAAAGGATTATACAAGAGCTATTGGAGGTTGTGATCATCATCCCTAGTAAGAGCTCTTAAGCTGCATATGGGCTCTTTAGTCTTTGTATGGATTGCAGAGATATCAACAAGATCACCATAAAAAACAAAAAATGTTTTCTATGCATAGGATAAATGCTCAGTTACCAGTTTACTCAGATTGGCCCCTAGTTCTGGGTCTGGCTCATACCCAGTCTGGGTACAGACCCAGTCCATTCTGAATGCCGACAGGGTTCTGCAGAGCCCACCCAAGTTCATCCAGGTAAACCCTACAGTATGCTCGAGCAAACCCAGGTGGGCTTTGTCATGCCTAGCCCACACCAACTGCAAACTGCAGAGACTTTCATTTATTTTTTTTTTATTTTTTTTTTCATTTTTCTTCACTCTTTTTATTTTCATCACATTTCACAAAAAGGAAAAATAAAATAAAACCCTCCTGCACCTCACTGCTACAAAAACAGTTTCTATTGTGATGGCGGGGGACCTGTACAAATGGTGCTGTTACAGTAAAGAAGCCAAGAAGAAAGTAGTAAGAAGCCCATCATTCCTTGAAGCTTCTCCTTCTACTTACTTCTCCATCCAATGATGGCTGATGAGCGTGTGCATAAAAAAATGACTAGTTTTAGAGGTGTTATTATCATTGTTGTTGCTGCTCTTTCAAATCTGTATTCCACTCTTCTTTTTGGTTTTTGACAATTATCCTCTTACTGTAAGTATTGG
Organism: Sequoia sempervirens; assembly: GCA_007258455.2. NCBI lineage: Eukaryota > Viridiplantae > Streptophyta > Pinopsida > Cupressales > Cupressaceae > Sequoia > Sequoia sempervirens. Next base: position 302,449,753 of record VDFB02086081.1, on the reverse strand, counting down.
AATATTACCTCCTGCATTTCTCTTAAAAAGCAATAATTACTGGCTTCACATTATTAAAAATAATCATGCTTTACTTCTTACTGCTTTTTTCCTTAATATCATGAGTTTTTCTTCATTATTTTAATTTTTAAGCACTCATGACTCAATGGAGTCCACACAAAATGAGTTACAGCTTTCAATATTGAGTTCATATGATCTTATAAAAAAATTATGGTTGTTTTGTTTGTCATATGTATGATATGTGGTTATCCCTGTTTTTTGGCTAAAATAAGTATCTATTTATGATTTTTATATATATTTTGTATAGATGTACCCAAAATGTACCCAAGCCCCAAAAGGTTTGCTGTACCTGCATATCCAAATCCTCCTATAGAAACCTGAACCAGTAACTTAGAATAAATGATTTTCTTGATGAGTTACAAGGGCCAAATTATTTTTCAAATTTAGACTGTGTTACCAGATCCTGCAGGTGACCGTCCTGATCCCAGTCTGGTTCGAACCAAATCCGGGTACTGGTCCAGTTCGCCTATGAGTCCAATCCGGAGGCTGCAAAAGGCCACCCGGTTCACCTGGGGCGAACCTGCAGGGAACCCATCCCTGCAGCGTTCAATTTTGACACTATTTTAATCTTTTTTTTGCCTTTTTTAACCATTTTAGTCAATTGATTTGACTGGGTGCCCAAATGAACCCTAATACTTGTTGATGCATGTTTTGTGACACACCAAACATCAAAATAAAATGCCCAAAGACACCCTATCCTCTCTTGAAAAACCACCGCGTACGCTAAGATTGAGAAGATCATATGGCAATTCCAAGGTTCCTTATGCCAAGTATTGACGTGTGGATAAGCTCAATGGTTGTTGTGATATGCTGGTAATACAAAGGGACTTATGCTAGGCTTGTCCAATTCACAATGAAGGTTTAGACAATGAAGCTCTATTGTTTGGATCCTGGATCAAACAAACTGAAAAAGGAGATAAGGGTTGAGAAGTTCTAATCTACTTCCTAAGAATTCAAGAAACAATATTGACTTGGTGAAACCAATAACCACGCTTTGCTTCGCCATGCTAACGACAACTACACAAAGTGGGTGCAATCTTCAAGGGAGTGTGCTTATGATTTTCACGTCGTGAATAACTACCATCAAATCGAACAATATTTATCCAGACAAAAGTTAAGCATCCACAAAGTAAGCTCAGGCTAACTTTACACATTGAATGAAAATCATCCATTCAAAGAAAGTATGAGCAAACGTTTCACCATAAATCAATACTTATCAAATCTTGCATTCATCTAACATACATGAAATAAAATATAAACTATGATGAGGGATAAGAACCATGCCAACTCCAAAATAAGAGAAGCAATCACCATCAAAACAATGCATGCATTACTTATTACTTTGGCAGTCGTACACAACAATTACTTATCTCAACATGTTTTGCAACATGCTCCCATGCTTTACAAATGAGGGGTGAGCTCAATTTATAGGCTCCCCAATTACAATTCAATGGCCAAGATTAATTTAGAATCAACGGCCTGTTGTGACCTAATTCATGCACGCCCCATTGCAAATGGGGACCCTCCTTGGTTTGCCTGTTAGGTTTGCCTTGAGCTTCAATTTCATGGTTCTTTTTGCTCTAGGGTTTTCGAGATAGAGTTTTTAAGCCGTCATCCAAAGCCAAGTTGTGATTTTGAGTCAAAATCAATGCCTAAACACCTCATATGGACTCAAAGGGCCCAAGGGATGAAGATTGACTGTTGTTTCATCAAATTCGGACATCTCCTACTTTTTGGGGATTGACCCTTCGAACCCCCTATTTTTTAGGGACTTCATTTTTGGCATTTTTGGCCCATGTTGGACTTCCTATTTTTTAGGGGCTATTTTGGGAAAAGTTGCTATTTTTGGCAAGGTTTCTATCTTTAAAAGGTGCCCAGATTTCAAAAAACCACTCAAAAGTTCCAAAAAACCAATGGAAATCACAGAAAAATCGATTCAAAATATGGAAAAAATTCATGGTGAAATCTGATTAAGCTTGAAAATTTAAAAAAATCAATGAAAAAGCATCAAAATCAGACTTCCAGATCAAAAAAACCAATTGAAATCTGAAAAAAATCAGTCAAAAATCACAGACAATCATCGAGAAATCTGGAAAAGTTCATAAAAGGTCTGAAATTCATAAGTATGGAGTTGAGTTCATGAAGACATGGCAAGAGCTGGTGAAAGTCCACCAGCTTGCAAAGACATTGGAAAAACATAGAGTAAGTCCGCCATGTGATTGGAAAAGACTTAAAGAAGTCTGCACAGCTTAATAAAGTGTTTGGAAGAAGTCTTTGGAAGTCCGCCCATGCTAATCACACTTGGAAAACTTCTTGTAAAGTCCACCCAGCCTTGAAGACATTTGGCAAAACATAGAGAAAGTCCGCCCAGCTCCTTAGCATAACATCTTCAAAGTCTGCCATGTAGAGAAAAGCTTGGCATAAAGTCTCTAAAGTGCGCCCAGCTTTAAGAGGTGTTTGGCAAGTGGTTTGGAAAGTCCGCCATAATTAAAAGTCAAAGTGGAAAATGCTTAGGAAATCCGCCCAGCTGGAGAGGTAATTAAAAAATCATGCGAAAAGTCTGCCATGAAGAGATAGCATTTGGAAAGCCTCTCCCAAAGTCCGCCTAGGCTTGAAATACAATGGAAAGAGGTGATGAAAGTCTGACCAGCCAATGAGATGGAAAAAAACCCTCCAAAGTCTGCCATAACGAAATGGAAAGAAATGTTAGAAGTCCGAGCACCTTAAAAGCAAATTGAAAATGCTTTATGAAGTCTGCCATCCCTTAAAAAGCATTTGGAAAACTCTTTATGAAGTCCGCCTAGAGAGAGAAGGGTGAAGAAATAACAAGAAAGAAAGTTCATCATGAAGTGATATAAATTAGAAAATATTTCTTGAAATCTGCCTAGAGAGAGGTAGATAAATGGCAATAGGGAAGCAAGTTCGCCATCCTAAGAAGACAAGGTGGAAAGTAAATAAGATAGAAAAATAAATGGAAAGAAGGCCATCACCTTGGAAATTCGCCATGACATTTGGATAAGTTGATAAAAGAAACATCTTTAGAGTATAAAGTCCAACTTCAAGAGAGAGAGTATGGAAAATCAACAAGAAGTTCGATTTTAAGAGGGAGGGATGGTGAATTAAACATGAAATATGCCCATGCCAAGATGAAAATGGAAAAGAGGGTATGAAATTTGCCTTGAAATGATGAATTCGACACAAAATTCACCGTGGCATCAAGAGAGAGTGTTAAAAAATTCGACATGAAGCCAGAGTTCAGGAGGGAGAAAATAAGAAATCTTCATCCAACAATGAAATTTTCACCATGGCTAAATTGGAAAAGTTTAAATAAAGAGAATCAAATAATTAGCCATGAAGTGAATTAAATGTTTTTTAAATTTGGAGAAAATTGATAAGTTTGGAAAATAAAATTTAAAAATTCATGAAAATCTTTATTATTTTCCAAAGCTTATCTTGAAGAATTAGAACTCAGAGAGAAGACATAAAATTTGGAAACTTTCTCAAGAAAAGAGACGCAAATCTGGAAACTTGCTTTGCTGAAGAGAACTCAAGAGAAGAAAAATGAAATTGCTAAAACGAATCATTTGCTCAACCTTAAAAGGCAATTCAACAAGTCATTTTCACCATATCTTTCAGCAAGTTTATTTTTTCTTGAGAAGTAATTTCAAAGAGAAGTGATTTTCAAGAAGAGAAGTCATTTTCAAAGGAGAGTTTGGAATTGAAGAACGAAGTTTCTGGACGATTGGCTTGATTTTTTCGAAAGTAAAGTCAGAATTCTTCACAGCTGAATTGCCATCAAAAGAGTAAAATTATCGAGAATTTAAAATAGAGATTGATGGAATTCATTATTATTTCTGATTTTACGCACTTTTGCGAAGTTTATTCATCCCTCTTATTTTTCAGCTTACTTTTTAAAATCTGATTTTGACAAGCTGAAAATTAATATCTTTAGGAGAGAAAATATGAACTAAATTTAAATTAATATATTTTCTCTCCCGTAGGTGGATGACTACACAAGGCGAATCTTCAGAGAGGAAAGAAATGAAGTTTGTGAGTAACGGACCGCAGCTGGAATCCAAAGTCAATTCGAAATGGAAGAATATCAAAGACGCTAACATGGGACATGTAGATTTTGAAGAATTCAGAAAAAGAATGATGGGACTGAATGGACTCATGCCTACAGCCATTGCTCGCCAGATGGTACGAAATGGGATTGTCCAAGCAACTGGATTTCCTCCGACTGTTGAGTGCCCTGAATTGATGGTGGAATGCACAAGACATTATAATCCAGAAGAAAGGAAAATTGTTGCTCCTAATAGGAGAATCTTAGCACATCTTGGAGAGCGTGCCATTCAAGTAGCCTTTGGCATTCCTAGAGTCTTCATATAAAACCAAGGAAGACACAAGGAGAATTTTTAAAGAAAGAAGTGAGCAATGCACAGCCAATTTTAACAAGTTATGGTTGCTAAAACCAAGGCCAATTAAGAAGATGCCAAAGACTTTGCATCGGACAGATTTCAAAGAGGATTACGGCGATATAATTTTGCTACTGAATAGAATAATGGGCAGCCCCCAAGGTGCATTATTTCAAACGTGATGGATTTCTTCATAGATGAAATTGTTTCTGGAGTTAGAATGTTCAATTGGTCAAGAATGATTAGCAACAACATCCACGAACAGCTGGTCAATCTGGAGAGCACCAAGTCCTTTCACATGAGCTCATATGTTGTTTACATGTTGGCAAGAGCTTATAAGTATACTGGATTGATATGCCAAGGTCCAATAGGAAATGGAGAAAATGAACTTAAAGTATATAACTGCTACCCTCAGTTGTAGTTGTTAGAAAAGACACATTTTAGAAGAGCTCACGATGCATTTCTCATGTATATAACAAGAATGTTGTAAGGAGGAGCACATCAGAGATTATCTCATGAGTCAAAAAGCCTCATCAACAGATATGGATACTGGTATATCCAGCATCCTAGATTCACATACATCCTGATCCAGGGTTTTATAGGACGTCCTTTCAAACTTCCAATCTTTCCCACTAACAGAATGGTATTGCTGGAAGTTCTCAAACAGTTGGAAACATATCAGAACTTCCAAAGAGCAAAGGGTAAGGCGGCAGTCACATTTCCATTTTTTATTGGCAATATGGAAGAATCGTGCCCATCAGCCCAAGTAGCAGAAAGTGTCAGACTAGGAATAGAAAAGTATCCCTTCAATTCATATCGGTCTCGGGATAATTTCAATCCTCATCACCATATAGGATTCGTAAAGGGAAGGAAATATAAGCATGAAGTCGAGCTAGAAGATTATTGGGAAAACGCTGCTAATGAGTTCGAAGTCAGGAAGAGAATATGGTCTCGACTACCAATTAGCCTAATAAGGACAACCGAGCTCTTCAAGATACTAGATCAAGTTGAGGATGATGGTGAGTTCACTTAGCCAGGGTTTGATGAAAGTAGACCTTTGCTTCCTATAAAATGGTCTGAGCCAGAGCTTGCAAACCTGGACACCTTCATAAGGCCTATTGTCCAATACTCTCAGTGGTGGATAGATCAACAAGTTCAGGATTTGCGGCGGAATAATGTAGAGCTGACATATGATTTGATGGGCAGGGCAGAATCTTATTCCTCGAACGCTAGAGCATCACAAGGAAGTGAGCTAGTTGAAAACGTTAGTTCAAAGAAAAGGAAGTCCAAGGACAAGGCTATAGTTGAAGAGCCTATTTAGATGAAGCAAAAGGCTAAGCCACCCCGCTTAGCTACATCTGCAAATATTAATGACATAGTGGATATTGATGAATCTTTGGTAGATATAAGAATTCCTTCTCTTCCCATCCAGCTAGAAGAAGATCAATCGCCATCTCCTACGGACACTGAGATTCTCCAATCAGATGATGATGAAGTTAATGTTGTGGATGGCAAATTCCAAGAGGGAATGATTTCCGCCCTCAAGGGAATTCAGGGTGCTCCTTGTGTACAGGAAATTCAAGAAGAGGAAGACGTTGTAGAGCAGCCTACCATTCCGGATTGGCTAAAGGAAAGCTTAAAGACAGTTGAACAAGAAGACATGCCAGAAGAAGATGACATGGTCGATTTCTTGGCCAAACTAGACGCAGCCCCTATGAAGAAACCAGCCAGGTACTTTCCACCATTCAAAGAGATGAAGCAGGCCAGCGTACAGTACAGATTGTTGTGCCGACAGTTGACAAGACAAGGGAGGAAATTACTCCTCAAGATTATGCAGTTACCACCGTCAATTTGGGCCCAACAACAAAGAGGCAAGAGGTGGAGGATCTAGATAATTCAATTGCCACAATCAAGGTAAGGCTGGAGAAAGAAGTAGAAAAAAGAAAGGATTGCGAGAAGGAAGTGGAGCGTCTGAAGAAATACATTCAACACCTAACTAAACCTCTTGGTCAAGCCAGTTCAGCAGGACCTCCACTAATGAATACTTCACAGGAGACTTTTGAGGAAGAAATCACTTCAGCCAGAGAGAGCAAGGAATGGATAAATAACAGAAGTGATGAAGCAGCAATATTTGTAGAAAGATTAATGCTGGCATATGATCAGTCATCTTTCCTACTGTCAAGAATTTAGAATTTGGCAGAAACATGGGAGAACGCCCAGGATATTCAAGAAATAATCATTCCATGCCTTAGGGTATTGAAAGGAGTTTTGAAGCAGGAATTAATTTAAGGAAAAGTTATTGCAGCAGGTGCAGCCTATGACTTCAATGGCTGGTACCTAGCACTGATCACACAAAATGATGTCCTGGAGAAAGTGAAGGTAGATTCTATTCGAATTGAAGAGCAAGCAAAGGAAATTCAGAACAAGGTCTTATAGACAGCTGTTGAGGCATTAGAACAAGATGTTGTCAGAAAGAATCATCTGCAGCAGGAAAATTTGAAGAATAAAATCCAAGAGAAGTTCTTTGTCACCACTGGACCTTTCCTCAAACAGAATTTGTCTAAGGCAGCCAATTTCTTGTTTGTATGGCATGCCTTTTAGAAGCAAGTATCAGAATGGGAAACCGTCTTTGCAGAGTGTGCAAATGATCTAGAACTGTTAGAATACAAGGTTAGTGTGCTGCCACTTGTCACAATCGAGGAGGTTAACGCCATAGTCTCCAAATTCATTCGATACAATGCTTCCCAACAGGATAAGGATGCACACTCAAAGGACTAGCTCTTCACGGCACTTCACTGGCAGTTCACTGATTGTATTTAGGGAAATCCTAATTAGGGTTTCATCTTTTAATCTCTTTCGTTGGTTCTAATGTAATCTTGGCCATTCATTGTATCTCATAAACTCTATATAAACCCCCCTCCCATTCTCTCATTTTCATTAGAAGGTATTAGAATTCACTAGAAGTGATTAGAGGAATAGATATTAGAAAGATAGAATAAGAGATATTAGAATAATTGGGAGAGAGTTCTATGGAATTGTTGCTAAAGGCTACTTATGATAATAAAGCTCAATTTGCATGATTTGCTTTGAATTCCTTTGTTGTCAAGTGGTTGCATGGTTACATATTCTCTTTCCACATAGATTCAAGTAGTTGAATGAATGATAGATTGATCATATAGATTTGGTGAAACTATTGGTTCATACTTTCTTTGGATGAATGATTTTCATTCAATGCAAAAAGCTAATCTGAACTCATGATGTGGATGCCTTAATGTGTATTTGGAATGATATTGTTCAATTGATGGTATTGTTCAGAATATAATCTTAAGCACAAACCTTTGAAGATTGCACTTGCTTTGCGGAGTTGACGTGTTATTTTTGTGTGGTGAAACAAAGTCTTGTTATTAGTTTCACTTAGTCTTTATTGTCTCTTGATTTCGTAGTAGTGTAGAACTCCTTTAACCCTATCCTTTTCCTTTGTTTATGATCGTCAAAGTAGAAAATCCAAAAAAAAAATATAGAGCATTGACCTTAGAGTAATTTGTCAAGCGTAAGTCCCCTTGTGATAACCAACAATTACACAACGTCCATTGAGCTGATTCCATTGTCAAGATTTAATCACCCTAAACATTGGAATTGTCGTATGATCTTTTGCAATCTTAGCGTATAAGGCAGATTTTCAAGAGAGAATAGAGCATCCTTGGACACTTTATTCTAGAATGTTTGTTGTGTCATAAAACACGCATCAACATTGAATTGGCGCGAGAAGGAGGGCCTGACGCGAACAACTGAGTAGTGGAATTCCTGGTTCTATCAAATTTTGTTATCTATGGAGACAATCTTAGAGATTCTTTTACCCTCCTCCACGCATCAACATTGAATTGGCGCTAGAAGGAGGGCCTGACACGAACAACTGAGTAGTGGAATTCCTAGTCCTATCAAATTTTGTTATCTGTGGAGACAATCTTAGAGATTCTTTTACCCTCCTCCACGCATCAACATTGAATTGGCGCTAGAAGGAGGGCCTGACGCGAACAACTGAGTAGTGGAATTCCTGGTCCTATCAAATTTTGTTATCTGTGAAAACAATCTTAGAGATTCTTTTACCCTCCTCCACGCATCAACATTGAATTGGCGCTAGAAGGAGGGCCTGACGCGAACAACTGAGTAGTGGAATTCCTGGTCCTATCAAATTTTGTTATCTGTGGAGACAATCTTAGAGATTCTTTTACCCTCCTCCATGCATCAACATTGAATTGGCGCTAGAAGGAGGGCTCGTGAGCAACAACAACAATTCACTCTTTGGTCTAGTAGGTATGATGAATTATGGTATTACCACATGAATTTCCCTTTGACATTCCCGTCGAGCAGCCTAATCAAGGACAGATAGATATTATCAATTAATTGTATTCCCTTGCTTGGAAATCTCAAACAGACCATGCTCAATTTCAACAAGTAAGCCGTGTTCTTGCTCGTGAAGAAGAAAAAGGACGAAGAATTGATGAGGCAATTCAAAGAGACTTGATAAGGCAAAAGATTGAATGTTTGAAGCAAGCTTTTGAAGAGATAGAACCATCATTTGCTGCAAGCTCATCTTCGAATCCAAGTTCTTCTAGTAAGATGAAGAATGGTGCTTTCGGGCATCACTCCTAATCAAGGACCTGATTTTCAGCCAGCAGTATTGCAACCTAATTTGGGCTTCCAAGACGAACAAGAAGACATTATCTCAGAATTGTATAGTTTGGCGTGGAAAATTAGAAGAAACGCCCCTGATTGGCTTCGAATGCAATTCATTCTTGAAGAAGAAGAAGAAAAAGCTCAACGTATTGAAGCTGCTATCCAGAGAGATTTACTTATTGAAAGATTTGAAGCTCTTCAACGGCAACAGAATCGACAAGTCCTGGAGCAAGCTAATCAACAAGCTAATCAACGAGCTAATCAACAAGTGAATCAACCAGCTCCCGCACCTCCTTAGTAAAACACACTGGATCGTATTGGTTCTTTCTCACTAGAAAAATTTCAAAGGATCACAAGATCCACCCCGAGTGCTTTTAAAGAATTTGTGGAATTATCAACTAAGCAGAAAAAGAAAGCAGAAACTTCGCAAGGAGAAACATCCAGTGCCAAAGCACCGAGTGGAGAAGATTATTCCAATTCACTTCAAACACCGCCACCAAACGTTGCTTGTCAACAAGCTCCAGTATTTGCACCACCAGTCCAAATAAATCAACAGAATGTTTTGATGGCTTGGTGTCCGCATAACGCTTCGCCCCTTACCACTTTTGTTGATTACCATGATATGCCTAAGAATCCAGAGCATTTTTGCTCCAAATTTCAGGTTGGAGATATGAACTGAACAGTTGATGAACATATCAAGATTTTTGAAGACACTCTCTAGAATCAAGATATTCAATACGAAGATGTAGCATGTCAATTATTCCCATGTTCTCTCAAAGAGGAAGCATATTACTGGTATGTGAATCTGCTAGTAAATTCAATCCGGGCTTGGCAACAATTAAAGGAAGCCTTCTTGGCAAAATTTCGATTACCAACCACACCAGCTGAACTTTATAGACAATTTGTTGAAGTGAAAAGACAAGAACATGAACCCATTAGTACCTTCAACAACAGATTCCATAAAGCATACACGAGGTTACGATATCCATATGAGTTGAATGATGCTGCAGCCTTGCCAATATATTATGCCGCCTTGGACAGTCTTACATCCATGTTTGTGAGGAGAGCCAATCCAATCCCAGTTGATCTCAAAGGAGCATATGCAGAGGCAATCAAAGTCAATTCTGATTTAGGCATGAATGTTGTTGGACCACTCAATCACTTGGGATACGCTGCTATGCCAAACCAAATAGCAGGAATTAATCATGCATTGGCACATCACTCGCCAGTTATGAATCACATTCCACCTCCTAATAATCAGTTGGTAGTTCACTCACGAGGTACTATTTCCCAAGCACAACCTACACAGCCGATATACCTGCAGAATACGACGACATCCACCAGGACACTAGAAGAAAAAGAAGAAATGAGAGAACTGATTGAACAAGTGAAGAAATTGTCCACTGAAGTTACCCATTTGAGAAACCAAAATAACCAACTTCAAAATATGCAAAGAAATTCTCAAGGGTATCAAGGTAATTATCACAATTACCAAGGACAATCAAGCAATCAAGCATATCAGAGTAACACTCAAGGATATAGAAACAATAACCAAGAACATCAGAAGAGAGTATGGAATACAGGACCGAATAATGGAAATGTGTCGTCACCACTTGACAATACAACAACTCGAGAAAACCAGCCAACCAAAAGTATACTCCTAACTGAGTCTGCTTTGTTGGGATGGTGTCGACTGCACAATACCAACCAGCATTTTGAGACACAATGCAAAGAATTCTAACTCACAGCAGATATTTTCCAACATGAGATACAAAAGGAGACTCCTGATGATCCATCTTCCACAATTGTTCTAGTAGTAAAATATGATCAAGCTTTAGTTTTGGAGAATGGTACTTTTCCACCACAGTATGAACATTATCAGACTCCTGACTAGTTTGGAAGATTTCCACCAGCATCAGCAAATGGGCCAGTGGAGGCACCACCTTCCATGTACTCATACACAGTGGCTGACAGATCTATTGAAGATACTGGAAATTACTATTTCCCACCTTTGCACAATAGTGTGTTAGTTGAAGGCATAAAAGAGGTCCAAGCCTTCCAACAGACGGGGAACAATCCAACAAAGGTTTATTATAGGAAGAATCAAGAGCCTTTGACTACATCCATCCCTCCACATAATTTTCAAACACCACCACATCCAGATGCAAGCAATAATCTGCCCCTCCCAAGAGACGCACCTCAGTACAGGCAAAGCAATAGTTCTACTAATAGTTCTCCTCCTAAGGTTGAGTTGAAGAGATTAAGTTAGTATGTAACAGAGGAGGTGAAGAAAATCAAGGTGAGTGTGTCATTGTTCGAACTAATGAAAGTACCAGAGATAAGAAACACATTCATTGATAGCCTGAAGGATCAAACACAAGATTCGGCCAACACAATTCAAAGGGCTACAAGTTCTACGAATAATGTAAATTTTGTTCTAGATGAACAGTTCCAAGATCCACCTCAGACAATAAATATTGCTCAGGGATCTCAAAGTTCCAAAGTGACTCAAGGCTTGTATGAAGTAAAAGAGGGCACAGAAATGCAAGTCAACAGACAATCAAAACTAAGCAAACGCGTCGAAGTTCAAAAGAACATAAGATAGAGAGTTCCACAAAAGAAATGGAAGCTCCACAAGCCGAGAAGAATAGCAAGACAAAAGCAAAGGACGCAGAAGCTGGGATACAGAAAGGAAGCCCTGTGATATTTTATCAAGAGAAAGATGAGCCAGCTCCTTTCCTTATTTCACTCCGGATTTTCAACAAACTCTTGCACAATTGTCTGATCAACTCCAGAGCATCCAGTAATGTCATGTCATTAGCTGTATGTCATAGATTGGGTTTGACACCCACAAAGATAAATAAGAAAGTGACACAGTTGGATAAAACAGAAGTTCCAGTCATAGAAGAGTTGAATAATATTCATATGCAATCGTCATCTGATCCCAGAATTCAGCACTTCATCGACATTTCTGTAGTTGATATCCCAGATGACTACGGAATGGTTTTAGGATGAGACTAGACCCGTAGATTGAATGGTTACTTTGCCACGGATTTTTCACACATGTGGCTATCATGGAAGGGTATTCCCAATCAAATCATAATTGAGAGCACACCAAGACTTAAGCTGATGATTATTGAGTATGGAGAAAACAATGAAATTATGTTCTGTGAAATAGATTTAGGACAGTCCAGACCAAAGGCACCAAAGGTCTTGATGCTGCATTGCTCAGGTAATCAAAGAGATTCATTAAAAAGTCCAACAAAAGTTCCTATAGAAAGTGATGAAGAGCTATCACCCGATGAAGGTGAAAGCATGTTTGAGAATTTTAGAAGATTCGTGCTCAAGAGTGCGAGACAAGAAAGAGAATTGGGAAGTCATGCTTTTGTGCAAGATTTGTTATTGCCCAATTGGTGTCAGATTCATAATGCTTTTCATTCTGAGTTCTCTTGCGCCATGTGCAAAATGGCTTTAGACCAAGTGTGGGCAAGAATTTCCCAAGTTTCAGAAGATGAATGTTTTAATTTAACAATGCAAAATGAAGACAATGATTCTAACAAAGAGCTCTCGTCAGAAGAAGAAATGATACGGGAAGTAATTGAAGTTCAAGAAAATCCAGTTCAGAAGAAAGAAACTCCCATTCCTCAGCAATTGCCAGAGCAAGAACAAGTTTGGACCTTGAGGTTCGATGGTTCAAAATCCAAAAAAGGGAACAGAGTTGGATATGAGCTTGTTAGTCCATCAGGCGAGACCTATTTATCCGCCTTGAGATTGCAATTCCCATGTACTAACAACGTTACAGAATATGAGTGTCATTAGTTCACGGATTGCTCCACGCAATTCGCAAGAAGGTCAAAATCCTACATGTTTATGGTGTTTCTAAAGTTGTCGTCAGGCAAGTAAGAAAGACGTCAATTCGCAAGAAGGTCAAAATCCTACATGTTTATGGTGATTTTGAAGTTGTCGTCAGGCAAGTAGGAAAGAAGTACATGTGCCATGACAAAAGATTGAAAGGATATAGAAATCGAGTATGGGATCTCATTGAAAGCTTTGACGCTTTCAACATCAAATCAATATATCGTTCTCAGAACAAAGTGGCAAATTCCTTAGCCCAATCAGCAAGTTCCTTAGAACCGCTTGAGATGGATGTCGTGAAGAAATTTACAGTGGAAATCACTTCGACACCATCAGTCCAGATAACATTACAAATTTCCAAGTGTTCGACGATGACAAACACATCCTGGATTTCTTAACAAATTCAGATGTTTTCCTCACTCAAATCATTGATGAAGATCGGGGAGAAACTGAATTTGATGCAGATGGAATTATGAATCTGAAGACCAACATCATCCCCAAAGGAATGATCCACCTTGAAAGATTTTTTGATCAAAATCATATCAATGCCATAAAGTAGCATAGAAATGAAGGAGGCCAACATGAAGCAGTCAATCTTGGAACGCAAGATGAAGTTAGAAATGTTCTCATTGGTAAAGTGCGCACACATGAAGAAAAGGAGCAAATAATCAAAAGTTTTAAGAGAATTTAAAGACATTATTGCCTGGAGCTACAAGGGTCTAAAAACACATGATACTTCAATTATTACGCAATAAACCATTCAAGCAATGCCAAAGGCCTGTGAATCCTCTATTAGAGCCCCTTATTTTTCAAGAAGTGAAGAAGTTACTTTCAGCAGGCATTATCTTTCCAGTACGCCACTCAACGTGGGTCGCCAATTTGGTACCCGTCCGCAAAAAGAACGGAGAGATAAGATTGTGTGTAGACTTCAGAAATCTTAACAAGGCCTCAGAAAAAGATAATTATCCACTACCTTCATTAGATGAAGTCATTCAAATTGTAAATGGATCCCAAATGATGTCATTCCTTGATGGATATTCTGGCTACAATCAAGTGCTCGTGGAACCTAAAGATAGGCTTAAAACGGCATTCACAACAAAGCGGGGTACATTTGCTTACAAAAGGATGCCATTTGGTCTGATCAATGCCAGAGCCACCTTTCAAAGGGCCATGGACATTGCTTTCAAAGATCTCATAGGAAAATGCATCATTGTCTACATGGATGACCTTACTGCGTTTTCGAAGAGAAGGGAAAATCATGTCAAAGATTTGATAAGCATATTTGAAAGATGCAAAAAATACGGAATATCTTTGAACCCGAAGAAATGCATATTCGGGGTAACTGAAGGAAAATTGCTTGGCCACGTGATAACAGAAAAGGGTATTCTTATTGACCCTGATTGAGTAGAGGCTATTTCAAGGATCGGCTTGCCATCAAGTCCGAAGGAATTGAAGTCTTTCTTCGAAAAGATTAACTTTGTAAGAAAATTCATAACAGGATTTGCTGAGATAGTCAGGCCCCTGAATGAAATGTTGAAAAGAGATGCAAAGATAGAATGGACAGAGCCAACAAGGAAAGCTTTTGAAGAAATCAAACAAGCCATAGCTAACACCCTTATCTTGGTTAGTCTTGATTATACAAAGCCTTTTTATCTCTACTCTTTTGCATCAGAACATACGTGTGCTGCAATGTTAACACAAAGGATAGATGAAAAGGATGAACATCCTATTGCTTTTATGAGTGCACCTTTCAAAGATGCAGAGTTGAAATACCTAAACGTTGAGAAACAAGCATATCCTTTGGTCGACATTACATTTTGAGAAGTAAAGTCTTTGTTGTAGTCCCAGATGTGACTGTCAAAACCCTCTTAATGCAAAATGAATTAGGAGAGAGAAGAGGCAAGTGGGTTACAATTATCCAAGAGTATGATGTCAAAATTCAGCCAATGAAGATCATCTGCGGCCAAGCTTTAACACAGACTATTGCCACAGGACCAGAACTAGTACAGCAGGTGTATGAATTACAAGAGGTATCTCCAGATGAATGGTACGATGATATCACATATTTTCTACTCAATCACAAATTCCCTAACGATCTCAATCCAATACACAAAAGGGCCTTAAGAATGAAGAGTCAGAGATATATGTTGCAAGGAGCAGTGTTGTACAGAAGAAACCATGAAGGGATTTTCCTAAGATGTCTCGGAAAGGATGAAGCAAAACAGATAATGGAACATTTTCATTCCAAATTCGGAACAGGTCATGGAGGAGCTCCGGCAACAGCACACCAAGTTCTAATGGCTAGATATTATTGGCCTACCATATTTAAAGATGCATACGATCACGTGAAGACTTGCCACACATGCCAGATAACTGCTGCACAAGAGAGGAATCCAGTTATGCCACTGCAACCTGTGTTCGAAGTACGACCTTTCGCAAAGTGGGGGCTCGATTTTATTGGTATGATCAATCCACCTTCCTCTGCGCAACACAGGTATATTCTAACTGCAACTGACTACTACACGCAGTGGTTAGAAGCTCAAGCTTTGAAATTTTGCACTTCTGCTACTGTAATTAAATTTTTAGAAGAAAACATTATCACTAGGTTTGGATGTCCTCATGCTTTTGTATGTGATAATGGTTCTGCGTTTTCTTCATTGAGATTTTCTAACTAGGCTTTTGAGTATGGTATCACTTTGAAATTTTCATCGAATTATTATCCTCAGGGCAATGGATTAGCAGAATCCACAAACAAGAACTTATTGAACATCATCAAGAAACTGTTAGACAAAAATCCAAGGGACTGGCACACACAATTGAGATTCGCTCTTTGGGCAAATAGACTAAGAGTAAAGAGTTCCTTGGGTACATCACCTTACCATCTGGTTTACAGACAAGATCCCATATTTCCTATACAATTGAGAATTCCAACCCTATAGTTCATGCAAGAGTGTTTGGAAGAAGACGAGAGTCAAAACCAGATTGCCACAGTTACTGCTTTTGGAAGAGAAAAGAGATCAAGCCTTGGAGAAATTTGCCAAACATCAAGATATTGTGAAAAGATGGTTCGACAGACGAGCAAGAGTTAAGGCGTTTCAAATTTCCGACTTAGTCCTTTGTTGGGACAAAGCTCACGAACGAAGAGGAGACCACGACAAATTTGACAACTTATGGATGGGTCCCTTTCAGATTTCGGAAATTTTGGGTGACAATGATTTTAAACTGAAGACACTGACTGGGGAAGAAGTTCCATTACCTGTCAAGAGGCAATTCCTAAAGCATTACTTCCAGTCCTAAACTCCTAGTAGGTCTTGCCCTGTACATAGCTAGATTAGATTTCTTTTTTAGTTGGGTTTGGTTTTTGCTTTGGGTTTTCCTCACTTTCCTAGATTAGTTTGCTTTGCTCTCATTTCCTTAGGTTTAGTTGCTATAGGTTTAGTTGGAATAAATGGAGGATCCACATTTGCAAGAAGGTGACAAGGTTTCAAACACACACACTGGTCTTATTCCACAAAGTAATGTTTAGATCATTCCATTGATAAATACTTGTTAGGAATCTCAGAATCTAAGATTGACTCCTAGTTTAACTTTAGGTTAGGATTTGTACTTGGCTAGACAGGGAATCATATATTGTATCTAGACACTCAGTATTGAAGATCACTATATTTTCAGACACTTAATAATTTCTCTAAGTCATTATGGTCTCCTAGGAGAAGTCAGGATTAGTCTAATCAAAAATCTGGCTCTAGTGCCACTATAATACTCAAACCCATGTGAGCTTCGTTGCTTACAAGCCAAAATGTGGAAATATGTGAAAAGAAAAGAATTATCAAAAGAATAAAAGGAAAAAAATGAAAACTCAGAACATTTGGCTATGGGTGTGCAAACATCTCTACAAGCATGCACTCAAATCGATCAATTATCAAAAGAGAAAATAGGAAAATCAAAAGAAACTATAAATCGCCGGAAGTAGAGCAATCTCTGTGAGTTTATAGAAGATAACCTCGTCGGGGCTATGAACGCCCGCTGGCAGCGAGGCTCTATCCAAGGATGCTTTTGGAGTTAAGACAAATTACAAAGCCTATTATGGCGGAACCAAAAAGTCATACTAATTTCACGAGATGGAATAGAACGTCTTTGGACACTTTTATTCTAGAATGTTGTTGTGTCATAAAACACGCATCAACACGGCCAAGATTACAAAATAAAACCCTAATTAGGGTTTGTTACAACTAACTACCCCTCGACCAATGAGAAAATTACATTCAGGGACACTTGTCCTTTTTACTAAATATGAACCAACAAATAAAATAGAAAGTTGTTGCATGTTGATTTGGAACAATTTGATTGGTTGGAAGACAAAGCACCACCTCAGCGTGTTGGATGTCTTCCTTGGTCACTTTATTTTTTTTCCACGTGCTTGCCTTAGAATATTTTCTTTGCCGACGACTATGTCCTTTGCGCTTGTTCTTTCCTAGCTTTGATCTTTGGATCTCCTTTGAGACTTTGATTCCTTCTCACCCGTATTGGAGGTCTCATCTTGGAGCACATGTTTAGACTTTAAGTTATTAAGTCTTTCTTTCCAAATTGCTTTGAAATTTCTTCAAGTGCTTTGAATTTGGAGAGGAACTCCCCTGTGCTATTGCCATGATGGAGAAAATTGGAATTTTCTCTGTGAAGTATTTCCCATACTAAGCCAAATTTTGGCTATTCAAGTTCATTTTGTAACACCTTTGTGTGGACTACTCAACATTTTGGCCAAGATTTCGGATGAACTTTACCTGTGGATTTGTCTTCAATTCTGAGTCTGGCTTGTGCTATGTAGGGCAGATTCCATCCTCAGTCAAGGATTTTATTCACTTCCTCTTTATTTTCCTCTTCACTCCTATCTTCCTTCCAACACGTAGTCAATTTTCTGAATTCTTCTCCCTATAGTTGGAATACTCGGCATTTGCAAGTACTCAGCAAGCCCAAAAAACTTGGCTTGGCAAAAAACTCGGGAACTTTAAAAATTGCTTAAACTTCACTAAAAACACTTTTTTTTGCAAAATTCAAAGATAAGATGCATCCAATGAGTCAATAAATGAGTACATAAAAGAAACAAGCTGAGTCTAGTTGTATTTGATTGATTTGAAAGCAAATTGGGTACAAAATGGCATCCTCATGTGGAATGCGCTAATGTTGATATTCTGAAACAAAAATGAAAATAGCAAATTGTTTTTGTAAAGATGAAATTAAATACTACATTAATATATTTTACAAATTTACATCTTCCTCTTTCCCATGTCTAGTGAAAACTAGGGGAAAGGTAGAACTAGACGATATTATAGATGAGACTTGTAGGCAAACTTGGAAACTTGGACTTAGAGAGTACCTAGAACATCAAATGAATTCAATGGGAGTTTGAGGGCAACGCCCCAAGGGTCGAGGGCGCCCCTCGCAAGGGTCTGGGGCAACGCCCCCAACGGGGTCGAGGGGCCCTTAAGGGGGGCAGCGCCTTAGCGCTGCGATACAGGGCGAGGTCAAGAGGCAACCCCCACCGCCAACACCAATTTAAGGCTTCCAAAACCATACAAAACTCCATGGTGCACCTCATTTTCATGATTTTTTGAGTGGCAAAAAATAATGTTGAAAAAGCCCAAATTAAGACCTTGAAAACCACACAAACCGCAAAAAATGAATCGAATTTGCCTTTATTCCGCCTGCAGGTTTCTTTTTGCTAAGAGGCCGAGTTTTTTTTTTAAATTCTCCGTGTTTTTTTGAAAAACTCGGCGAGTTTTTCCAGGCGAGTACTTGCACCAAAAACTCGTTTTGAAAAAAAAATTGCGAGTTTTTGGCGAGTCTACCATCTATGCTTCTCCCCAAGGTGTCAACACTTAGTCAAGTTTCTGAGTTTTTCTCATTGGGCAGACTTCAATTATGTCTTAACATCTTCATTTGCGGACTTCACTTGTGTCTTGACATCTTCATTTGCGGACTTGCTGCAGTCTTAGACATTTTTATTCAATCAAAGTCGGACTTCATAATGCTCAAGACATTTTCTTCAATAGGCCTAGGTCGGACTTTACTTTGCCTTGGACATGCCTTGCTTGAGGAAAGTCGGACTTTCACTTGTCTTTGCCATTTTCCCTTGGTGTCTAAGTCGGACTTTGCTTGTTTTGTGCTATCCTTATGGTGGACTTCAAGAATTTCTCTCCATGTTGCTCATCTTTTTATGGCAAACTTGGCACATCCTTTGACACTTCGGCCTTAGGCGGACTTGGCTGCAGTTTAGGCATTTCTATGTCCCTCCAAGCAGACTCGGCTGCTGGTTGGACAAGTCAGATTTTACCCTTCTCATGCCAAGGCAGACTTGGTTTCATTTTGACTTTGTGTTGGACATGATGCTCCTTCCCTTGGGCATACTTGACATTACCTTGGACATTTTCCTCTTCAGCTTGGGCGAACTTCAAGATTTTCATGCCAGATTCCCTATGGTGGACTTTGAAACTTCTTTTCCACATCCTCTTCTAGCATGGCGGACTTTGGAGTTAGCTTGCCATATCTCCTTCTTTCCATGGCAGGCTTCAAAAATTTTCTGCCATTGTTGGGCGGACTTACCTAGAGGTTAGGCATGTTCCTCATGAACTAGGCGGACTTCATCAAGTGTTTAGCAAGCTCTTGCCTATGTGTTTGTGCCATGCTTACTATGAGCTGGGCGGACTTGTCTCTATGTTGTGCCATGAAGATAGGGCGGACTTGCCATTGGCTCAAGCCATTGTCAATCTAGCTTGGAGCAAACTTTGCATTACTTCATGCCATGTCTTCTTGAGCTGGGCGGACTTGTCTCCATCCCATGCCATTGCACATTCTTCCAAGGGCGGACTTAGCCTATGTTCTTGCCATTCTCTCTCCATGGTGGGCAAACTTTACCAACTATCAAGCCATTCTACATGGGGCGGACTTAGCACATGCTTGTACCATGACCAACACTAAGGAGATTTTCAGACCTTCATCTAGTTTTTTTCTTTCAAAGTTTCTCACTTCTTTCCATTTTGGGGTCTTTTGAAGTTGATGTTGTTGAAACCCTAACCTGGGCACTTTCCAAAGATGGAAACCCTGCCAAAAATAGAAACTCTTTCCAAAAATAGCAACTTTCAAAAAATAGCCCCTAAAAAATAGGAAGTCCAAAATAGGCCAAAAGTGCCAAAAATAAAGTCCCTAAAATATAGGGGGTCCAGAGTGAAAATCCCCAAAAAGTAGGAGGTGTCAAAATTGACTCAAACGACAATCGATCTTCATCCTTCAAGCCCCCTAAGCATTCTAATGATGTTTGTGCACTAATTCGGGCTCAAATTCTTTACTTGGCTCGGGTGACCCTTCAAAAATTCTAACTCCAAATTCTAAAAGAACATGGTGATTAGTAGTTGCGACGCCAAGGCAAAAACTCAAAAAGCAAAAACAAAGGGTCCCCATTTGCAATGGGGCGATGTGTGAAAAGGTCACAACAATACTGACTTGCAAAACACATTAAACACCAAAACTAAGACCATTTTGTTCATTTCTTTTGCAAATAGCAAATATCATTCTAAGAGGTTGAGTTTTTTTTTCGTTGTTAGATCAACACAAAGAGTTGAAGATTGATCTTTGAAGGTTCTACATCGATTGCCTTGTCACTCCTACGCATTTACAAGTGTTTATTGGCTGCCAAGAAGATCATAGAAGGAATTTTTTGCAAAGAGGTAAGTTTCTTTTAATTTTTTTCCTCCATTTTTGTTTTACAAAAAAGAAACAAATTTTGTGCTTTGTTTATCTATGTTTTTTCCTTTCTTTAGGAATGTATCAAAGATTCAAAAGAGCTAAGTTTTGTATATCTATTTTTTGTGTTCAATTTTTTGTTTTTTGTTTTGAATGTGTTGTTTACAAAATTTCTTGCCATAGGAATCACAATGGCAACTAGTTCTAGCTCCACAGCTCAATGTAAATTCAAAACAGATCTGAATTCTCCTCTATAGAAATATGTTCAAATGATACAACAAGTTCCAGGTGGTGGGGGTTACGTTTGGATTTGCAATGGGTGTGATGTTAGATATTCTTGTTCATATAGTCAAGTGAAAGCTCATTTGTGTGGAATACTTGGACAAGGCATCAACCCTTGCCCTGGAAAGAATGGTGTAGTTGTGCCATCAAAGACAGTGATAAGATATATTATGGAGCAAGAACAAGCAGATGAATAGGCAGGCCGTAAATCAAGTCACCCCTTAATAAAAAACAGATCAAAGGGAATGCAGTCCGCATCTAGTCCCAATGTTGTGGTAGAAAACCATCCATTTTTTGCCATTCCTCATCCTCAAAGTGAACAACTCATTATGAGCAAAACACCAAAGGGACCTTTGGAAAGTGCATTTCAAAATGAGAGTCAAGACATTGCCAACCAACATGTAGCAAGATGTATTTATGCAAATGGATTCTCTTTTAATGTTGTTCGCTCTCCATATTGGAAAGAGATGTTGAAAACAGTTAATGAAGCTCCAAAAGAGTACAAGGGCCCAAGTTATGAGAAGATGTGTGGCACCTTATTGGAAAAAGAGGTCAAGAACGTTGAAGATCAGAAGATGCATTGCAGTCCATAAGGGATTCATGGGTTGAGACAGGTGTATCCATTGTTTAAGATGGGTGGAAAGATGCAAAAAATCGGCCCCTTGATCAATGTCATAGCGGTGTCCCCTAAAGGGGCAATGTTTTTGAAAGTTGTTGATTGTGAGGGGCAGATGAAAGATGGCCAATTTATTGCTGATATTCTCATCACAGCCATTGAGGAAGTGGGTCCTTGTAACGTCGTTCAAGTAGTAACGGACAACACAGAGAATTGTAGAGTTCTCGGTTTGTTGGTTGAGGAACAATATTCACATATCTTTTGGACACATTGTGTGGTCCACTCTCTCAATCTTATGCTACAAAAGATTGCAAATAAAATTGATTTGATCAAAGAGTTGTATGCAAAGGTTGAGGACATCCAACTGTGCATCACCAACCAACACATGTCGCAAGGCATTTTCAGATCATTTTCAAAATTGGGGCTATTGAAGGTAAGTGAAGTAGCATAGAATTTTACATTTTCATAATTTGATTGTGTACTCTAATTCTCCTTTAAAGTTTGTTTCTAAATTTTAATTATTTTATTTTGTATTTTTAATAGGTTGCAAAGACCCATTTCACCTCTAACACAATCGTCTTGAGACGACTTGTGAAAGTTAGAGAGGCGCTTTCTAGCATGGTGATTAGCCAAAATTGCTCTATATGGTAGCAGAGCAACTCTGACAGGGCAACAAAAATTAAGCAAATGATATTAGATAGCTCATGGTGGGATCGTGTGGAGTATCTCCTTAGCTTAACTGAGCCCATTTTGAGCATGATTTGCTATACTGACATGGACAAGCCTTGCATTGGAGAAATATATGATGGCATCAACTCAATGATTGAGAAGATGAAGAGCATCATAAATTTGAAAGAGCAAGACCTTGAAGAGACTTTCTTCAAACAAGTGCATGCAATTGTTGAAGAAAGATGGAACAAAATGACCACTCCATTACATCATTTTGCCTTCACATTGACTCCAACATACTACAACGTTGAGATTCTTTTTGTGCCATGAAGGCTTCCCCTATATAGAGATTTTGAAGTAGTTGAAGGGTACAAGGCAGCATTCCATACTCTTCTCTAAAACGGAATTGCGAGATGTAGTCATGAATGAGTTCATTGATTTTGTGCACTCAAATGGTCAAAGTGTTGAGGCTCTTCGTGAGAGATTTAAGGATGCTCATAGTTGGCGATACTTTCATGGAAAATTCTTCCAACACCTGCAACCCCTCACAATCCAAGTTTTATCACAAGTTGAATAAATTTTTATTTTTTAGTCCTTAAAGTTTTAATAAATATAATATATAACTTTAATTTTTTACTTTGTCTTCATAGGTTGCTAGTTCATCTGCATCTGAGAGAAATTGGAGCACATATTCTTTCATCCACTCAGTAAAGCGCAATAGATTGCAATCCAAAAGAGCAAAGAACTTAGTATGCGTGCATTCCAACTTGCATCTCCTTTCGCACAAACAACATAACTACAAGGAAGGGGAGACAAAGTTGTGTGATATAGAGCCAGAGCATACGGATTTGGATGCTTCCACTTCCCAGCATATTGCATATGAGGATTCCAAAAGCTAGCACACTTAAAGTGCGAGTGGCACTGGCAGTGCCATTGGCATTGTTTGTCGTTCATCTAATGCTCCTACATCATCTAATGTCAATGATGATGATTTAGAAAATCCACTTGATGATTAAAAGTGTTGAACTTGACATTATTATTTTAATATTGAACTTGAAGTTTGAACAATAAACATTTATCATGCATTTTTAAGACATTCAAGTTTATGGTAGTTTTGTTTTCTATAAAGTCTTTATATGACGTAATGTGTTATTCTAATCTTAATTCTGCTTCTAGGCTCTATATATATATATATATATATATATATATATATAATTTTAAAAGTTTTTTGTACGAACGAACCCAACCCCAAAAAAAATTTAGCAAGATCCACCAACCCGAACTAGGACCAATACCAAAACAGGCAACAAAGAATTTAGACCTCAAATTTGGAAACTATCAAAAACCAATCTGGATAGAAGACAACTAGGAGAATACAAGATTGAGAACTAAACAAAGTCACTTCCAATTTCAAGTAATGCGTTTCAAACTTATCATGGCTCCTGCCAAATTTAAAGCATCAATGAACAAGTTATTTAGTAAATGAGTTTGTAACTTTGTTCATTTATTTTTTATGACACGCTTATAGTAAATCATTAACATTACATGTACAACATCTAACCATTGTGATCTATATTTTGGCTACAGAAAAGTTGCATGCTAAATCCTCCAAGTTTGAGTTTACGTAAGAAGCCATAATTGCAAGACTTGGCTCACATTACTTTTACTAAAAGGACATACACAAACCCTACCAAAACAAGAGAATATGTGATTGACCAATGCCTAGGTCATGTAAGAAGCTTTATGGTTTCTTAGAATTAGGAAGATTGTACCAAAGGTTAGTGATAAATTTCTCTAGTATAGCTTTCCCTATGACTAACCTTGCCAAAAGGGATAGTTTGAATTAGTTTGTCAAGGCATAGAATGCTTTGAGAAGCTAAAGTGGACTTGTGATTGCTCCAACTTTAGCAACTCCAAATTTCACCAAGCCTTTCATCATCAAATGTGATGTTTTAGGAATTGGTCTTGGTAAAATACTCTCTCAAGATGATCACCCCAAATGTTGCCTTTGAAAGCAAGAAATTGAATTGCAAAGAGAAATGAGTGTCAACCAAGGACATGTTGGTCATTTTGCATGTAGTGACCTAGTGGAATTCATTTCTTTGAGGTGCAAATTATCTATTAAAATTGACCATCTTAGCCTCAAGCACTTGTTGACTCAAAGAAAACCCACAAAGGAGCAAGAAAAGTGGATTGATCATCTATAGGTATATCACTTTAGGAATCCTATATAAGAAGGGGGCAAGAATGTGTGGGCCAATGAGCATATGGGCCAATTGGAGTCACAAGTCATTCATGTCACCAACATATCCAACCTTCATGACTACAGTATCTGATTTAGGATTATTTAAATGACACTACTATGGGTAGCTCAGATGGCATCATCCACAATTATAGGCAAAGAAAGGCTTAGTCAATCTGCAATGGTGTCATCTTCAGAGATTACATTTATGTCAGGCACGAATCCCCTTTAGTGTCATGCAATTAATTGTGGACATGAATCCCCATCTGTGGGTCACATTGGTTTCTTGAGAACCAATAAACCTCACCTTGAACTTCTTCTAGCAGAATATTGAAGAGGATATTCTACAAGTTTTGAAAAAACATTACACTTGTCAAAGGAATAAGTCGAGTGTTCATTCCCAGATCCTATACAACCAAATGTCATTCTCACTTTGAAGTGGGAACATGGATCAAAACATTACACTTGTCAAACGAATAAGTCGAGTGTTCCATTCCCAGATCCTATACAACCAAATGTCATTCTCACTCTAAAGTGTGAACATGTATCCATGGACTTTATCCCAAGCCTGACAAGATCTGAAGATAAGGATAAAATATTTGTTGTGATAGGTCATTTGACCAAATATACCAATTTCATTCCTATAACAAAGGAAAGTTTTAATGAACCGAAGGTACAAATGTTATTTCTATGAGAAGGGCTACCAAGTACATATGGGTCAAGGATGGGATTACGTACATAATCAAAGGGTAGCAAAGCAAGGATAAAGTAACTATGATAAGTTCTAATCAAGCTATTAAATTAATTCACGAAACCAAGCAATTTTGGTTGCTTTTGCCTAAAGATAAGAAAGAAGATGGACTAAGAATTTTGACCATGACTAACTCTAAATTTAAAGGCATGGATTAAGTCTTGTCATCTTTACAAGAAGTGTTTATAGAGGCAAGGGAGTTGCCACTAAGAGGGGAGGTGGAGCATGAGATTCAACTCCTACAAGAATCTCTTCTGCCTAACATCAAAACTTATCGACAATCACTGCTAGAAAGAAACAAGGTCAAGAAGCAGCTTCAAGGACTGTTGGATCAAGGGTTATTCACCCTAGCACTTCACCTTGTGGGTCACCCTATGTGATGGTGTGAAAGATTTATGATTCTTGGAGGATGTGTATTGATTATAGAATAAAAATCACCATTAAGAATTAGTGTCCTCTTCCAAAGATAAATCATTTGTTAGATCAACTACAACATGCTAAGTATTTTGCTAAGTTGATCTTAAGTCTAGTTATCGTTAGTTGTAAATGAAAGAATATAAGGCTTGGAAGACTACTTTCAAAATGAGGCAATGTCTTTATGAATGGTTTATACTTTCTTTGGTTTGAGTAATGCACCTACAACTTTTATGAGATTGATGAATGATGTTCAAAGGGGTTTCACAAATAGTTTTGTGATAGTCTATCTAGATGACACCCTAATTTTCAATGCAACTTGGGAAGAACATATTATCCATATTAAGTGAGTCTTGCAAAGGTTATAAAGAGAAACAATCACAATGAAATCTAAAAAAATGTGAATTTGACAAAGACTCATTGGTTTATTTTGGGCATGTGGTATGAGGACAACTAAGAATAGACACATCTAAACTTGAAGCAATTGTAAATTGGCCTATACCAAAGAGTGCCACTAAACGTAGGAGTTTGTAGTTGATGTACAATGTCTATTATTATGCTTTGATAATATTGGTTATCCAACTATGTATCAATTGTTTGTATTAATTGGTTGTCGGCTTGGGGTAGTTACAAGCGTCAATTGGTTGACGATTGTGCTCTTCTAGACAACCGTCGGGTCCTTTAAATACATTTTGTACCATCAAGGAGAGTAGTATGATCTAGTCGGATTAACTTTGATCCTTGGTTGACCATCTCTAGTCTTCTTCTGTAATAATTTCATATGTGAATAAAGATAATATTTTACGCATGTATTGGGTATACATTGTCATCTCTATTATTAATTCATGTATTTAATTTATTAAACAAAGCAATAGACATTTGGCACCATTTCTTTAAAGAAATCGGGTCAGATTTGAGAGATTCGTGCCCTTGGATCCTAATAAAGGCAGGAAGAGACCACAACATGGTCAACATCAAGAGATTGGGCAATCTTTAAGGATCATCAAACAAAGAGAGAAGAAGACAACTGAGTGAAGTTGAAGAAGGCAAAGGGCTTCTGAGGGAAAGCCCGAGTCCACCTAGGAGTAAAAGCCAAAGTGTGAGAAGAAGTCTTAATCGGGAGAGAAATAAAACTTTCATAAGAGAACGCACAAAGGGGGAATGGGTAGAAATAGCCTAACACCTACCGCTTCTCGATGAGGCATACACTGACCTCGCCAACCAAGCCAAATAGCCATCTGTACCATCAACGTCAAACGAAGGGGAAAGCGAAAGAGAAACCACCAACCTCGCCATCAAAGAACTGTTTGTACCATTAAAGTAAATTGAAGGGGAAGGTGAGGAAGAACCTACCTATGGTTTGATAGATGTGTGAGAACACTATGTGCCAGATTGAAGACTTGATACTGACGAAAGAGCTAAACATTGGAAGATCGAAGCCAATAATGCTAGGACAAAGGGAGCATCGAAGGGACCCTGAAGGCAACCCATGGGTGACAACCGCTAAAGAGGGACAAGTAAAGGATTTTGACATGTCCATGAGTGCAGGGAAAGCACCAAAACGTACTAATCAAAAACTCTCCAATCAAGTTATCGTCACAAAGGACACAATAGGGTCTCAAGATGGTGACTCCCTCAACAAGTCCAAATGTAGATCGGTAGAAACTTCCAAAGTTAACCGGGAATGGATCAGAAGACCCAATGAGGCATTGCAAGACATGTGAGACAACCTGGGTAGCAAACAATCAAGATGATAGAGCATATTGGCTGAGAGAATTTCCAACAACCCTTAGAGGCATAGCCATAGACTAGTATACAGAATTGGACATAACACATAAAACTACATGGGATGCATTGAAAAGAGCATTCCAAGAGAGACAAAAACGAAATTGTCGCGGAGATCTACAATACTAAACAAGGAAAGCATGAAAATGTACGAGCTTACAATCATAGGCTCAAAGAACTAGTGGTGAAGTTGGAAAACCAGCCAACAAATGGATTGAAAAAGAGGTGTTTTATCGAAGGATTAATCCATAGTTTGCAAACTCGGACTTCGAGAGTACTCAACAAGCCAAAAAAATATTGACTCAGAGAGTACTCGGCAAAACTCGACACCTTAGAAAACACTTAAATTTGTAAGAAAAAATATAAGTTTTATGCAAAATATAGCTACAAAATGAATCAAATGAGTTTGGTGGGGTTTGGGAAAACACCTCCAACAAGGTGCGGGGGTTTCGAGGCAACAACCCCAACGAGGTTGAGGGGCAACACCCCCAACGAAGTCGAGGGGCATCACCCCTCATGGGGGTCTGGGGGCAACACCCCTCACAAGGTTCGGGGGCAGCATCCGGAGTACATTCCCCAACCCAAATTAAGGCCTTTGAAACCACACAAAACTTCATCATGCACACCATTTTCACAATTTTATCAACTAAGGGAGAAATTAGGTATTTGACATATTTTTGTTAAAATTATTTGCTCTCCAATTGCTGTGTGAGGAAGTGTGAGGGAGTGTTCATAAATTTATAGGGCAAAATTGCGAATTTTTTGACTATTTTTTCTGCTCTTTTCTTAGTTTTTTTCGTATTTTGCATTTTTTATGCATCTTGCAAGTTAACTCGCGAGCTACTTGGCAAGGTTCATATTTGGTGAGTACTCGTCAACTCAGAGAGTACTTGCCAAGTTTTCCAACCATGCCCTCCACCATCATGCCAACTAATTTGCACACACATCCCAAATCAGTGACCACCTATACAACATCTAGGGCCACAACTTGCTCTATGATATCTCTCAAAATATGAAATTGGAAGTCCACATTCTTGCATTTCCAAGAATAATCAATAGCTCTAAGAAAATAGTAATCAGTTGAACATGTAACTATGATGTTGATGACTGGCCAATTGTAATGTCCCCAAATTGGATTTGTCTTAAGTTGCCTTTAGTCTTCTTAAATCAAGGTTTAAACAGATCTAGGATCAATAGTTTCAATTATATATTTTAAAGAACAATCTCTTGGTTATTCCAACTTGATTATCAAACCAATATATATATATGTGTGTGTGTGTTTGTGTGTGTGTGTGTATGTATATATGTATATGTATATGTGTATATGTATATGCATATGTATATATTTATATGTATATGTATATGTATATGTGTGTGTGTCTGTGTATGTATATTCGACCGAATTTCAACATGAAATTCGAAATTCGTCGAATTTCAAAAAAAGGGTTGAAATTCGTTCAAATTCGACCAAATTCATCAGTCAAATACGAGCGTTAAAAATTCTTATAAAGCGATTATTATATTAGGGTTTTTTTTGGGGTTTTTTCGTTATATAACAGACAGCAATGTTTGATATCAAACCACCTCTTTCTCGCATCTACAACTCGTCTTTTGTCTTGCGTCTGCAACTCATCTCTTTTTTCGGTGTCTGCAACTTGTCTCTGGCTTTTACGTGTCATCTCTCGCAGCGTCACTCTCTACTTTGGCGACTCAACTACCAACAGCGGCCGTCACTTGCATTGGTGTTTGAAGTAGCGGTCGTCACTTGCATTGGTGTCTAAAGCAGTGGTTGTCACTTGCATCGACGTCTAAAGCAACGGTTGTCACTCTCTGCGTCGGTGTCTGAAGAATCACTTGCGGGCTACGGCCATCAACTAATCTCTGCTTCAAGTTCGACATCTCCAGCATCAACGTTTCCTCTGCAACTCCCGCAAATCACAGAATTTCAACCTTTAAGTCTTCTCGTCGAAGGAGGTAGGAAGTTATTTTATTTATTTTTTAAATTTAGGGTTCAATATTTTTATGTCACCTGTAGAAAAATATAGGAAGGATTTTTAATATTATCTAAACTGTATTTAATATTTTTCATTTGTTTTAGTATTTAATATTTTATTATTATTTTATTTTGTATTTAATATTGTGTTTACTTATTATTTATTAATGTGTACAGTTCATTTTTACTATAAGTGTAAAATACTAAAATGTAAATTATATTAATATATTTATATTATTATAGACTTTCAGATATTAATTTTATTAATATTTAGTATTTTTTATTAATATTAAGGGCTTATTAATATTTTAGTATTTTATTATTTAATATTTTATAGATTTTAGGTGATTGTAAATTATATTTATAAAATTATAGATTTCCAGTTTACTTATTAATATTTAGTGTTTTCATTTTATTTTTTATGTTAATAAAAATATGTTAAATATTTTTATTTTTATTAAAATAAAATTTAGTATTTTTTTATTTTGTTTTTAGATTTAAAATAAGAAATCTATATATTTTGTCTCAATGTTGTTTGAAATAAAATTGTGGATGTTTAAACTTTTAAATATTAAATATTATTTTGTCATTCAAACATACAGATTATGGCTCCCCAGAAATCAACTGCAGAAGCATGGAAATATATCACTCACAATAGTACTGAACTCATATGCAACAAGTGTGAGAAACCTTTTATTTGCAGTTTGACAAGGGCAATGGACCATTTACTTGGTATTACAAATGGTGCAAGAGGAGGTGTTACAGCATGTCCTAAAGTTACCCCAGAAATGAGAGTTGTTTTAGAGAAAGAATAGTCCTCTTCAATTGTAGGAAAGATGAAAGCACAAAAAAAACAGAGAATTGAAGAGGATATGTCTCAATCTAGATTCTCAGCATCTATTATGTCTTCCTCTTCTGGTTTATCCAAACCGGTGAGGGTATCGAAAGAGAGTGGAACATTGAAAAGCTTCTGGAAACCAGTAGAGAAACAGGAGGTGGATAATGCAGTAGCTGATTTGTTTTACACAAGTGCTATTCCATTCAATGTTGCAAGAAGTCCACATTTTCGTAATGTTGTTCATAAAATTGCAGAGTTTGGCAAAGGGTACACTCCCCCAAGTTCAGAGGCTATCATGACAACTCTTTTGCAAAGGTCAAAAGATAGAGTGACTGATAAACTAGCTACTGTCAACGCCTCTTGGAGGAAAACAGGTTGCACTATATTGAGTGATGGATGGTCAGAAATATGTCAAAGGCCATTGATAAATATTTTGGTGGTTTGTCCTGAGGGTGTTGTGTTCTTGAAAGTGATTGATACAATGAACCACAAGAAAACTTCTGAGTACATTTTTCAAATATTAGAGGAAGCCATTCTTGAAATAGGGGTGGAAAATGTGGTTCAAGTGGTAACTGATAGTGCCACAAATTGTGTGGGAGCTGGGAAGCTGATTGCAGAGAAGTACCCACAAATATATTGGAGCCCATGTGCAACCCATTGTCTCGATTTGTTGTTTCATGACTTGGCTAAATTCCCATGGGTACATGAAGCTATTCACAAAGGAAGAGCAATTACAAATTTTATAAGGAATCATCGTCTCACATTGAGTCTTTATAGGCAACATACATCCAGGGAGTTGTTGAGGCCTTGTGAAACAAGATTTGCTTCATTTTATATCACTTTGAAGAGAGTGGTTGAAGAAAAAGCAGCTTTGAGGTCTGTTATTTATTCCAATGAGTGGGAACACTTAGTGCTTTCTAAAGGTCCTAAGGGGAAGAACGTAGAGCAAATCATTCTGAATAGCAATTTATAGGAAAGTGCAGCCAAGGTTTTGCTTATATGTGAACCAATTGTTGACGTGCTTCGTATGGTTGATGGTGACACTCCTTGCCTTGGCATGCTTTATGAAAGCATGGACCGTTGTAAGGAAACTATTCAAAAAGCACTCAATAATGTAGAAGCAAAATATATGGAGATATGGGAGGTAGTTGATTGCAAAGGGAAAATGATGCACACACCTTTACATGCAACAGCTTGCTTTTTGGAGCGTAAATTATTTTCTATTGATAGAGAAGGTGACACTGAAATTATGGCAGGGCTTTTAGAAGCTGCTGGAAAGTATGAATCAAATCCATCAATTTCAGCACTAATTAGAAGTCAATTTTGGGTATACAAGATAGGAGAAGGGATGTTTGGAATGTCAGCAGCCAAATATGACATGACACATGTACCTGCGTATACATGTTGGATGACCTATGGAGCAAAAATCCTGAGCTACAAAGGTTTGCTATTCGATTTTTGAGTCAAGGAGCAAGTTCGTCAGCTTGTGAGAGGAACTGGAGTTGCCTTGACCACATCCATTCCAAAAAGAGGAATAAATTGTTGTCTGGAAAGTTAGGGGATCTTGTCTATGTTCGCAGCAATTTAAAATTGCTCATGAACAAATCAGCAAAGGACTCTTCATCACAACAAATTCTTGAAGACATAGCAGCGCCAGATGCAGATGAGCCTGACTTTGCAGATAAAGAATTGATTACTGATACAGATGACGATGATTTAGCATCTCAGCCAGTGCTCTTGATGACTTGGAGATTTTTTGAAGTTCTAAAGTCTTTACTGTTATTGTACCTTTTTGACAAAAGAACATCTTCACAATTGTGATTTCACGTGTTTCTTATGGTTTATATTTTATAACTGTGTCATCTTTTTGTAATGATTCAAATCTATTTATCAATGTTAAACTATTTAGAGAATTGTATGGAGATATTACTTATATTTATAAAAATAAATAAAAAATTTACATAAGGCGAATTTAATTCGAATTTTATACTTTTCAAATTTTTTCCTTGCCAAATTTCATTTGAATTTCAATGTTGTCGAACTTGAATTCGAATTTGAACCTGGTGACTTAGTATATATGTATATGTATATGTATATGTATATATATGTATATATATATATGTGTGTGTGTGTGTGTGTGTGTGTGTGTGTGTGTGTGTATATGCTGATAGGAGTGAGTATGTATTTGATATAAACTCTGAGGTAACAGTCTGCAACTATAATGACGTAAACACTACAATTTGTATGCAGTTTCTATCATAGACAATTGGAATAGGTTAATGTATTTGTTATTCGTTGTCTCTAATATGATCTTTCAATCCTAAGACCCAATAATAGTTGAGTCTCTGAATCTTCTACGAATAATGTATAGCCTGGATTGGGCACCAACAGCTCCCTAGAAGTGACTCATTCTGCTTGCAATAATGTCTTAATGCTCTCTTCCTTATATCTGTAAAACTCTGTTATTGCTAGTTGTTCATCCTTTTCTCCTTATTCCCATTCAATCCTCCTAATTGGTGCCTAAGGCTCGATGATTGTTCACTTACTTCCCTTATCGGCTCTACTCAGATTTCTATTTCTAAGCCAGATTTATAGATGTATTTTCTGAGGATATTTGTTGACCTGATTTCTAGACAATATCCCTTTATGGATGATTCAATAGTCTTTTGTGTGCAGAATATGCTCTTTCTTCTCACAAATTCCTCAGTTGCTGTTCCTATATTCTTCCCCTTTTCCCCTTATCGATCATCTTCAAATTCTATTTATATATCTATGTTTCCATGAAGAGAGGCATCCTTTGGATAGAGACACCTCTCTCAAAAGTCTTAACATTTAATTAACCTTGATCACTGCCTCAAACTGTTTATAATTCATTTAAGTGCTTCCCTTATAGAAGATCGCTATCTTCACAAATATAACTTTGTCTTACTCTTTTCCTAATGAATCATTGCCTATTATAATAATAATCAAATTGTTAATTTTGTATTGTTGATATTTATATTGTTATATTCGATTATTATAATTATAATATTATCTTATGATAATTATAATTATACTGAAATTGCTAATATTCCTCTTTATATTTTTGATATGTTGTCTTGTTATTTATGTTATTCATTTATTTGTATTTCAATGTTTGGTTTTTTTTATATTTTAGTGTTGCAATTCGGGGGACATGACACCAATGTCTAATCTTGGTCCACCCATCCATGACAATAGAGCAGCCCATCCTAATCTAAGTTTGCCTCATGTCCTCCATCACCAAAGTCACCTTAGAATATTCTTTGTCAAGGAGGGTAGTGTGTATTCTATGTTCTCTAAGGAGGGTGAATAAGGCACCAATAAAAGCTATATCACTGAACATTTGTTTGAAGAAAGGAGAATGTGCTACATGTAATGGTATGGCATGGGCATAGAAAAATTCGACAATAGTAGCCTCGATCACATTATGTGCTTGCATATTGAAAATACCTGCAATTGTCCCCACCTTCTCATTAGCAATAACCTTTCTCTTTCCTCTTGTAGAAAAATCATCACTATCACTACCAACCATAGAGGGTGTATGCATAGCTAATTGTGCAATTTGTGTTGACATAGGCACATCTTTAGACCTTGCTTCTGCCTCCATATGCAATCTATAAACCTCTACCTTCTCATCCTCCTTTTTATGGGCACACCTTAACCTCATGTCCTATAAGGCACAATAGATGAGATTATACTCTTGTATAGCTCCCTCTAAAATCAGATTTGCAAATGTGACACAACCACACTCTACTACCCCCTAAATTTTTCTTTCTATCTTTGTCTAGGGCTATCACTAATAGCAGATGAGGCTTTTTGGAATAAAAAGGAACCCTTTGCATAAGGTTTTAAAATAGCTGAAGGGAACTCAAATGGATCTTGTGATTATCCCCCTTCACCCACAACACTCTCACACTCTAATGAGCCCCCAACTGAGCTTGAAACCCTCACATTCTTATTTGCATCTTCCTTCTCATATTCACTACTCTTACTAATTTTGTTCATGTTGTTTTGTGAAATAATAATGCAAGCGCAAACTAAAAATAGAAAGAAAAAATATATCATATATTTCTTCCTTTAAAATTTGAAAAAAAATAGAAAAAGTAAAATAAAAATGGAAGAATCACTTACATCTTCCACTTCTCTTGCAACCTCACTCCTCACTACTCACTAATGCTGGTTTTTCCAACTGCACCTTAAAACCCTACTCAAAATGATTTTTTTTATTGCAATTTTATTTTTACATGTAAAAATGAATTAGAATGAAATAGAGAAGCTTATTTTGATGCTTCAAGGCTAAGAATGATGTGGGGGCCCATAGAAAATAAAAGTAAGTCTTTTTTTTAATTTTGAACATTTTCTTAATAAAAAAATGCTTGCACAGAATAGGGGGCAATCGGTTGTCATGGGGACGTTCAACCATCCCCTACCCATCCCCATATCCATCCCCCCATTTTTTGTACTTGTAGGGCAAAAAATAAATATCAAGGACAGCTAGGTGGCATCCCCAAGTCATCCCTACATTCCTAGGACATCCAGAGACAGATACACTTGGAAAAACCCAAGGGATGTGTCCTCGAGGAACATAGAATTAGAGTGCTCAAAGAAAGAGAACACATGAGCAATATGATAATGGCAAAGCTATAAATTATATAATTGTACTAAACAAAAGTTTTGTAAAAGATTCAAGATGTTGTTCATTAATTCATACTTGTTACAAATAAAAATCATATTACAGTACAATACAAGTGTGGAAGATGAAAAGGGCATCATCAAGTTACAAAAGCACAACTGATTAGCTTAAATGCTAGGTTACAGGGTACTGCAAATTTGGCCCCCATCTTCGTATTGGTTTGAAACAGGTCTCAGTCTGTTACCAATATACCACTAGGTATACCCAAGGTATCACCTAAGCATCTCAAGTTACTTGTGGGTCCTTCTAGGGTGCCTAGGCGATATCCTAGGTGAGCCTGGGATGAATCTAAGTGAACCCAAGGGGACCCGCAGCCACTAGGCCTAATAAATAAAAATAAAGACATTTTAAAAAATAATTTTTAAAACAAAAACCAATCCTAAAAGCATTTATAAAACATTTTTATAAACAAAAAAGTGCCTTCGTACGTAATTTCGCCCTTAAGTGATAAATTTGTGAAAATGGCATGCATCATGAAGGTTTGTCTAGTTTCAAAGGTCTTAATTTGGGCTTGGTGGTGGGGGCTCTACCCCTCGACCCCGCCTTGTATTACAACAAGGAACATACCAGGGGCTCTGCCCCCGAACCCCACGAGGGGCATTGCCCCCAAACTGCCATGAGGGCACTTGCCACTGCCCCTCAACCCCGTTGGACGTGTTGCCCCCAAACCCCCATGAGGGGTGCTGCCCCTCAATCCCATTAGGGTCTCCACTCCTAGACCCCCACTAGTTATTAAGATCTCTTGTCAAATAAGAAACTTGATTACAATGAGGTCATGACAAGGAATTGGGATCTAACTCTTGAGTGCGTTCACTTAGACATTATTGTTGCACAACTTGCTAGAAAATTTCTTTGGATTAGATAGCTTGTATAGTACATGGCTAGTGAAAGTGGCATTGTAACTCATTGTGGTTCAAGTGAAATTGAACCAAATGATGAAGAGCGATATGAAGATTATTAAATATTGATCTTCATTTTCATTATGTATTGACATTTGACAAATCATTGAATTATGAATTTATGAATACTTTCATTTTTGCAAATTAGAGGTATTTAAATATTCTGTTTATTGCCAATTATGAGTATCACTGATTTATATTATATAATTTTAAATTTTTTAATACAAGTTTTTATACATGTATATATACATATATATGTATATATAGTTATGCATACATACATACATACATACATATATATATATATAGCCAAACCTGTACCCAAGGAGAAAAGAAATTTGTCGTACCGCAATACCTGAAATCCATACCAATACCTGCACCCATACTAGGACCAGTAACTTAGCTTAAATGAATTCATTTTTGCCATTTGGTCATTTTTGGCAACTCTGCAAAACAGTTGCATAAAACAAGGTTGACACTATTGGAGTTGTGAGGCATAGATGAAGAGGACTTAGGGCATTGCAGTATGATCACATGTTCTTGGGAAGGTCCTAGAGCTTGTGATGAAGACAGAAAATGGCTTGGAGTGCCACCATTTCACTGCAAGTCAATCAAAGTGCCAAATCCTCCTAGATTAGCAGCATAGAGAAGTGGAGAGTTCGGCTTTAAGGCATACATGAAGTGATTGTAGTTTGTCTCTGTATGAAATTACGAAAATCCTGGGGAAATAATGTATGATATTCTGAATGTTTGAAACAATACGCAACTTTAGCACTGATCATCTCACCAAAGAGAGAAAACAGATAATAGCTGGAATGCTCCTGATTCCAAAAATACAAGATATGCCTAGCAGCCTGTTTAATCCCTAAACCATGAAGGTGAATAAATATATATGTTGTTTTCAGTTTCAAGGAGGAGATGATTTTTGTCAGCTTCTCCTTATAAGATCCTTGTACCCTTTGATGCTAGGAACATTTGACATTGCAATAAGCAAGATTGCAATAGATGAGAACTATATTCTCTCTCGATGAGTAACTACATTTGGAGGCGGTGAAAACTATTATGCTAACTCAATTTTTTCTGTTGAAAATAAACTATCCACTCTTAATAATTTATTTACCACAAGAAACAAAAGCCTAACTTGTAACCGCATGTTAGTCTTACACAGCTAGTACCCCAATATAGGCACTAACCTGAGACAAGACAAAAAGCATATTGAAGGAAAAAGAGTGTAAACAAAATGAAATTATTGGGACCTAATGAAAACCTAACTCCAGATCCTGAATAGAGATATAATCATACACTTTTTGTATGTAGTTCCAAATATTGTTTGTAGGTTCGATGTGTCCTTTAGCCTCTTGGATGACTATTCTGCAAACTGCATTTGAGTTATGGCTCTTCTGAAAATTGAAGCTTGCTTACAAAGAACAGTTACTGTGCAAAGTTGCCATTACAAATATGTGAGAAAAAGAATTTAATGTCTTGGTCTCTATTGGGGAAGTTCCATAAGCAGAAAAGAAGAACATACTTACTATGGAAAGACAGATTTCACTCTCTCAATGTCAAGAAAGTCTTGCGTAGAATGAGGAACACCTAGCTTTATTTTCACCTTCATCTGGTCAAAACTGACACCTGGAACAGCACCTGTAATTCAGAAGCAATTGCAATACTGAAAACAATTTGTTGGACAGCTTGGAATAATTTTTTCATTTTGTGTACTAGATAATATCTATTGCTTCTAGATACGTTTGGAAAATGAAGATGTTAAGTGTTGTTTTTATATGATCAGATTAGATAAGCAAAGTTTAATTAAAAAATCAGATACATAAACACAGAGTATACCATGGGAAAACCCTCCACCTGAGGGAGAAAAACCCAGCAACAATATATCACTTATATATTGAATGTAAAGCAAATATCTCTTTTACAATGAGGCCGATAAGAATGGCCAAAACACAACACTAATATGATACACTATCTCTGAAGATAATACAATTCTTCTGCTCAGAATATCAACCTCCTTTTATAGCTTCAAACTGCTCCTAGATAGGTTCGCACACCATGAATGATGAAATGTAATCGATGATCTGCAGTGTAGGAGTATCTCATATATATACAAGAGGAAAGGGAGTGTCACATACCTTGATTCATCATGTCGGCCTCCAATTGCGTCTCTTTATGAATGAGATCAGCCTCACTTTATTATTTGATGAATTTGCAACCATGATGTCGGCCTTTAGAGATCACACCACTTCATTAAATCGAGCCTTCAAAAACCGTAACAATTCAAAGATGTAATCTCGTAGTTCAAATAGCCGTTAAGGCTATCATTTGAATTTCCTTCAAGGAGATAAAGCACGCTGGAAGTAGCAGCCCGACGCTGCTTTATAACATGAACATTAAGAAGGTTTTGAAATATTCAATCAAATAAAGATGTGATTATGAATGCTATGCTAAATAGTTATTGGAGAATAACATTTTGTTTGGGCTTATCATTAACCTAAAGTTAGCATTTAGGATGATTAAGTTGCCCTTTAAAAAGGAATATAAAATGTTTCATGCATAATTTTCTCTGACACCTGTTTTGTTCCATTAGGGAAGATTCCCTTTAGTGAGGAATATCAAAGTCACGTGTGAAATACAAATCCTTGGCCACTTTGCACACACACTCCCTTCAGTACAAGGGAACTAGGGGCACTAGGCACACACTTTAAAGATTGGTCACACACTTTAAAGATTGGTCAAGGCTACAATGAAGTAACTTTGTGACATCTTTAGCAGTCTTCACTCTTTTAAGAGCTCATAGATCTCTTAATCTTAGGCTTCTTTTAGTGCTTCACGGCTCTTATCTCTCTTCTTTCTCATATTCTCTCCGAAGTTTCATTACAAATGTTTCGCAACATTTATTAGCACCTGTGGTTTTCAAATGGTTTCCTCAATTGATTTTTTGGTCTCTCAACCATTTTCATTATGTGGTTTTAAGGTAACTATTCACTTGTGTTTTAGTAAATATATTTAACTTATGATTCAATAATTGAGGAGTTAACCTTGGAATTCTCTCTCTCAGTAACTCATGAGTCATTTGACATTATTCGTTACCATGATTTTACATCTTTTTTGCAACTAGGATCATTGCTGTATGAATTCTCAGAAATGTAAGGAATTGCTTATGTCCCATTTTGGTAAAGCGCCTCTCTTACTACCCTCTAAGTGGAGCATAATGCTTTTTTATATTTGAGAGAACAACCATCTGTAATTTTCTTGAGATAAATTAAATTTTTTAATGCAAACAATTGTTTGGTAATACTATCTCAATAATCATGAACATATTCCCTTGTAATATTTTGAGGCAGTTTAGGAGATTCCAATATTACTGGTGTTTCTTGAGAGGCCTTTATTGTAAGGGCTAAATTAGCATCAATTAGTCCTAGTCAATACACCCGCATCTCAAAGCCTGTTAAGTCCCATTCAAATCAACTTTCTATAGTTGTTTCTCAGTCCTGCTAGGGATAAATTTCTATCTTAGCATAAGATGAAAATATATGAACAAATGAAAGTGCTTAATTTTGTTTACTTGCTGTTTTAGCTGTAATATTCTATTTATTACAGGATTTAATTTTTCTTACATTAAAATATGAATTGAAAAGCAAATAGAAACACATTGATTATTTAATAAAGACTTATTTACTAAACTCTGTCCCTTTGGCCACAAATAACATTTCATATAACCAGTATTCCATGGTGAATGTATTAAGGTTTTTTGATAGTGAAATTAATTTTGTAACCATGAACCCTTTATTGAATGTTTCGAAATTTTCAAGATTATTTGTATGTTTGCTTGAGTGTCCACCTGTTTCTAGTGGTTGATGCCTTAACATGCCTTTGTCAAACTACTACTATAATTCTGAATCCTGATAATGTCTGATAATCTTAATAATTCAAGAGAATGGTATTTCCTTTTTTGTTTGTTTGGGTGTCACACCAATGAAACTGAACTCAATCAATTCCACTTGCTATGCCTGACTGCACAATCTTTCTTATTTTTGGCCTTATCATCACAATTGAAAATGATGGATCCTCACTTTCCAGCTACCCATCCTATGGATTCATTTGATGATTTGAATGTACGCTGGGTCAACATGTAAATGGGGCCTTGACATTTTTGAGAAAATGCAATTAACACAATTAATAAACGGTTTCCTTTGTTGTTGAAACTCATAGAAAATTAGAGATAATTGAGCGTAGATTATGCCATTGGTCCTACACATCATACAGACACTATGAGCAGCTTGAAGTGATAACTTAAGGATACCTTTCACAGTTATGTTGAGGCATGAACTTTTGAGAACCTAATTTTGTCATAATGCACAAAATCCCATATCCCAAGCAATCAATGAATTTTGTCATGTATCCATTCCAGTGCAGATGAAACAAATGCTGAGTTTTCATGGCAGAGTGTTGGTTTAAAAAATCTCAAAAATAGGAAGAGATAAGGCACGAACAGGATCCCCTAGCACTTTCCATGAACTTCCCAGTTAACAAGGGAACTTGTTTACTGTATATGGTTTGAAGGGCACTCTTAGGGTGTTGAAACTCTATGTTCATCATCATGTTGTTCATGTCTTCCATGACAGTCTTTGATCTTTGCAAACACCAACCTGATAGGGTAGCGTCCATTAGATTTTCAACCCCAAGAGATGCATCACACCATTAGTCTACGCATTTTTAGGGTGCCATGAGCAGATTGAAGTCATAACTTAAGGATAGCTTCACCCTTATGTTAGGGAATGAACTTTTAAGAACCTAATTGTAAGCAGTGAAAGGCTTCTCTAGTCTAGTATTGTCTTAAAATATTCATTTTACGGGAAATTTTGCTATGTAGGAGTACTTTTAATACAAAATTCATCACCATGGCAGATATTTTTACTATTGTTAATGCTTAAATCATCACTATGATGTCTATGATTTGGATTTTTGCACTTGAAGAAGAATATGTTTTGCTAGAATGACAAAGCCTTGTTTTCAGCAGCTCAAACAAGCTATGTGCACTACTCCAATTGTAGCCACTCTAGATTTCATTAAGACATTCATTATTATATGTTATGCTTTAGGACATGATTTCTACAATGAAATTGAAAAACCAAGAAATCTAAGAACTTGAAAATGTCAAATAGAAATCAAATCCTAATTCCTAATTAACAACTGCACTACAAACCCCAAATATGAAATGTAGCTTTGCCTGTTGGGATGTGGATATGATTTAGCAGAATAACACTAAGTTCGATTGACAAGATATTTCAACAGAATGGATTTGCATTAAGTATGATTGATGAAAATGTTGAAGAAATAATTGCAATTATAGACTTTCCGAGGAAAAATCAATTGGGAGATGAGGATTAAGAATGAATACCTGAGTTAACTGAACAAGTTGTGGAGTCAACTCAGCTGAAATTTAGAAATTTGCCATTTTGAATTGATGAGAGGACAATAATGAATTATTCAATTCAATAATTGGATAAATGTGAGGAATAAGTTTCTGATTGAAGATGAAGTTGACTAGTGAATGAAGAGGAAGTTTCTAAAACCAGACAAAGTTGACTAATGAAGGAAGGAGTTAACTAAAGAGATGAAAATGGAATTTTTATTTGAAAATGGCTAATTAGATCTCATTTAATTAAATAATAAAATATTATTTAATTAAATGGATAAATGGAAATTATTATTAATATGTAATAGATGGATAAAATTAATAAATGATAATTAATAAATTAACTATAATGATGATGATTAAAAGTCGATGATTAGGAGAATTAATTATTAATGGTGATAATTACGGTTTGATGATTAAGTGACTTATTTTAGTGTCTACACACGACAGTGGTGCAGTTCTAATACAAGAGGGACGACTTCTAGGTTTTGAGAGTCACTAACTCAAGGGTGAGAATCTAGTCTAACCGATTTATGAAAAGAAAATGTTAGCAAATGTGCATGCAGTCAAGCAGTGGTACCACTATGTAATGTCCCCAACTAGACAAACTTAGGAAATAGGCAGTTTTTATGTAATTTTCTGATTATACAAACTGAAAATAAATAGTGAAATGCAGGACATGGCTACCAACTCCAACAAATGAACATTGA
Organism: Sequoia sempervirens; assembly: GCA_007258455.2. Classification (NCBI taxonomy): domain Eukaryota; kingdom Viridiplantae; phylum Streptophyta; class Pinopsida; order Cupressales; family Cupressaceae; genus Sequoia; species Sequoia sempervirens. Next base: position 302,407,668 of record VDFB02086081.1, on the reverse strand, counting down.
TAGCAATCAATCAATACAAACTGCTATTGTAAGCAACTATGAAAACTGAGCAAATCACTGGATTAATTAAAAAATATGTTCAACCAAGTATCAATGCTGATATAAGTGAATTTAAAACCCTAACACCCAATTGGATCCTTTTAATAGACTGCTACAGCAAATCACTAACTTGCAGCTAATTATCAGCAGTGAAATGATATCATTTATCAAACCACAATATGGCAATGGTATGATCTGATGTAGACACAAATAATAATAGGCTGCTGTACAAATTAATACAAATATCAACCCACATATATCAAACCACAATATGGCAATGGTATGATCTGATGTAGACACTAATAACAATAGGCTGTTATACAAATTAATACAAATAATAGGCTGCTGTACAAATTAATACAAATATCAACCCCCATGGCCTCCATACAAACTGATCACAGCCTTCTAGTATGCAAACACTGACAATAACTGCTATAGGGACTAGTGAGATACAAAAACAGCAAACCCATGAATAAATAACAGTACAAACTGATGTCAAATCCTATCTTGGCAATGTAATCAGCAGCAACAATGACTCATATACAGCTATATAATTATGCATAGAATGAACAATAGTTGATAACATAGCTGCAATCACAGAATACTCACAAGATGCCTGGTGCGGACTGATAGCAAATCATGTTATGTTACTTGTACAGCAGATAATGCAATGGTACAGCTCCCTTTAAATCAGATGCAATGATAACAAACTCAAGGAAAAAGCAAAGTTAGTATAACATTAGATAATAAATGCCAACAACACAGAAGAATATATGGAAATAGGAGAAGCAAGATTATTAATTTCCTCAAATATGGCAGCACCACAGCATACAATATCTGATATAGAAAAGCATGGCAGACCCAGCACTTATTAATAAACTTATTCACAGCTTCCTTTGATGTGTACAGAAATCAATCCAAATGGTACAGAACTAATGCAGAATGTATGGCCAGCATAGATAATGTCATTCCATGCTGCAATCTGCTATTTAAATTGGTACAGCTGGAAATGATTATGAAAGATGGAATCTTCAGCAGTCAAGAAATATTCAATATCTCAAGAAAATCTAGAAATCTTCACCAAGCTCTAAATCTCCAATATCTTCAACAATTTGCTTGCAAATATGAATTGGAATAATCGCAACAATAAGCCCAAATGCAATCCTTGAAGCTTCAAATGGAGATGAGCGTTTTCATCCCCAAATCCACTACAGAAAACCAAGAGCGTTTTTGCCCTCTAGATCTCCAAAACCAAGGGTTTTCATCCTTGATTGCTTTAATCTCCAAATTGAAAGGGATAATCAAAATGACAAATTTGGATTAGCTAGAATGATTTGATGTGAGCCTTGTCCTCTCTTTTATAGACACCTACTTTGAGCACTCTATTTTATTTTATTTTCCTTCCAGGTATTTTATAATACTTTTAAATTAATCCAAAGGCCTACCTTTTGAATTAAATTTTGAATGAAGTGTTAAAAACACTTATTAAACATTACATAGGGCCTATAATAATATTTAAGTTGCCCTCTTGAAAATAAAGTGATTGGACCCACTTTAAATATTATTATTATTTCCCTTATTTTATCCTTTAGTCTATGGGAAATAAAAAAGGCTACAAGACTTCAATTAATTTCTTTTATTTTTGACAAGGGGACACAACACACTAGTTGATAGGCATAAACTTAAAGGTAAAAACAGATCATGATACCCCCAAATAATTTTTAAAGTAAAGGTTACCCTTAGACTAGCAACAAAAATGGGTTACTAAAATGTTGGAATATGACTTCAAGATAATATATAAGGAGGTGAAAGAGCTTTTTGGTAGTTGATGCACTATCCAAAAGAGAAGAAGACGTAGAAGCATTACTTTGTGTTATATCTATACTCTAAGCAGATTGGGCGGTTGAGGCTATGACAAGATGGCAGCAGTATCCTAATATTTCACAACTGACTCAGTGATTGCAACATGATCCAGGAGCATCCAATAAATATTTTTGGAGTGGGGACTCTTTATGGTACAAAGATCAACAATTTCTTTGCAGCTGTCAAGAATAAGGTTTTGGGGAAGTTCCATGTGTCTTGATGGGTAGACACTCTCCTTAAAGATATGTCACTGATTTAAACGCAGTTCTTGTGGGTATCAAAGGTGATGAATAGATTTTTTTAGCAAAATGTTTGATCTACCAATAGGACTGATGTAGGGGTACCCGGGCGAACACGTGATCAGTATCACCCAAAAACATTTTGAAATATAAAATACATGAGAAATCTGAAGAGCCACACCAAAGATTGGAAGAGTCGTGTGTGGAAGGGGAAGAATTGAGGCTGCCAAATAAAAAATGCAGATTTGAATGGTATGGGGTTGCACCATTTTGAAGAAATACATGTAATGCAGATTGGGGGGCATGTGAAAAGGCATAAATGAAGAGTGGAAAGAGCATGCCAAGTAATGGAAGAAGGGCAACGCCACTTTAAAAGAAAAGTCTGCCAATAAAAATGCAGAGGTGGACAATAAAAATAGGTCGCACCTCATGAGGAGGAAGTAATTTAAAAAGACAAAGAAAACCAAAATTGGCATGAGCAGCTAAGTTCTGGAGAAGACATCACATGAAAGAGGGGGAAATAGATATGGAGGATGCAGTCACAGCCATATAGGAGAATGGGCAACGCCACAAAGGGTGTGAAAAGAGATGAGGAGATAAAGAAATGGGCACGTAGATTTTGATGGGAATGAGATAAGTAGACAAGTGCAAAGGAGGGGAAACAATGAAGGTGTGGAAATAAATTATGAAAGAAAAGAATTGGATTATGGGTCGAGTGAATGTAGGCTGGGTTGAGAAGAATGTAGATTGAATTTTACAATGGAAAAGAAATGTGCAGATAAGAAATGTAGCTTGCCAAATGTACAAGTATTTTTTCTTGTATATTGAGAAGATAATAAAACTACAACAAATTCTGAAGTTATTGGAATTTGATAGATGCCTGTGATAATTCAATGTTTGGAATTGAATTTGTTATCCTTGTTTTGTTTAAAGGCAACTGATTGAAATTGACAAATGCAATTGTCAATTTAAATTCGAATTGGTTATGAGTTTTTGTGTTTACATCAATTGGTATCAAAGCTAGAGGTTCTGAATGTATAGGTAGATTGTCGAACATGAAGTAGCCTATGCCAAGACCTGCAAGTACAGGAAGCGTGATTGTGAAGGGCTCAAAAGAATCGTTGCAAGTGTATGAAGTCCTGAACAATTGAGAGCTGGAAGGTGTGAAGAAATTGTTTTGCAAAACAAGTGATGTAGTAGTGACAGATTGCAACAGTGAACAAGATGGGGATATTATTGAGGAAGAATCCCGTGATATGGGATGGACGGAGGCAGTATGGAAAGAGGAAGATTTTGGCAATGATGGTTGATATAAATGCAAGATTGAGTTGATTGGAAACATGGCAGCATGGAAAGGATATCAAGAGTGAAGAGGTTGCAACGAAGACATGCTATGAGGAAGGCATAAAAGGAAAGGATGAAGAAGATGAAGAATTGTGTGCAACAATGATCGAGGAAGTGAAAGATGTGAGAAGCGAAGAAAAGAATGAACAAGAAGATGCAAGTGTAGCAGCGATGATGGTAGAAGAGAATGAAGATGCAGCTGTGGAAATTGAAGTTGCAGCAATGGAGTGCGAGGATTTTGCAGCAAATGGCGAAGACGAAGATGATTTGTTGTTGAAGATGTTGGCAATAGAAGAATAATGGATGGAAAAGATGAATCTTGCAGCGAAGGGTGAAGAAGGAGAAGTTGCAGCTGATGGTAATGAGGGAGATGTCGCAGCAAAGGTAAATATTATTGTATTTTGTGATGATGTTGATTTCCCTTCGTTTTCTATGATGAGGGTTGGAGAGTATGAAGAAAAGCACATGGAAATATTTAATTTCCATTAAGTTGTAGATGCAAATTTTGGTGAGGATGTTGCAGGTTATTATAGGGATGATGTGAGATTTTGGTGGAGGTGGTTGATTGATGGTGGAATGGATTCCATGAATGAGGAGCAAAGAGGAGAAAGAAATTGGAGGACAGTACATGGTGGATGTAAGTCCACAAGAGGAGAGAAGAATGGAGTGCAAATTTGTTGGAGGAGCGTGAAGTTAGTTCCAACTAGATATTGGAAGAAGAGTAAGAAAAATCATTTCATGTGCACTTTGGACAGCGATAGAGTTCGTTGCAGATTGCTTGCAATTTGGAAGAATGGTTCTACCATTCAACTCCACTTTGTGAGCCTATGCTCACAAACTTCCTGCCCAACGTGTCTGATGCAGGAGCACCCAGGCAAACACACGATCAACATCACCCAAAAACATTTTGAAATATAAAATACATAAGAAATGTGAAGGGCCACGCCAGAGATTGGAAGAGTCATGTGTGGAAAGAGTCGAGGCTGCCAAATAAAAAATGCAGATTTGAATGGTATGTGGTCACGCCATTTCGAAGAAATACATGTAATGCAGATTGGGGGGCATGTGAAAAGGCATATATGAAGAGTGGAAAGAGCCCACCAAGTAATGGAAGAGGGGCGACACCACTTTAAAAGAAAAGGCTGCCAATAAAAATGCAGAGGTGGACAATAAAAATAGGCCACGCCTCATGAGGAGGAGGTAATTTAAAGATAGAAAACCAAAATTGGCACGGGCAGCTAAGTTTTGGAGAAGACAATGCTTGAAAGAGGGGGAAATAGATATGCAGGATGCAATCACAGCCATATAGGAGAATGAGAAGCACCACAAAGGGTGTGAAAAGAGCTGAGGAGATAAAGAAATGGGCACACGGATTCTGGTAGGAATAAGATAAGTAGACAAGTGCAGAGGAGGGGCGACAATGAAGATGTGGAAATAAAATATGAAAGAAAAGAACTGGATTATGGGTCGAGTGAATGTAGGCTGAGTTGAGAAGAACACAGATTGAAGTTTACAGCAGAAAAGAAATGTAACTTGCCAAATGTACAAGTATTTTTTCCTGTAGATAGAGAAGACAATAAAACTACAATAAATTCTGATATTGAAATTTGATAGATGCCTGTGATAATTCGATGTTTGGAATTGAATTCATTATCCTTGTTTTGTTTAAAGATAACTGATTGAAATTGACAAATGCAATTGTCAATTTAAATTCGAATTGGTTATGAGATTTTGTGTTTGTGTCAAGACAAAGGTGAAACAGTCAAGAGTCAAATTCTTCCACAACACTTATCCATCCCTAGTCAGCACTGGGAGGAAGTGTCTATGGATTTCATCACAGGGTTGGCAAAGTAAGACAAGGAAATGTCATCATGTACTGGACAGACTCATCAAATATGCCCAGTTTTGTGCATATCTCATCCATTCATGACTAGTACAGTTGCCACAGCATTCACTGAAACAGTTCAAAGTTGCATGGTACTCCAAGAATTATAGTAATTAATCATCACTTTTGATTTACAATACATTTTGGACTGATTTGTTCTCCTTTTTGGGTTCTCAAATAGCTCACAGCTCCTCTCACTACCCTCAATCTGATGGATAAAAGAAGGTATTTAACAAATGTTTGGAGGGATATCTTCATTTTTTTTGCATCAGATCAGTTACACTGGTTTAATTGGCTACTGGAAAATGGTGGTATGACACTTCCATTCATATAAGAACCAAAATGCCACCATTCATGGCACTCTATGGGTACCCTTCTCCTTCAATCATGTCTTCACTAAGAGTATAAACCATACTTGAAATACTCAAACAAGACAATAACTCAGGCCCAAAAAATTTTAAAACTCGAGACTTGGCAAGAACTTGGGGAAAAACTCGGCAATAACTCAGCAAATTTATCGAACATTTGAAAATAAATAATTTTTTTAATCAATGTGAGTCTCTGCTATCATCCTGGACTCCTAGTAAATGTCATATGAGAAATATTGATGAAAGAATATCAACCATCAAATGCAAAGTATCATAATAAATGTCATATGAGAAATATTGTTGCCCATTCTTCCAACAAATATCAACCATCAAATGCAGAGTATTAGAATGAATGTCCTATGAGAACATTGTTGTTCATCCTTGCAACAAATATCAACCATGAATCTACCACAACCGAGTATAGCCATGAATCTAGTAACAAGAATAATAATGATTACTATTTATCAAAATATAATGGTAAGCTGATCTACAAGCACTAACAAAGCAATTGTTAGTGCTTGAAGATTGGCTAACCATATCCATACAAGTGTTGAACAAGGGCTGAGCAGATAAAAGGCAAAAAAAAAATCTATTATCGCATGCCCTAAGTCATTGCAGTCATCCTCAATCACGTCCTGAAAATGCTTGAAATCACATTAACTTTTTAATGTTTGACAGAAAAAAATCTTTTATACTGATTTTGGCAAGTTTTTGACAGGTTTTCGTGCAAAAATTGTGAGTTTTTGGGAGTTCTTGATAATTTTTCATGCAAAAATCGCTGCAAATTTTTTTAAAACTCAACAATGAGTTTTTGATGGTTTTTCAAGCAAAAATCGTGAGTTTTTGGGAGTTTTTGACAATTTTTCATGCAAAAATCACCACAAGTATTTTAAAAACGTGACGTGTTTTCAAGCAAGTTACTTGCCCCCGTTCTAGCTCACAAGTGCTCACAAAGTTTTGCAACTATGGTGCAGACCAAGATTCGTGTACTGGAAGAGCATATTCAGCATTAGTAGGAACTCCTCTCAAGTCTTAAAGAGAACTTGACCATGGCACAGAAAAGGATGAAATAGCAAGCAGATTAGTGTAGAAGTGAGAGGCATTTCAAAGGGTGACTTGATATTTTGAGACTCTAGTTATACATGTAGATTTCTCTAAACAAAAAAATAAGGATAACCAATCAGCACCCAAATACTATGCAATCTGGACCTTACAACATGTTGAAAGTTTGAAACCACACATTCACCAAGTACTCGTGCAACTCATCACTACATGTAAAAAAATATAACAACCAAGTAACTCTCTTATGCTGGGTTTTGCCAAGTTTTCCAAGTTTGCTGAGTTAATGAATTTAAGTATTTTTTTAATTTCCTAAGTTTTTGCCTAATTGCCAAGTTCTAGTCAAAATTGGGTCTGTCAAGATTTGCCAAGTCATGATTTTTAAAACTGTAGTTGAAATGAATTAAGAGCATAGGATAAAAACTGGAATTACTACAAACAGCATGAATCCATCCAATCTTCCTTGTGTCTAATTTAAAGGTCATTGGAGATAAAATTCCAATCCAGACAAAGTTGCAGAGCTAGATGACAAAGGATTTATTTTGGAACTAGAGGCAGTCATCCAAATGAGGAGCAAGAGGCTGCAAACTAGGACGATCGATAAATATCTCATCAAATAAATGATCTTGCTGAGAGAAGATGCCACTTGGGAGGATGGATTCATTCAGAAACACCCACAGCTAAGCATTGAGGATAATGCTTCTTTGAAGAGAAAGGGAGCATGTTATGCCTTATCCCATTGGATGTGATCATATGGTATCCAACTTGTGGCATGCATAACCTTTGACTTGATCATTTGATAATGCCTGGATTTAGTAATTGTTGTGGTAATTGGCCTAATTGGGATTATGTGACCAACATAGCCTAATTATGCTATATAAGAAGGCAGTGCTCTATGTTAAACATCATTTTGCCAATGATGAGCTTTTTGCAAAACTTTTTGAGTTTGCCCTCTCAAAGTGGCTCAATCTCAATAATCAATCTAGTGCTTTCATTTCACTCATAGTGTGGATCTGCTTTAATTTTTGCATAGTCATTCCATTATCCTACTCTTTCTATCTTGTGGATCTGTGCTATATTGATGCTACCTGCTCTTGCAATAAAGTAATTCCATTACCAATAGCACTAGACATCCCATACCTTCCACTTGTTATGGCTTGCTAGAAGTGTATCTGAACACTATGTGGGAGGATGGCCAGTGGCATGCCCACAGGAACTTGTTGACTACTGAAAAACAGTAAACTCTTGTGAGCAACATAATCTGCTGATTAGAAGTTTGCTGCAATAGATGGAGTAACACCCAGGGCTTCAAATTACTCTCAGCGCCCACTTCAAATCAAAGCATGACCAAGCATGTAACTTATTAATAGATCAAAGGTAACCTCTCTTGGAACTTTAATGTCACTGTTGCATTGCAGGAGGTTGATGATGGCTCACAACACCATACGGAACAAGGAAAAAGAGTTTTATGCTGTTTAAACTTTAAACTTTAAGAGGCTCTATTTGGCATACAAATTCCATGCCGCTAGCTTTCTTGATGGCCACTCTCTTTGGTTAGAAAAGAGCTTGTGTGTGATAAAGTGACCTGCTCAAAAGGGTTGGTCACTTCCCCTCTGCATATTTATACTGTAGATTTGATGTCTGAAAGAATCTGATTGCTGGTTCAAATTACTGGCATGGATCTATCAGGGAAGCAGACTTTGTCAATACCCCTACTGTAAACAGTTCTCAGCCATCTAATGATCATAGAGTACTATTTCAAAAGTATATATAATAATCAATAATACTCAAGGACATGGCATTTCCATTGCTTTGGCTGTTTACAAAAAATCAGGTTACAGTTAATGTCATCAATAGGGCACGCCTAACTGAAAAAGGTGATGCAAATGAGACTGTGATACTTAAATTAGACTATTCACAATTGTGAAAAAAAAAGTGTATTCTCTCAACAAAGTCCTTTACAAATGAATAGTCCTGTTCTGTACGACTAAAGATTAATGCTAAAATATATTTCTGTGAGTCTGTGGAGCAACTGACAGTAGGGTGTAAAACTATTGCCACTCTCTTCATGTCACTTTGAAAGCTTCTCGGAATCTTATATTGAAAATCTGAGTTGGAAAAATCAATCATGCCAAGACTAAGTACATTTCAGATTTTTTCTCAAATAAGAATATAGTTTGTTATTATTGTAAGGCAAGTTCTCTACAGCATGTACAACATAGAATCAGTTCTAATACGATGCACTATCTAGTGTGCATGGACAGATTTAACACAGGAAGCAAGCCTCTAAACCCTTTATTTTAATCATAGCCCATCAGTCTTGTTACAAGCTGATGAAAGAGCATCTTCTCAATATTTAGTTTAGAACTACAAAGTGTTGGAATCACTGCCAAGGATTCCTCCTCCTGCTGTATTTTTTGAGACACAAAATCAGATCACTCCTTTCTTCCTCAAAATGTTGGAGACGCCAATGCACTATTATTGTCTGCTGCCAAAATGTTTTGCATCAGTATAACATTGGGCAATGAAGTGTTGGAATACTTTAAACAGCACTGGTTAATGTTGTCTGTGAAAGATGAGTATGATGTGCATGTTTTAGTACAGTTTCCTGCTGTCCATTTGTTGGCTGCTAATGTAGCTGCAAAACCATTTCAAAATTTGAAGTACAGCTTGCACTACTCGTGAATCTTCAGCTATTGTAGCCACAGCTAAGGACACTAGTCAAACTAAAGCTCAAGGATATCAATGTTTTAAAGCATGTGCAAGTAATTTGTGTCTGGGTTGCATAAATATGTGTAAACATGGACACAGATTATAATCTTAACATCTAAATTTCTAAATCTAGGAAACCTTTTATGTGATATTAAGAATATAGAGCATCTGAGGTGGTTTATAGAGGCTAAATTTAAAGGGCATACCTGTACGAAATGCTGGGATTGAGTTAGAGCTGATTGCATCTCTGCATGCACGCATAGCTGCTGCAGTAATATCTTGTCTGCACATAACTGTAACAATGCTTATACCACTCTTACTATAAAATACATAGCTTACAACTCCAAAGAAGAATAATACAAAGTTACAAACATCTTTCATATTCAGAAGAAAAATAACATGCATGATTGTAAGCATTTACACATTCATTCTTTATCGTCATAAATGAATTCCTTGGAAGAATTTAAAAGCTTCTTTGAAAACCAATATCAACATATTCTAACGTTCAAAGAATCTAGAATCCAATATGGAATCTGATTGTTAAATATAGTAACTTCAAAGCTATGAAAAAAGTGAGTATTAATCATGAAATGCTATAATCTTAAACAGAAAATCAAAATAATTATGCAATATTCATCTGTGTAAGGAAAATTGTTACAGAATTAGGACATCTATGACTAATTGACATTGGCAAATGTGGACAACCTCAAAGTAAAATTCCAAATCACAATCACTGACAGCCTTCGGAACAATGACAAAATGAAAGACAAGAAAAATTTCAGTATTTGAAACTGTAGGTATATGGACCTGCCCAAAGACGTCTTGGTTACAGATAATTTTTGAAATAGCTAGCTTAAATAAAGTAGAAGATTAATAAACACGTTTTCTTTTAAATTGCCTTTTGGGAAAAATTATATAGGCATTTGCAACCATATCCTGGTACGTGAATTCTTATAGCAAGACAATCAAACGTAACTTAGAGAATTCGCTGTAAGACTCGGTACCTACTATCTCTTTGACAAATAAGAATTTAAATTACACCCACAATATATATACACTAAAATAAGCATGCTATATAGACACGCACACACATTCACTGTCTATAGAAAACCTATCCGATAAATAGGGACTTAAAGAATTAAAGACCTACCCGTGCTGATCGTAGCCAACACCCATCTCGACAAATAGAATCTTCATGGATTGGGGCTCTGCCTGGGAATGACCAATTGTATCTGCTGCTTTCTCTGTGTCCATTGAAGCTCTTATTAATGTGGGATTGCAAGGATTCGCAGATTTCACTTCGTAATATTCTTGAAGAAGAGCAAAAGATATCGCGGTACAGTGAAACTCGCGATGTAACAATGAATTCTGTTGAGGATATGCATAAGACCGGAATTTGGATTCCTTATACAAACCCAAGCGCAATATTCTTCCACTCGTGTCAGAATGAGGAGAAAGCAACTGGAAGAGAAATGAGTTGAGCCCAGGGTATAGAAAAGTTTAACGTTCACATGGCCAAACATAGGGGAGAGGGGCCCAAAGTAGGGCGGGTCAACTTTGCAAGTCCAAGTGGACCAAAAAAAATTAAAAATTTCCCAGCCACATCACCTTGCTACTTGTGCATTGGCCTATATATTTTTTTAAAAAAAATTGATCACCATGCCACCTGTCAAGCACATTTTAAGCCAACATGTCCAAAATTGGACGATTTTGCCCTTCATTTGAAAGTGGGGCTCATCTGCCTCTTTAATCGGCGAGCACGTCTACATATAGTAGATCGGACGGCCACATGTACACGACAACCTTGTCACCCTCTACCAACAAAACAGTGTATTAAACGCTCGTTGCCTCCTTCGTTTGCTCCACTGACCAACTTGCCTTACTTGTCGCTTCGCACTTACTTGGTCTATCTGGCGCCTTAATCGAAGCTCAAGGTTCATTCAATACTCTACATTCTCACATTTCCCGCTCACTATCATTCCTTTCTTTCACAAACATTCTCGACTGTTCATTTTCTTTGTCACCGAAACAAGTTCGACTCTGCACTGTCGACAGCTTGTGACTGGTTTTCAGGTGAGGTTTCTAACCTCACTTGGCCCTTATCGCTGTCTTGGAATGAATTAGTATTCTACGATGCACTTTTTTTTGCAGAACTTTTCATTGCAACTTTTGTGTTTGAGAAAGATTGCCTTGAATTAAATGTGGGGAGGGTTTAACTTTTTTTCTTTTCCTCTACATTCGACCGTGCACAACATTTAGCCTACATTATGCATTTCAATATTTTGTGTTATTCATTGCACAATGTTTACTGTGCTTTTCATATTTGCTTACACGAAATATGAAATGGGTTTTACTAGTTTAAAATGGTTTTTCATTACTATTACACTTGTTCGACAAAATATGGAAAGGGTTTGATTGGTTTTCAGCCATGGAATTGTTTTCATGCTTTTCATATTTGTTTACTTACACGAAATATGAAATGGGTTTTGACTAGTTTAAAATGGTTTTTCATTACTAGTAGACTTGTTCGACAAAATATGGAAAGGGCTTGACTGGTTTTCAACCATGCACTTGTTTTCGTGTGTTCGTCATTGCACAAACTTTAAATCTACAGTTTGTTTTTTACATTTGTTTGTTATTCCAAAATACAAAAATGGATACAATATATTTGATTGTTACTATGAGGTGTTCATACAATTTTAATGTTTTTCATTTTGAAGGTTTCTGTCATGCACTTGCATTCGTGTCTTCCTCAATGCACAGACTTTAACTCTGCAATTTGCTTATAATATTCTCATGTTATTCTGAAATATGAAAATGGTATGACTAGTTTTCATTTCCAAGATATTCTGGCATGTTTATGTATTATTCTATTCTTCCATGCGCAATAGTTATGTATGCAAATGCTTTTTTGATTTCATTCGTACTACCAAACATGGAAAGGGTTTCAGTGGTTCAAAATTAAAGGGTTTTCTCTTTCACAATGCACACACTTTAACTCTGCGATTTCCCTTTACTATTTATTTCTTATTCCCAATTATCTAAATGGATACAATATATTCGCTTGTTACTAGGAAATATTTGTACAGTTTTAATGTTTATCATTTCAGGGGTTTATGTCATGCACTTGCTTTCGTCTCTTCATCAATGCACTGACTTTAACTCTGCAATTTGCTTATAATATTCTCATGTTATTCTGAAATATGAAAATGGTATGACTGGTTTTCATTTCCAAGATATTTTGCCATGTTTATGCATTATGTTGTTCTTCCATGCACAATAGTTATGTCTGTGAAATGTTTTTCCCATTTCATTGTTACTACAAAACATTGATAAGGCTTTCACTTATTCAAAATTACAAGTTTTTTGTCATGCACTTGTATTCCTCTCATTAACAATGCACAAACTTTAACTCTTCAATTTTCCTTTAATATTTGTTTGTTATTCCCAAATATGAAAATTGATTCACTTGTTTTTCATTTTGAAGTTAATCTACCATGAAATTTTATTATTATGTTCTTCCATGCACATTTATCTCTCCATACATATAAACTTATTGTGCATGGAATAACAGAATAATACATAGACAAATTTTCATACATATACTTTTTTTCATTTCAAAGCTTTTTTGCCATGCAATTATACTATTCTCTTGTTACATTTATATTTATCTCTCTTTCTCTCCCTCTATATATACATATTGTACATGGAAGAACATAATAATACATAGACATATTTGCATACATATACAAATATATATGTATAGATATATTTCCATACATATATATAGTGCATGGAAGAACAAAATAATACATACACATATTTGCATGTATACCTTCATCCTCCATCTAATATTGACCTCCCCACTAATCCTAATCCTCCACCTACCTGCAGTCCTCCATTCATTCCCAACCAAACATCTAATAAGATAAGTAGGAGTCATATGCTTTAACAGTCACTTTAATTAAACAACAAACAAAGCATACATCTAATTAGGTTAATTGTTTAAGTGATTTTTACTAGGAAATTTGTTTTACATATTTATGTTCAGCTCTTCACGTTTCATTGTTTGGCTCTGCACTCAAGAAAGCTCCATTTCTCTTTCAGTTGAGGTACATACGCCTGTACCATTGTATTTCCTTTTGACAATGTTTAACTAGTGTTTATTCATCTCTCACTAAAAAGATCTATTCGAAGCCATTTCAACTCAAATAATAAAATTTAATAAACTGAGATCATGCATTATTTGAATAAAAACAAATTGTTCATGCACATTAAAAACAATTGCATTACAAAGTGTCATCAATTGCATTACAAACTGTTCATAAAAAACAAGCATTAAATTGCAAACTTCAAAGTTGCATATTAAAGAAAAGCACACACGAGTGCATGGCTCGATACCCTCTAATTGTCGACCAGTGAATCTCATTCCATGTTTAACCATTGCATGGCAGAAAACCCTATAATAACATGATATAATAAGGTTGTTGTTTCAGGGTAGTGTTGCCTGCAGGAATTGGAGACAAGTGTGGACAAAGAGGGGTCTGATGTAGCAAACTGCATAGAACGTTGTTGGAGAAAACTAATGCCTGAATGAGGTGAACCTAACAAAAAACATGAATTCAAATTGGGTTTTACCTCCAGGGTAAAACATATGATTCTATTCATATTTTATGTTTGGGTTTGACTCATTGAATTTGGTGTATTGCACATGAAGGAATGTGTTTCGACCATTAATCATTTGTTGCCTCCTTTGTTTCCTCCACTGACCAACTTGCCTTACGCGTCGCTTCGCATTTACTCGGTTTGTCGAGCACATTAATCAGAGATCAAGGTTCATTCAATACTCCACATTCTCGCATATCCCGCTCACTCTCATTCCTTTTGTTTACAAACATTCTCGACTATTTGTTTGGTTACTTACCCATACATGTGTGGCTCTCCACAACTTATTGTTCAACTTTGCACGCTTCATTGTTTGGCTCTACACTCTTGAAATCTCCCTTTCTCTTTGAGGTGAGATTTTTTACCTCACTAGGCCTCTACCACTGCCTATATATATATATTAAAATTAACATACATACACACACATACACACATACATATATGTATGTATGTATATGTATTTGTGTGTGTGTGTGTGTATATATATATATGTACATACGTATTGACATAGACATACATCTAAATATGTATGTGCATACATACATATGTACATCCTTATGCACATAGATATATATGCTTATATGTATGCACATATAAGCACTACATATATCCTCGAAATCACATCCATCTCTACCATTCACAAATCAAGACTGAACTGTAATGTACCAAAACAAATATCAGATTGAGATAAGACATACATACATGTTATTATTCGTAGAGGTGTAGCCTAAAAGTAAATTTCAATTGAGCTACTCATATACAAAAGGATATAAAAGATTATCAACATTGAATATTTATTATTTTTCATTGCATAATATGGGATAGACATGAGCGGCTTGATATATCAATAAAATTTAGAAAACAAATGTTTAGCTTTAAAATGATATATATTGAACATATAAAGTGTCATGTTACTTTCTTGAATGAAATTGAAAATTGTAGTAGGAAAAAGCCTATGATGGATATACAATTTATAGAGCAACTATTACAGGAAAAAAAAAAGTTCTAAAATTATGTATCTCTATGACAATGACCTCTTAATTTAGATGCATAACTTTCAATTCATACCAATTGTTGTAATTGGAAATCTGAACAATAAGAGTCTTATTGATATTATTGGAATTACTTTATCTATGACTAGAAACTCTACATTAAGATGGCATGGAATTGAATCCAAGGAAGAATCATGACATCACAAAAAATGTCAACCTTCATTAATCATGTTACTGAGCACTGGTAGATATTTGTCAAAAGGAATGAATTCAACTTCAACACATGCAAGTGTTGTCACTTGTGTAACCTAATTTCTATAAGAATTCCCTCCCCCCCTCTTTCAAACTTTATACAAAACACATATGTTTAAACTGGATATTTATCCCACAAGTTGATATCTAAATCAAGCCCTCATGTCTATCCCATATTATCATATTTCATGATGTGGCATCATATATATGTTGATATGATATATAAGGTCTTAATCCCCTCATATCTATCCCATAGTATGTTCAATTATCAGCATTGAATATTTTTTTCACAAATGTATAATAGATATTATAAACATAGCAATTGTGGTAAACAAAATTGAAACAAAATATTTGCATACAATATATTTCTGAAATGTAGATTATAAGACAA
Source organism: Sequoia sempervirens (assembly GCA_007258455.2). Classification (NCBI taxonomy): domain Eukaryota; kingdom Viridiplantae; phylum Streptophyta; class Pinopsida; order Cupressales; family Cupressaceae; genus Sequoia; species Sequoia sempervirens. The sequence continues at coordinate 302,391,859 of VDFB02086081.1, read as the reverse complement.
CCATAAAAGGTATTGACATAGTTGTCAATGGGCCCGACAGTAGACTGCCTTAATATGCAAAGTCAACCAAGGTTTAGTTCAAAACAATAAATAGATTTAGTTCACATTTATAACAAATGCAACACAATAAAAATGGCATCCGCATCTACTACCCAAAAAAAAACAAGATATAAGGCATTGTTTTAGTTGGTCGCACCCAAACTCAATCGAATGATCCAAGGAAAGCATCTAGAGATGTGTTCTTGTCTCCTGCTGCTACATTTAGACTTGCCATAAATTGATTTGCATTTTCATTTGTCAGTTGCGTGAAACTTACATTTGAGGGCGTTAGTGGTGAAGAAGTTTGGCCAAGTGGAAATTGAGTGCAGCTAACTTGAGATGAGTTGGGACTAAAACACACATTGCCTGCAGAAAACATAGGGATGTTATTATTGGTTATATCTTGAAAGTAAATGTGGTTATCAAATAAGGGAGTCGAAGGACTGCTTAAGTGTCTATCTCGCATCAATGCCCTATGGGCAGCCTCGATCTCCCTTTCCTTCTTCTCTTGTTCTTTTTATATCCTCTCTTGCTCCTTCTTCTGCTCTTTTTCCTTTCTTTGCAACTGTTTCAATTGCTCTCTTTCCTTGTGATCAATTTCCTTTTCAATTTTCTTTTGTTCCTCCTACTCCAAGGCCAGAATCCGTGCTGCCTTTTTGTCCTCTATTTGTTGCCTCTTTTTGATTTTCAAGTCTTCCAATTCCTTTTTTCTTCGTTCCTGCTCCATTATGAGAGTCATGTAACTATCAGCAGTCAACAACTAAGACTATCGGCTCACCCGAAGAGCACCACTAGCAAACTTTCTCGTTCTTCCATTCACTCAGTGACTTGGCAACTTAAGCAAGTTATTGATCCAAGAACCACTATCTGTTTCAATTGTTTCATTGACTTGGGAGTCGGTAAACTCCACCTAGTCCAGTGTACCTTGACTTTCATTGTTGCAATCTACATAATAGTGCACTATTTGTTTTGGAGGTGTGGGTGTTGGAGATGGGAATGTGAAATCCCCCATGTCTTCTTATGTGGGTTGGTTGTCCATGTCCTCAAGTTGTTGCTCTGCACTTTCATGCACTTGACTATCCATTGGAGTGTGCAATGTTTGTGAAAGTTCATCTATTGAAACATCAAGTCCCGACAAACTAAGGATGTTCTACACTACAGAAGCATCATCGGTGTCAGCAATGCCATACGTCTTGTTGGGACACATGTCATTTACGAGAGCATTAGAATTGAGGGGCCATATCCTCATCCTTTTAAAGCCAACTTTTATGTTGGATGAAGTCAAAGCTCTTCTCAATGCCTTGTTGCCTAACTCTGCCAATTCAACCCTTCTGATATCAATATTGGGAAATTTAGTGAGAAAATATGCTTGTTATGTTTTGAAATATTGCTTGAATGGTGCAAACACGCTAACATCCAAAGGTTGTAGTGCTTGAGAAGTATGAGTAAGCAATGTAAGGAGTTCAATGCCTAACCCCCTTGCCCTTTGGATAGTTGACAATGCAACAGGACTTCCACAACCGTCAAAAATCAACAAGTACCTATTAGTAGGTGAGACATCCCTAAGAACAGACACACATAAATGTTCTAGCCACTCACAAAAAAGCTCCTTCATCATCCAAGCATGTGCTTGGGTTGCCATAGTTGTGCATGGTTCACAGTTCACAATGTAAAATTTCTCAATCTCTATATTGCCCTTGAACATATAGAAACCAAGTATGGTTTGGCCAGATGCATTAACACAACATAGAATTGTTATCCATTCTTTGCTTTTTGGAATGATGTAGGAGACATTCTTGCTGCCTCAACATGCTAAGACCCTCAGTTCCATTTATGCCAGCTTGAATGCATGTTTCATCACAACTCCAAATTTTGTTAGGACCGTATAGGGTACTTTCATATGCTACTGTAAGTGTTTTATAAAATTCAGCTACTATATCGGGTCTAAGGTTTATCGCCTTGTCTTTGTCAAGACCTTCAGTTGTGTGCAACGTCAACTCTGTATGGCACCTCTTGAATCCATTCCACCATGATTTTCTAAGAAGCCCCTCTATGTAAGTGTTGGGTCTAGTTTGGCATATTTGAGCAACCTCTTGCTTGAGATTAATAATCTCAAGCTCGTGGCTAATAACTGCCATATTTGTGCACCACTTCACAATCAAACCCTCCTCCTCTTTTGGCAGGACTGTTGGTGGAACCTTCTTTGAAGTAGAGGTCAGGTCGCCTAACCAATTGCTAAGTGTTGTATCTGGTATTTTCCACTTCTTTGGAGTAGCTTTGGTTGACATCCCATTTGTTTCAACATCCTTCAGTGCACTTTCCATGTCCTCTAATGACCATTCCCTTTCCTTTGGTGCTCTTGCCCGCTGGGTCAATGGTGCACCAACCTCCTGGACAACCTCAATAGGTTTTGGGTTTGTGTTTACTTTTGTAACCGGTTGTTGCACATTGGGGAATGTAACAGTGTCTTTCCTCATATGACATGATGTCTGTGAAGTCTTGGTTTTAGTTTTTAACCTTTGTTTACCTTTAGATTGCACCTGCAGATGTTAAAAAAGATGTATGGAGTAGTTAAATAAAACAAAAAATTGAACACTGTTGAAGTCATAGTGATGCATGAATAGTTTGCATTTATTTAATATGCACCTTGACATTTTAAAATTCAATGATCTGGTTTTTATGAACAGATTGTAATGCAATTGTTTGGCTTTTGTAATGAAATTGTCTTTATTGTGAATGAACAATTTTTTTTTGTCTATATTTTACTTGGTTTTTGTGAACAATTTGTAATGCAATTGATGACACTCTCTAATGCAATTGTCTTTAATGAGCATGAACAGTTTATTTTTGTTGAATATATGCATGATCTCAATATATTCAATTTTATTATTTGAATTGAAATGGCTTGGAGCGGATCTTGTTAGTGAGACATGAATAAACATTGGTTAAACATTGTTAAAAGGAAATACAATGGTACAGGTGTAGTGAGGTAGATAACCTCAACTGAAAGAGAAAGGGAGGTTTCTTGAGTGCAGAGCCAAACAATGAAACGTGAATAGCTGAACAAAAATATGTAAAATATATTTCCTAGTAATAATCACTTAAACAATTACATACATACATACATACATACATACATACATATATATGAATACACATTGGTTAAACATTGTTAAAAGGAAATACAATGGTACAGGTGTAGTGAGGTAGATAACCTCAACTGAAAGAGAAAGGGAGGTTTCTTGAGTGCAGAGCCAAACAATGAAACGTGAATAGCTGAACAAAAATATGTAAAATATATTTCCTAGTAATAATCACTTAAACAATTACATACATACATACATACATACATACATACATATATATGAATACACATTGGTTAAACATTGTTAAAAGGAAATACAATGGTACAGGTGTAGTGAGGTAGATAACCTCAACTGAAAGAGAAAGGGAGGTTTCTTGAGTGCAGAGCCAAACAATGAAACGTGAATAGCTGAACAAAAATATGTAAAATATATTTCCTAGTAATAATCACTTAAACAATTACATACATACATACATACATACATACATATATATATATGTATGTATGTATGTATGTATGTAGAGAGAGAAAAATACATATATTGGAAGAGAATAATATAATTGCATGGTAGAATATCTTCAAAATGAAATCAAGTGAATCCATTTTCATATTTGGGAATAACAAACAAATATTAAAGGAAAATTGCAGAGTTAGTTTGTGCATTGTGAAAGAGAGGAATACAAGTGCATGGCAAAAAACCTTGTAATTGTGAACCAATGAAACCATAAAAATCTTTGGTAGTAACAATGAAAAAAAATTTGCATTTCGCAAACAAAACTATTGTGAAAGGAAGAACAAAACAATACGATTGCATGGCATAATATCTTCGAAATGAAAACCAGTCATACCATACATATGTATGGAAATATGTCTATGTATTATTTTGTTCTTTCATGCATAATATGCATATGTATGTATGGAAAGAAAAATACATATATAAGAACAAAATAATATAATTGCATGGCAAAAAAACTTGGGAATGAAAATAAGTGACTCCATTAAGTATATTTGGGAATAACAAAGAAATCTTGAAGACAAATTGCAGAGTGAAAGTGTGTGCATTGTGAAAGAAAAAACCTTGTAATTTTGAACGAGTGAAACCCTTTCCATGTTTGGTAGTAACAATGAAATGAAAAAAGTATTTCGTAAACATAACTATTGTGCATGGAAGAACAAAATAATACATAAACATGCCAAAATATCTTGGAAATGAAAACCAATGATACCATTTTCATATTTCAGAGCAACATGAGAATATTATAAGCAAATTACAAAGTTAAAGTCTCTGTATAGAGGAAGACACAAATGCAAGTGCATGGCAGAAACCCTCGAAATGATAAACATTAAAACTGTATGAATATTTCCTAGTAACAAGCAAATATATTGTATCTATTTTTGTATGTTGGAATAACAAACAAATATAAAAAGCAAATTGCAGATTTAAAGTTTGTGCAATGACAAACACACAAAAACAAGTGCATGGCTAAAAACCAGTCAAACCCTTTCCATATTTCGTTGAACAAGTCTAATAGTAATGAAAAACCATTTTAAACCAAACAAACCCATCTCATATTTCTTGTAAGTAAGCAAATATGAAAAACACAGTAAACATCATGTAATGAATAACACAAAATATTGAAATGCACAATGCAGGCTAAACATCGTGCATGGACGAGTGCAGAGGAAAGGAAAAGCAGTGAAAGCACATGAACTTGAATTGAAATGACTTGACACTCATATAAAGTGTAAGTTGAAACCCCATATATTGATTTATAGGTCAATGTGACAAAAAATGACATCCCATTCAAAATATTTGCATTCACAAGTAGCCTGAATTTCTAGCAGAAGAATACCTGTAGCTTGTCAGGATGTTGTTGTTGCTTCATCTGGACTATCTTCATATTTTTGGACCAAATTGTATATCTGATAATGAAAGTGAGACATGCAAAATGGAAATTGCAAGAGATTGAGTAATGCATTTTTTAATTTGAATTCCTCCTTATATGTTCAATGTTGGTTTGGTGTGGAGTCTTTAATTCTTGTCTTTTTAATTTGAAATTTGAATTCTTCATCAGGTGCCTTCAATTGTTGAGTTTGTATGTATTAATGGTGTTCATCCCTTGTTTCCTTGACAATAGATTTTGGTGGCTTTAACACCATTGTTTTGGTGGTTTGACGGTACAGTGATACGTGTACCTTTGTTGACTTTGTGGGTGAAAACTGTTTTACATTTGCATATTAAGGCGGTCTACTGGTGGGCCCACGTGGGACTAATTTTGTCCCCACTATAGGCTCTCGCCCTACTTTGGGCCTCTCTCCCCTAATCTATGGGCGGCATATTTTTTTCATTTAATTTGTTTCCTTGTTGAAATTTTGTTGGTTAATTTATAAATAAATTTCATCCTTTTTTAAACCTCGATAAATCTTTTAAGGATGATGCTACTAAAGTATCATATAAATTGTTTTGATTCAACTATTCTAGTTGTGCAAAAGATGTAAACTCTTTCTCATCATTTTTATTTTGGCCTCTTCCATCTATTAGTTTCATGTCAAAAATGATGTGTGTTGATCCTTAATTGAACTATAAGAATATTTGCTCTTAAAGGGATATATGCCCCTATACACATCTTTTGTTGATAATTATAAGTAGGATTATATTCATTGAAGTAATATTTTCTCTTTCTCCTTAACACTTTTTCCTGCATAGACTTGCAAAATTTATCTATACAATTTTTTGTATTTCTTTGTTATTATCTAGATATACATTCAAGTAAATATTTTATTTGTTCATTCACTTGATGTTTTGTTTGATCCAAGACTTCTTTCTCACATTCAAGACTTGTTTATTGACAATCTTGGACCATCTATTTACTTCCATGTATTCTATTTTGTTAGATATCTTAGGAGAGGCACCATAGCAATGGCTTCAATAGGAAATGTTCTTGTTTCAACTAGAAGAATATCATAAGGGACCAAAGCATTTAGTTTGAATTTGTTTGTGATCATGCATTTTTTAATCCCTCTATTTTCTTCCATTTTAATTGTGAAGTGTTGATAGCCTATAATCCACACTCGTAAAGCACCACCAAAATTATTGATAGCCTAAATAGAATTTAGATAATCTTCCAATCCTCTTGCTTCTATTTTGCAAAGTATAAAGTGTCTTCCAACCTCCCAAATTCTCTTCCTTCTACAAGTTTCCCAACTAATTTTATTGTTGAAGTCAATCTCAAGGTTACTTGTATTGTGATACTTCTTCTGGAATACTCTTCAAAATAAAAAGTTAAGTTGGTTTTTTTTTCTTTTCTATCGCAGAAGATAGTGATCTTAGTCTTATTGGTGTTAACTTGCATACCAACCTCCTTGCAAAAGTGTTATGAGGCATATAAGTGCTCATGCAACCCTTAAGTGGGCCTATAAATCAAAAAGAAATTGTCAACATATAAAAGGAGTATCATAACATACTCTCCTAAAAGAACACTATCCCCTCCTTACAAATTTAGCCATTCTTTAAATTGGGCCTTAAAATAACATACTATCATAAAGTTAAGTTGGTTTTTTTCTTTTCTCTCATAGAAGATAGTGATCTTAGTCTTATTGGTGTTAACTTGCATACCAACCTCCTTGCAAAAGTGTTATGAGGAATATAAGTGCTCATGCAACCCTTAAATGGGCCTATAAATCAAAAAGAAATTGTCAACATATAAAAGGAGTATCATAACATACTCTCCTAAAAGAACACTATCCCCTCCTTACAAATTTAGCCATTCTTCAAATCTATCAAAATAGTAACCAACAAGGGTGGGGAATATAGGGCATGCTTGCTTATCTTCAATGTCACTCCTAAGATTTTTTTAAAGTCTTGTTTGAGTTCTAATTTTTACTCAAACCTCCTCATCAAGTTTATGGGCTATCATTTTATACTGCTATGGTATGCCATGATCCTTCGTTTTGCACTAAAATTTACTCTTGGGAATAATTTCAAAAGCTTTCTTAAAGTCAACAAAATAATAAGAAGCTTCCTCTCTTTTGTTCTGAACCTTTTCTCAATGATATGTCTCAAAGTAATGGCATGATCTATTGTTGAATGCTTTAATTTGAAACCTTATTTCCCTATTTCCCTCTTATCTTTTTTTTCAACCTACTTGTTGATTATGTGATCAACCATGCTTCCAAACAACTTTGCAACAAAGTATTATAACCACAATTCAATAGTTGGAAATATTGTTAACATCTCCATTCTTGAAAGAGGTATCACTACCTACTAGTACTCCAATATTTTTGAAACTCATGTTAAATGATGTTATTGAATATTTTATAAGAAAGGATATCCATCCCCCATCCAAATATTATTTCCCATAGCTCAACCATATCACAAGTCTTTTGTATACCCATCTTCTCAATACCTTCTTTAACCTCTTATAAAGTAAATAATTTTGTTTTCATGTTGACTATGTAAGGGACCTCAACCTTTGACTCCACATATAATTTCTTTGCATATTTGATCCATTGAGTGGATGACATGTTATTCTCATTTTACTTTTTTCTTTGTTGAATTTCTCTGTAAAACAAGTTTGGTCATTTTCCCCTAATGTATTAATTATTCTCTCCTTGTCCTCGCGAACTCTTTTTTCTTTCTTTTACAATAGGTTCGTACAAGTTTGATTTTCCTCTTCTTTACCTAGCTCTTTGAGAGCTCTCATCGTAGTTTTGCAATAATTGTCAAACAAATATTTGTCAAAAAAGAGTGTGTTTTCTTCTTTTTTTATATTATGCTCTTTTTACATCTCTCAAGTGCCTCTTGAATTGTGTAAGTTAGCTCATAGATTTTGAAACATTGTGTTCCTTTTCCCTCTATATTATTTGCTTTAGAATTTCCTTGAATATAGAATAGTTTTCTTGGGTTATATTTTTTTTCCTTTTGCTAAGGGTTGGTAGTTGGGTTGCTCTTTTATAATATGTTGATTTTTCTCCATCTAAGGCAACATTATGCCAATCAAGCTATGGCTTGAATTTAATTTTATAGAGAGGTCTTCAATCACAGCCTCCATTATCATTTCACCAAAATTTGGGAGCAAATGGCATAACCAATAATTATTGAACATTCCATTGTAATTTTTCTATGTATAATTTCCAAATTTCTTCCACCTACCCATACCATTAAAAATGATCAAACTATAAGTGTCCTATAAAGTTAGTAATTATTTTCCCCCATTATCCTCTAAATATTTGATCCTTCATATTTTCCTCTTTAGTGAGCCATAAAAGATTTATATCCTCCTTGTATAAAATTCTAGGTTGCTTATTTGTTGTCCTAGTATTGAAATCTCCTATAAGGACTTCTCCATGTTGAGAGGATGATGATATATCTATTTTAGGGTTATGTATGGATCCTTGATATCCTTTTTTTTATGTTTTTGAGACTAGTGGAGCAAAATAATAAGTTATAATTATTATATGTTTTCCATTCTCTATTATTTTAAACTAAATTTATTACTTATTTATGTCTTCTTTTGTAACATGCCAACCTTTCAATGTAGTAAAAATTATTAAATTTACACCTTGTGAGTAAGTAAATTAGGTAACAAGTCATTGCAGTAAAATTTTTCTTTCTTTTATCGAGAATATACGATTAAGATGCCATATCATATTACAATAAAGATTACATTTCATTACAATAACTTCATAAGTTACAACAAAACAAGAATACATACATTTACATACATAGCTCCGATGAGATTTAGAACAAATAGTTGTAAGATGGTCCAAGATCCTTTCTTTCAAATCTTGATTTTTTTGTTGTCTATTGTGGAGGAGAAGCATCACTCGGGCACTTTTCTGCCAACCGCAAACCCATAATGTGGTCCCCCGCACATCTATCATTCAATAGATGGCCCTTCCCCTTGACAGAGAGATTGGTAGAGTAATCGATAACAACAATCAACTAAGCATAGTGTTGTGTCCTACATAACTAAAACTTGTAATCCCACAAACTCTGTCTAGCATGTAATACTGGATCATGGTGAACTGACTGTGAGGCCAAAGGTCATCACACTACTTTGGCCAAAGTGTTTCATTCAGTATGTTCTACTAAGGGTCATCTATCGCATACACTAGTCAAGGTTGATTTGACTTAAGACTATCTTAAGCTATGCATAGGTATTTCCTTTAATGGATAGTTCATCATCCCAAATATCCTATCACCATAATATTCTACTTGGAATAAACCTACTTAACTAGTAAGTACACAAGCTAGGTATTTCCTTCAATGGATAGTCTATCATCCCAGAAAACCTATCACCATAATAATCAACTTGGAATAAACCTACTTATCTGGTAAGTACACAAGCTAGGTATTTCCTTCAATGGATAGTCCATCATTCCAAAGATAACCTATATACTTGGATTAACCCTACTTACACGTAAGTACTTAAACTTCCTCCCATACTGGATTATCTATCCTAGGACTAAACACAAGCTTTCCTAGTTAAATCAATAACTTAGCAAAATACACCATATGTTCTTTTCATGTTCAATCATACCTAGTGTATAATACCTATGATAAACACCCATCTCCTACTATGGAGTACTTAAAGACACATTATGAAAACAACATAATAGCTTCAACTTCCTTTTCAGAATGATCTAAATTCTCTAATGCATATATTGGGAAAGACATATCAACCATGCATGCAAGACACATCATTCAAAGTAAATAACAAGGAAGAAGAGATCCCCATGCTTGTTGTCGCTTATCCAAACTAAAGATAGCAATGCAACCCTCTCCAACAATAATTAGCCTGATAATCAACTTCTCAAGAATGTCACAAATAACTCTATCTCACTTTTTGATAGCTTACTTCTCTCAAACTTTAGCCTTCTCCCAAAATATAACCTCTTCACAAACTATATGAACTTACTTCCTTTCTCTCTCTCAATGCAAAGCATGGCTAGAAAAATACAAAATTATGAATTACAAAAGATGTATTATCTTATGGAGGAATGTGTCCCTTCCAAATGAAATGGTTCAACTATTTATAGAGCAACCAAGCAACCTCAAAGCCTACAAATTAGGCATGTTAATGGACAACAAGCTTTATGCAAAGAACCACATGAAACATATCAGAAAGGTGAAAAATTCACAAGCTAATACTCAACATAATCACCTACAAGTCAACTTTTTAGTAACAACAATCAAAAGACTTATTCAAGCAGCATATGCTTAATTCAAATTGTCACAATGAAAATATATCTACAAAAACTTAGATTCAAAGGTGGCACCATTTCCATTTCCATTTCCTTCATATTTGGCATGGTTAAACTACCAAAAGAATCAGTCAACTTCCATTTGATGACAACAAGTTTCCATCGATCCATTTAGTGGATGAATCGACTTGAGCAGATAAATATGTTTGACAAAGTCAAGGTTGATCTTACTAATGGCATTGACCAAGTCAAGTTTTTCATTGCCAGTAATACAAATGTCATAAATCATGTGTCTTCTTGTATGATAATTGGTTTCCTCAAACATTCATAAGCTATTAAATCAGCCTCATTTGATATAGTCAATAATGACTATTATCGACCTTCATTCACATAGTCTTTATCGACTATAAATAGCCTTTATAATTTAGCTTCTACTAAGAAAATGATATCCATTATCTATCCTTTGTTTTCCTATTGATGCAGATGGTTGTTACTCTACCAAAGGTTGTGCCTTCATTCTTGTATATTTACTAACTTATAAACATATCACATAGGTTGTATAAACATCGCTATGTCCATTAGTTCAAGCGCATTAGGTATATACTCACATTTTTCCATTGCATTTAGTAATGCTAAAACATGGAGTTTACTGCCTATCAATGCACCGCTATCAACATTACAGTAAATTTATATTTATATAACCACTTAAGTTGGCCTTTATATAGTTTATATTCATGTTGGTCAAGGTATAGGTGTATATCATGCTATGGAAATAGATATGTATACAACAGTGTTTAGAAATAAAACAATCATTTATTCTTGCATTGAATATTTGTACTTGATCCAGGAGGATCCAAAAGAACCTAAAATTTTCACAATCTCAAAATCTCTCAAAATTGGCATCATTGTGTAGGGCCCACCAACATGAACCTGACGCAACTTGAACGGGTTCAAACGGAGTTTGTATGCAAAAGTTGTGAGCAGTCAAAGTTCTGGTCAATCAACAAATTAGAGGGCTTAGAAAAGGAAAAAAACAAATGAAGTCATCAAAGGTGGTCAAATGGGGTGTCATCGTGAAGAGCTTGCTGAGATCTTTCTGACGCAACTCATTTTGTCAAAAATGAAGTCCATTTGCACAAGATACACGCGGTCAAAGTTGGCAACATACGTTGACTAGTCAATGCCTTGTCATCAGTCCAGTCAACACAATGACCAATCAGCCCTTGACACTCGGTGTCATCTCACCTCTCCACATGGCAGGCCATTATTGGAAAATGGTGGCATAAATATGGATTAAACCATATTGTTAAAAAAAAACATGTATGGTTTAAAAATTAAAATATTTTTATGATTTCAAGGAGGATTTGGTGGGATTTTATACCTTAAAATCCTCTTTCCTTGCCCATAAAACAAGGAGGAGAAAAATAAAACCCGTAAACTTATATTTCAACAAATTAACCCTTTTAACCACCTTTCTCATATTTCAATGAATTGTGATATTGTAAGGAGCTTAAAATAATTGGTTACATATTTTTATGATTTAGAAGAAGGTTTAGAATATTTCAAGGATTATCTTGTAAGGCTCAAATTATAAGAGCCATTATTTTTTTAAAGGGGTTAGGATTACTTGAACGGATTTTGAAATATTTTGGAGATTTTTATGTAATTAGGGGGAATTGGTTGGAATTTTTACTTGAAAACAAGAGATATGCAATATTTGCAAAATAATATGGTTAAAGCCATATTAGCAAATAAATTTGTATAAAAAGGGGTCTTATTTCCTTTAGGAGGGAGAATTCTCTTGGAGAGAAAAATAGAGATTAGAAATTATTGGAAAAGGTGGAGAGTTAGAGTTTTTTTAGAGAAAATTACAAGGTGTTTGCATACACCAAAAATTGTAAAAGAGTGAGAGATTGTGGAGAGATTATTGCAGGTTCTTGGAGCTTGGGTATTGTAACAAAGAATAATTTTACTTGGTGATATCAATAAAGCGGTCCTAGCATTGAGAAGCGGACCTAGAGACGTAGTCCACATTGGAAGAACTTCGTTATCAATATGTGCATTGTGATCCTTTTATTTCTCTGTCTCATTCTTCTCTCTTCCGTCTTAAATTCTCTCTAGTTCAATTCAATTTATTTTTTCAATAATTGATTTTAAAGTGTACCTTATTGTAATTTCAATGGTTAAAAAGCATAATCACACAATTATGTATTAGATCGGGAAATTATTGTAATTAGATTTATTTTACAAGTTAATTTTGTAAACTCTAATTATAGATCAAGTTGGTATTAGAGCCCATTTTGTAGGAAATTGCATAAGTGAATGTTAACTAGGTTGAAACTGAAACAAGGAGAAGGTGCACTTGAAGAATTTAATCATGAGATTCGAAAATGAAGGACTTTTCCATGAGTAGAGATGACAACTGAACAAAGTCCTACAAAGCTTGATGAGAAAGCTTTCTAGAAGGCATTTCTCGAAATGAAGGCTATGGTGGAAGTTCTTTTTCAAGAGAGGCAAGAGCAACAAAGGAAAAATGAACTCAAGAACAAAAAGACGAAGGAAGTTGAATCTTCAAAAGATGACAAAGGTAAAGGAGTAGGAGGTAGTAGTGACCCTCCTAAACCTCCATCTCTGTCCTCTTCATCCTCATCATCATCTTCTTCTTCTTCGTCTAACTCTTCTGAAAAGAAATAACATGTGCAAGCTAATGCACCTTTGTTAAAACTAGATGTTAAATTTGATTTGCCAATATATAATGGAGAACTAGATGCAGATAAACTAGATAATTGGATTAAGCAAATTGAAGTCTATTGTAGAGTTCATAAATTTACTGAGGATTCTTAGAAAATCCAATTAGCTACTCTTCGCCTAGGAGGCACAACTTTAATTTGGTGGGAGAGTAGAACACATGAGGATCTAAGTCGTTATGGAAAAATCATTTCTTCTTGGTTTGAGTTTATAGCTGCACTTAAGAAATACTTTTATCCATTAAGGCATATGCAAAAAGCAGTAATGAACTAGAAATCATTAAAGCAAGAGAAAGGACAAAGTGTACAAGATTATACACAGGAGTTTAGGAAGAGGGCTTTAATTTTGGGCATTCCTTACACACAAGAAACTTTTTTAAAGTATATAGTTGGATTACATGAGAGTTTGAAACATACCATACTTATGTTTAATCCAACTAACATTGATGAAGTTAGTGTGCAAGCTATCCATTTGGAAACAAGCTCAAGGAATAACCATGACAATTTGTTGATGGACTTGAGTAAGCACAAAGGAAGCAAGAAAGGGAAAGATAAATCACAACGAACAACTATTGTAAAGAAAGAGGATGAGAAGCCTTATTGCTCACATTGTAAGAAGAAAGGGCATGAAGATGCAAGATGTTGGAAATTGCATCCCAATCAGAAGCCAAAATGGTTCAAGGATCGAAAGGGTAAGTAGAAGACTGCATCTATTGTGCAGGATCTCAGATCCAGATTTGATGATGAAACCAAGATCTTAGTTGTGGGTATCAAAGGTAATATTCCTTTTGTCAGTAGTACTAGTTCCTATGCTTCTTCATCAAAGTGTAATGAAGTACTATTGAAAGTAAGAGGAATGAATTGTTTCATATAAGTGCTATTGCTAAACAAACTAAGATTGATACACTGATAGATAGTGGGTCCCAATTTAATCTAATTTCAAAAGAAGTTGTTGAATAGTTGGGATTGAAAACAAAGCCACATAAGAAACCTTCTCCATTAGGTTGGGTGTGCAATGATAACAAATTGTGGGTAACTAAGCAATGCAATTTAAGATTTGCAATAACATCTAAGTTTATAGATGAGGTTGAATTTGATGTGGTTCCACTTGATATTTGTGGGATTGTGTTGGGTAGCCCATACTTATATGATAGGGAAGCAATCTTCTACATGGAACATAATCAGTATCACTTGTTTAAGGAAGGAGTTGAATACATTGTGCATTCTCATCCAATTAAGACCGATAGGCCTTTTGTGACAACAAGACACTTGAAAAGGCTAGTTAATGCAAGCAATAATTTGGCACTTATGTCTGTACCACAAGAAGTGCCATTGCATAAAAATATATCTAATTCTAAGATTGTTCCAGTTATGAAAGACAAGTATGATGTTGGTACATTCTTTTTCTCATCCGAAAATTCAGTTTTGTTATTCAACCTTCTACTTTTTAGCAGTGTATGGTTGGTAGCAACAACATTGAATGTGGATGTGTATATGGCTAATGTACTTAATAATATCAGTGCAGTTTTGATTCTTGTTATGATGAGTCAGATGTACAAGTTCTAGAAAGGAAGGACAGATGATATTGGGCAAGTGTGGCAACATTTCCCTAGCTCAATTTATACATAAATAGACCTTTTGGAGTTCGAAAAGCTTCTCAATGGGGAGGAATGATCCAGGAGGAACCAAAAGAACCTAAAATTTTCACAATCTCAAAATCTCTCAGAACTAGCATCATTGTGTAGGGCCCACTAACATGAACTCGACGCAACTTGAATGGGCTCAAAAGGAGTTTGTATGCAAAATTTGTGTGAAATCAAAGTTTTGGTCAATCAGCAAATCATAGGGCTCAAAAAAAGGAAAAAAATGAAGTCATCAAAGGTGGTCAAATGGGGTGTCATCACGAAGAGCTCACCGAGAGCTTTTCGACGCAAGTCGTTTTGTCAAAAATGAAGTCCATTTGCACAAGATACAAGTGGTCAAAGTTGGCAACATACGTTGACCAGTCAATGCCTCGTCATCAGTCCAATCAGCGCAATGGCCAATCAACCCTTGACACTCGGCGTCATCTCACCTCTCCACATGGCAGGCCATTATTGGAAAAAGGTGGCATAAATATGGATTAAACCATATTGTTAAAAAAAAACATGTATGGTTTAAAAATTAAATATTTTTATGATTTCAAGGAGGATTTGGTGGGATTTTATCCCTTAAAATCCTCTTGCCTTGCCCATAAAACAAGGAGGAGAAAAATAAAACCTGTAAACTTATATTTCAACAAATTAACTCCTTTAACCACCTTTCTCATATTTCAATGAATTATGATATTTTAAGGGGCTTAAAATAATTGGTTACATATTTTTATGATTTAGAAGGGGGGTTTAAAATATTTCAAGGATTATCTTATAAGGCTCAAATTATAAGAGCCGTTATTTTTTTAAAGGGATTAGGATTACTTGAACGGATTTTGAAATATTTTGGAGATTTTTATGTAATTAGGGGAATTGGTTGGAATTTTTACTTGAAAACGAGAGATATGCAATATTTGCAAAATAATATGGTTAAAGCCATAAATTAGCAAATAAATTTGTATAAAAAGGGGTCTTATTTCATTGAGGAGGGAGAATTCTCTTGGAGAGAAAAATAGAGATTAGAAATTATGGGAAAAGGTGGAGAGTTAGAGTTTTTTTGAGAGAAAATTACAAGGTGTTTGCATACACCAAAAATTGTAAGAGAGTGAGAGATTGTGGAGAGATTATTGCAGGTTCTTGGAGCTTGGGTATTGTAACAAAGAATAATTTTGCTTGGTGATATCAATAAAGCGGTCCCAACATTGAGAAGCGGACCCAGAGACGTAGTCCACATTGGACGAACTTCGTTATCAATATGTGCATTGTGATCCTTCTATTTCTCTGTCTCATTCTCTCTTCCATCTTAAATTCTCTCTAGTTCAATTCAATTTATTTTTCAATAATTGATTTTAAAGTGTACCTTATTGTAATTTCAATGGTTAAAAAGCATAATCATGCAATTTTGTATTAGATCAAGAAATTACTATAATTATATTTACTTTACAAGTTAATTTTGTAAACTCTAATTACAAATCAATACTATATATATATATATATTCACAAACATATATAATTATATTAGCTTCGCCAAAGCATCATTCAATAATACCATGATTGTGACTAAGTAGTATATTCACAATAATACCATATTTAAAATGATACGTATTTATATATATCACGTGCAATGATTTTAATGCAACAATGTATATATAAACATATACGTGCATTACCATTTACGCATATATCAAATATAGACCATCGCTTTGATAGTCAAACACATAGATATGTTATGTATATATATACATATATACATTCTTTCCAAGCATGAATTCTCATGTGTATATATGTATATGTACATGTATATATATATAGGGACACTCATCAACCACAAAATCAAGCATAGAGATATAAGGGAGGAACTCACAAGCTCAAACAGATAAACATCAACTATTAATGCATGCAGTAATAAACAAGACTCTTCCAATGCAAAAATATCAACTAAGGATGACTCACCAACTTTCCAAAAACTGACTCAACTCAATCATTCTATTGTGGTGTGTGTATGCTCAAATAGTTTACTTTTACCAGTTACCCGACCAAGATCTTCTTCCAAGTGATACTTCCCCTTCGCTTGGAGGAATGGAATGTTGACATACTTGTATCCACTAATGCATGCACACGGCAGTCAATTGTTCACAACATATGCAATATACATAAACATCTCCAAAGTTAGAATAATAATTCAATAACAATATATTCACATATATGAAGTATTTCCCCATGAAATAACATTAACCGAGATAACATCAAATGAGATAACATTCACATTGATAACATGGTATGGGCACAATTTATTTATCTCCAAAATTCACATTACATTCACATTTTACCCTTCAAAGTAATAATAAATAGTAATTACACAATTGGGGTGTAACATCTTTTTTCAACTAAATGTTTATGCCCCAATTTTCTCTTACCAATGCCATTATATCTCCACCTTTGTCATTTCTTGTTGCATCATTCCATATTACAATCATCACATATCCTTTGAAAGTAGAATTTTTGTAACTATCATGTTGATGGGTTATGTATGTTCCTTCTATGACAAGCCCTAACCCAAGTCCCCTTCTCCAAGAGTATCCTATATAATTCCACCATACTAAATGTAAATGCTCTCAGGAAGGATTGTTTGTTATTTGCCTTGAAATCAATAACTCAAAAGCAAGGTACTCACCCTTTTAAACCTATTATTTTTTGTTGCAATCCCTACTACCATTATTTTGTTTTCTCTCCCTTTGTTTCCTTCTCATGTTAATGTATTTTGAGACATTAGGTTAGTAATGGGAGCTTTTCCATATTGTAATTTTTCTCATTTGCCTTCATTATTTATTTCCCTTACTTTAGCTAGTTCTCCCCTTTTCTCCACTTTTTGTATTAGTCTTAGGTCTACTTCTAGAAAGAAACATGAACCTTTCAAAATATTTGTATTTCTTACAAGCTAGTTCTTAACTTATATTTTTATCATGGAAACTTTGATAGGCATATTACTTTCTTCTCTTAAATTTCTAACCCTCCTTGCATAACAAAATTTCCCTTTCCATTATAGTTTATCTCTAATAAAATTTCTTGTAATATTGAATGTGTGAACACCAAACTTGTACAAACTAACAAGAGATCAACAAAATATTTTCAAACATGTTAGAAAGCTTAAATCTAATGTTCCCTATGAAATTTTTAGAAGAAAAAAGATGAAAACATGAAATAAAGCAAGAACAAATCATGTAATCAACTAAATTAACCAAACCTCAATCCCATTGGGGAATTGGTGCTCCTTTGCTGTGGAAAGAAGCCCTTCCCCAATCCCAGTTGCTAAATTTGATGATTTGAAGATGATCCAAGTGTTGAAATGATGCTAAGTAGTGAACGTGAACTAAAAAATAACATGAAAATGGTGATTGCTATGAAATAAAATGACTATAATGATAATGCATGAAGTTGTGGATCCATATTGCGAAAAGGATGTCTCTATTTATAGAAGCCAAGGGTTGAAGAATGGATGAAATTGGTGAATGTGGGATAAAATGTGAGCCAATGAGAATGTTCCAAGTGTCACAATTCTATTAGAGGAAGTTGGAGCACATTTTGGGAAATGTGTGAGTGGAGGAGGATGGAAGAGAAGTAAATGAAATTGGGTGAGGATTTGAAAGGCTGTAAGAGGAATTGAATGAGATTTGAGAGGATGTAAGAGAATTTATTGCAGATGTGAAAGGTTTTTGAAAACCTTTGGAGGGAAATTGAATGAGAGGTTGTTGAGAGGAATATTCTTTGGAATATGCCTTGGTGAGGGAAAATAGAGGATTTAAATAATTAATTGAAATTGTTTTCATGTGTAGCCTAGTTAGCTGACCGTGAATTGATTTAAATCTTGAGGAGTTTAAAATCGGAGGAATTAATGATGATTAGAAAGTTGATTTAGGATTAACTAATCCAAAATTAATTAATTGGAGTGAATTAGGAGATTGTGATATGTTTCAGTTTGATTGATTTTAATCAAATGGGAGGATTAAAAGGGGATTTAATTAAATGATTTAATTTAATTAAATACGGTGAATAATTAGTTAGAAGAAGGATGAATTAATACAATAAATTTAATTATTTGATTAATAGTTGAATTTGTTTATTTTAATTAAATAACGATTATTATTCAATTAATTGATGAATTTGAAGTGATGTAGGAAGAAACCGTGTTAGTTAATCAAAATCAGATGCATAGTATCAATCAGGACTTTTTCGATGTCTACATAATGTTCTTTCAACTTCACTGTAGTCTCTTGTTCCTCTAATAATTATATTTTTAATCTATCATGCCTTGATTTATGTTCTCTTTCTTGTCTTCCAAGATGTTTTGTACTTGCCTCTTCCACCTTACCTAGTAGACTTGTCACTACTTGTACTCATGATTTTACCTCCTTGGAATGATTTCCCATATGTCTTTCTTTTAGTTTCATGTCTTGAATGAGCTTTCATTTTGTGATAATTATGTTCCATCACATGCCACTTTTGGATTTGTTAAGACTATGCCCATTCTTGTTGATTCTTGCAAGGTTTTTCAAGATTCTTCCATGATTTACCATGCATGTTTCCCTACCATTAAGTCCTATTAGATCATTACTACATACACCTTTAAAACTTTGGTATCCTATACTAATAATTAGTTGTTTGTTGTGAGATTGTGGATCATGTATTTATTTCCTTCCTCCCTAACTTCCATAAATTTCAATTTTCTCTCAACATTCAATTACTCTTTCACATATAAATGTGTTGATCAAGAAAGAGGTTTCATATGGGGTTATAGACCTCTCCCTCTTTCCCTTCTCATTGGTCCCTATCCGATTGTATTTCAAATCTTTGTAATTTGATCATGTTTGTTTGAATTTTTAATATTTGTACTTGCTTAATTATTTTCTTCTTTTGTGATTTTTTTTCCTACTCCATTTTTGCACAAGATAACCTACATTTTAATATCATTTGGTATTCCTTTGCATTTACCACAACCAATTTTCGTATTTTATTTGTTAGATCTATGTTTGCTTGACCTAGGCCACTTTTCCTTAAGTATTGAGTGTTTTGTGAACAAGTATAGTTGTTTATATCATGAGTAATTTATTGTCATTTTTAGGTTTAATTTTTATTGTTAGACTAATTTTACATTTCACATTTTGAGATGGTTTTTCTCCCATTACTAATACAAAGAAATAAAATATGTAATAAAATGCATAGGAGATGTGAAAAGTAGATTGAACCTACCTAAAGGATCCCACAAGAAAGAAATGGTACATCCATGTGAAACCTTAGGAAGTGGATTACATGCCCCCTATTTCTTGAAACTACCCAAGAAAAACCCTACTTACTCCTACTCTCTACCTTGAAACATTATTCTAAATGCTAAAAATATTTACTAGCTACCTCAAAACCCTATTCCTTAAACCCTCAAATCAACAACACACACTTCTCTCTAAACATACACCACTCCATTCCAACAAACATAAAACACATCAATATCTTTGAATATACACCACTTTATTTTAAAATAACCTTAGCAAGGTAGTTTGACAAGGATTATCAACTTTCAAATATTTGTTTTCATTACCATCACACTTGTAGTTACGAAAATTGTCAACCCATTGATTTCTTGCATGGATTAATTCAAGATCATGAATTGGTAGATGATCCATTGTGGAGTGAAAAAATATTTTTTGTCATACCCATATTTTTTGGGGGGTATGATATCATTTTTAAGAAAAAAATTCAAGTCATATGTTATTTGGTGAGTTGTGTAGGTCATTTCAAATGAGGTGATCATTCAAGCAATTGTATAAAGGAAGAAAGTCAATTATTAGGTATTTTGGTTTGGTTTTCTTTACCATATCATTCAAACTCCCTTCTCAAATCTTAGATCTCAATAAAGTGGGGTTAATGGCAAATCATTTATCTCCATTTACAATAAACTCATAATAGGTTACAAGGTTATTTCAAGTTCTTGAAAGTTTGGTCTTTGTTTGTAAAGTTGTTTAGCATTTAGAAGTAAAACATGACCAAGAAATTGATTCGATTGGTGCATTCTATAATGCTACTATTTGTGTAGGGGACACAAAACTTTAAAATATTCAAAATGTCACTCTAGTGTTGCAAAAGGATGTCTCAACCTTTCATTCCTAATGTTCATTAATATATTTTGCATACGCTTGCTATTTTTATAACATACATAACTAAATTAAACCATAAATGGTATCCATTCATTTAAATATTTCTACTTCAAATGAAAATCAAATCAGATATAAGAAAGTTGACATCATAATATCAAATTAGAACAGTTTAAGCTTACTAGCTTAACTTAGTCCAAATATTCTATTACAAATATTGTTAAAATCATTAAAAATCCTTTGCATTTACCACCACCCATTTCTATCTTTTGTTTGTTAGAGATTTGTTTTCTTGACCTATGTCACTTTTTTCTTAAGTATTGAGTGTTTTGTGAACAAGTATAGTTGTTTATATCATGAGTATTCTATTGTATTTTTTAGGTTTAATTTTTATTATTATATTCATTATTAAATTTCCCATTTTGAGATGGTTTTTCTCCCATTACTAATACAAAGAAATAAAATATGTAAAAAAAATGCATAAGAGATGTGAAAAGTAGATTCAACCTACCTAGAGGACCCTGCAAGAAAGAAAAGGTGTCCATGTGAAAACTTAGGAAGTGGATTACATGCCCCCTATTTCTTGAAACTACCCAAGAAAAACCCTACTAACTCCTACTCTCTACCTTAAAGAATTATTCTAAATGCTAAAATATTGACTACCTACCTCGAAACTGTATTCCTTAAACCTTCAAATCAACAACACACACTTCTCTCTAAATATTGTTGGCATATTCCATCATTGTCCACTCATGCATAGTTTGTTTTCATTTGTTATTGTCTTGTAGTGTGTGTTGGTTTTGTTTTACAATGTAACCATGTTTGTCTTCTAATCTACCTAATTACTAATTCCAATCAAGGGTATCTCAAAGGGCCTGGACCAACTGATGAGGACTTTAGAAAGCCTCCTACACTTTAGGCTCTGCAAGACCCGGGAGGGTAATCCCTCAATGTGTTTACAACCTCTACACCATTATTATAAACAACATTAACAATAGTAGACAATCTCACTTAATAGCTTAACATGATAGGATAATATCGAATATAATTGGCTATTCATCGATAATATCAACTACCTGGAGCATGAGATAACTACAACACAATCCATAGTATAAGATAGTCATTGATTTGCAATTTGTAGCAAGCTCTAGGCAAATAAAAACAAACACTAAATCATACAGGTAGTTACAACTTAGATCAGTGCCATATATCCATTGGGCACGAGTCAAATTCATAAGCATCTAAAGGTATATGACAGGTTTAACACATAACATATGAAATCCTTGACAATATTGCATTATAATTTCATCAGTATGCATTCTAACCCAATATTACTTATCAAATCCTTATACACAACATATCCGTCTATAATCCCATTTAAGCATTTTAATTAATTCCTTGAATTAAAGCTAAAATAGAATCATACACACCACAACAGTGAGATGGATAAAACAACCCTTAGTTATTTTATTCAAAGTTTAGATATGCATGTACAATGGAGAGACATGAGCTTGAATTTATCATTTCAACTCAAATGTTAGTACTGTTATACAACATTAAATCCCCATGAACTCAAAACCTAAATTTCATTTCTCTCTAAAACCATTGGACTTTACAATTTCCTCTGCAACTTCACCTAGACTCGACCCAAAAATTATCTAACTTGCTAACTCATACTTCTGGCCTTGAAATCCTTCTTATAGAAAATGAAGGAGCAAACAAGCATCGAGCTAGAAAGTACACATGTCACCAGCCAATTGGCACACCTGGTGATATTCCAAAAATCTGTTACAACAACCATCACCTTGGAGAATATTCTTGTTCATCATGTCAGCTGAGAAAAGTTGATGCAATAACAAAAAACCACATGAAACCCACACCGAGAACGCCATCAACACAAAATTGGAACTGTTGTAACCACAACATCTGATTTACCACCCATGAGTTTCTAGCCATTGATCCTTCAGTTAGATCAAATCATCAAATGACTGTCTTCAAAACAAGTTGGCACAACCACCAACATGGTAATAAGGAGCCCACCATACCATACACTGCCAAGGAAGTCCATGTGGTGATCGCCCGTGATATCACAATCAGTAAAGATCCTACAACTTCGGATCACGCGATGGTGGGAAACCATAGATCTTGAGCATCAATGATCTCATTCGTTCAACATAGTCGCCAGCCTTATCATTATCCATCGAGCAATTTTACCACCAATATTATAACAGATCTGTCAATTTAAGACATGTACACCTCATGAACACTTTAGTAACCCACCTTTTAATGTATTAAGGTCGGGCAGTACTTCCTTTATTCTTTTGGCTTCATCAGATGAGACACGTAGTGCCTGTCCATGATATCGTGATCGGTAAAGATCCTGTAACTTTCAATCACGCAATGGTGGGCGACTATTGATCTTAACAATATTTGATCGACGATCATTCAAACTTTATCCCCTTCGGCCTCTCTAGATAGGACACGTGGTGCCCGCCCATGACATTGTAATCAACCAAAGCAGTGTGGTGGGGTCATCACAGGATGGCAGGGAATGACTGATATCAAATGGTAGTTGATCAACGGTCGTACGAATTTCATCTTTCTGAAAAATAAAACATTTATTAAAAGGACAAGGGGACATCACTATGTGGATGGTAAACAACGACAAGTTGTTTTTAAACAATGGAACTCGGGGCCAACCAAGACTTAGGAAAATAAAACCCTGCAGAGGAAATAAAAATTAAGACCAAAGGGACCAAGCCTAGATGAAATGATAGAACATAAGATGTTTTAAAACCCTTCAAAAAGTAACAGCGAAATAGAACACTGCCAAGGCATAAAATAAACACAAGGGTTTTACATGTAGGCAAAGCTAAAACCCCAACCCTAAGAAATTTCCAACACCATGAAAGACCAGTAACGTAATGCAGGGCAGGAATGAAACACAAGGAGCAAAAATTTGAAGTTCCATTAGTGGCTCTAGTTGGGGACGTTCATTCCACTGGAATGAAGCGAGAATTTAGAATCTCAAGAAGAGCAGACCAAGAGGCAGAGACAACCAAAAAGGGATTGTTTGGACAAAACAACCCAAACTATGTACAAAATAGATACAAAATATACAAACCTAAACTATTGTTCATGGAAAAGAATACTTCAAGTGAAGTATAACTTCAAGAACTGTCCATGAACTGAAAATTCAAGAATATCCCTATCATATCTTCGAGGAAGTATGAATCTTCACCCCACTTACCATTAATAAAAAATGGACCAAATGTTGAGTCCATTAGGTATCCCCAAACTGCTCTTTTATTCAACTTTATTTTTTCAACTTCATCTGGTGACCCCAGGTCACTAAATGAAAAAGGGGAGTCAACATTTACCTCTGTTAAACACAATTCTATAGAAAGAGTTGATCTCGCTCAACTCATGCTTGCCACTATCGAACCACAACAACATAAGTGACTGCATCCCTGCAAACATAAGTATTAGGCTATCTTTGTGCGAGTAGAAACTTGCTCTCTGTTCAATTTTGTCATCACATGGTAGCCAAACCAAATAGGTTTCATCATCGTGACTCTCTTCATTCTCTACATTTGGATCAAGTGGCAACATGAGAGGATAGTGATCAAGACCACATTCACTAACCCCCTCATAACAATCATGCTTAGGGGAGATACCACAGCTGAAAAACAACATGCAATCCTCTTGTGCATTGAGCAAAGATTGCTCATTCATATGTGTCTCCTCCAACTGAAATGCATCACTGGTTAGCTTGTCCTCATCCCAACAACACAAACCTAACACATTGCCATGTGTTTCAAGAATCTAAAATTCGGGCTTATCAACACCCACAATACCTTCATCTCCATTCAAATCATGGCATTCAAAAGAAATTCCAGCACCCCAAACAATGTTATCTACCTCAATTTCATAGACAAAATCATTAGCATTCAATGTGTCATCATGAAGGGAAACTCTAAGTACATGTTCACGTGAATCAAAACTTTCAATTGCAACAAATTCATCATAGTGAGTGTCAGAGACACATTCACCAATGCAAGGTGTATCAAAATCAACATCATCTTGTGCTGCTTCAACATGAAAATTTGAAACATACTGCTCATGAGAGGAAATATGAATTGCAAATCCAGAAAAAAAAGGTCCTCATATGCATCAATATGATAGACACAATCACGTTCCTCATGTGCAAACTCATCATGAAAGTTGTCATTAGTTGCACCAATGTTTATCTCTAATTTTCACTTTCATGTACAACTATATAAATGGTTTCCTCATGCAAAAATTTAGTAATGACTTCAAAGGCAGCAAGAGGAATAGAAGAAGGTAAAACATCAAGCAAAATAGGGGTTCCCTGTTCATCATTATCAATTACTTGTATTGATTCATTCAATACATCTACTGCATGCATATCCTTCTCTTTGTTCACACTGCTGCAATAATCACCAGGGCTACATTCCTTACTATCAAAGAGAAAATAATCATTTATTTCATCATGGAAACTTCTCACACATGACTACTCTAACTAAAAATCCTTGCATACTCTGTCATTTGCAATTGATACACTGATGCTCTCAAAAGCATTCCTCAAATCTACAGACTCCTTTTCCTCATCATGAAAGCTCTCATCAATGCTACATACACTCAAAAGATTGGCATAACCAAGTGTACTGCAGTACTGTTGATTACACATGTCTTCTTCAAACAAGATGTTCAATTCATATCCACCATCTTCTCATTCTTGTGAATCTTCAGAAACATTGTCATCGTCTTCATTAGAATACTTTTCATTCAAGGAGATTAATTCCACCTCCTGCTTTTGAAATGAATCAAAATTTCTAGGGTTGCAAATAGATTTGAAATCCTCTTGATCACCTATACGAGGATGTTTTTCAGCTAATTGCAAACTTCCATCTACAACACCATTGTTCTCATCAAGAAAACTTAAAACATCAGAATCATCATAATCTTTAGTTGTGTATTCAGAGTCCATAGAGGAGAAAACACTCTCAATATCATTTGCATCATTGCAGCCTTCATTTGCTATAGAAAATCTGCTTTCTATTTATGTATTTTCAAAGCAAATGGAAGACACTTCACATGTTTCATTTATCTATTCATGACCATCATGGCTGCAATATTCTTCTCGACATGTTTCTTCTATAGGTTGTTTAGAAACAACATCCTTATCACTGCATGATGCGCTATCATTCTTGTCTTCTACTATACCATTTGCATCCATTGGACTAAATCTTGAAAAAGTACCATGACATAATTGAGTTAAGAGATGACTTCCACATTTATCTATCATTTCCTCAATTATTGAAAGCCATTGATATAAGCATTTAAGGCTAGGGGGCCTCAAGTGAATTGGCATGGTACTCAGACCTAGCTTATAATTTTCACATAACAAATCAATGCAAAATGATTCATCAGGTCTTTCTAATTTTGGTATAGCAAGTAGAAATTTCATAAATCTATCACGAAAATCATAGATAGATTCATCCTCCAATCTTTCTATAACACATAGTGCATCAATATATGATTCAGACTCAACCTTGTTTGCAATTTCCTCTTCAAATTCTTCCTGAGTATGCAAACTTCTATCTTCAGACAAGCATTCATCATTCACTACTGATTCATCTTTAAAAGTATCAAGAAAACATGTTCTAAGTTTATGCCATGAGTCTATGGAATGCATTGGTAAGCAAGTAATTCAGCCATACCTTCTAAAGTTTTTACAAAAAAATTAATGATAACATCTTCCTCTTCAATCTGACAATCTTTCATCAAATCAATGAAACACTGTACATGTTTTGATGTTGATTCTTAA
Source organism: Sequoia sempervirens (assembly GCA_007258455.2). Lineage (NCBI taxonomy): Eukaryota > Viridiplantae > Streptophyta > Pinopsida > Cupressales > Cupressaceae > Sequoia > Sequoia sempervirens. The sequence goes on along the minus strand of VDFB02086081.1, from coordinate 302,365,157 downwards.
AAATCATCTCTAAACTTAGGAAAAGCTTCATTAATTCTTCTTGGGACAGAATGTGGGTAACCTTGGATTTTACTAAAATCTAAAGGGTTGTATCTTTCATTATCGAACACCTTCCTATGAGGACAAGGTTGTGTTCTAGGCATGATACTATAGCTTGTAGAGGGAGAACTAAAACAACCATGATATATTTTGCAAATGAAAATTATTCCCTGTACAACTATTCAATTACAATATTGAATCTCCCCTGATTGTAGTGCTTAATATCACTAAATAAGGGAACTAAAGTTCTTTCCTAAGGATGTTCAAATATGTGAGGAATACCTCGAAACGTTGCAGTTGCTATATTTTTTTTAGCTGGAAATAATTGTAGATCTAGAACTTTCTTTAAATCTTCAACAGATTCTTATTGACAGAGTCGCCACCTCTTCTTAGAGGATTGAACTTAAAACAACATGAATTTCTTTCACAAATAAATCTATCTCTGAGTTCCTTCCACCAGTAGAGCACCACAAATCATGTAACTTTCTAGTTCACTGCAACAAATCTTTCTCCAGGCTTGAAACTCTTCAAAACTTGAACTAAAATCAAAATAGCAAACAATTATATGACTCTGATTCTGTAGCTAAGTAGTCTGCACTTGGAGATTTAAAGTTATCCCCAACAGAGTTGCCATTTTGTTGGTTTTGTTTTACAATGTAACCAGGTTTGTCTTATAATCTACCTATGGAATTGCCAATTCCAATCAAGGGCGGCTCTAAGGGCCTGGACCAATTGACAAGGACTTTAAAAAGCCTCCTACACTTCAGGCTCTGCAAGACCCAGGAGGGTAATCCCTTAATGTGTTTACAACCTCTGCACCATTATAATAAACAACATTAACAATAGCAGATAATCTCACTTAATAGCTCAACATGATAGGATAATATCGAATACAATTGGCTATTCATTGATAATATCAACTACCTGGAGCATGAGATAACTACAACACAATCCATAGTATAAGATAGTCATTGATTTGCAATTTGTAGCAAGCTCTAGGCAAAGACAAACAAACACTGAATCATACGTGTAGTTACAACTTAGATCAGTGCCATATATCCATTGGGCATGAGTCAAATTCATAAGCATCTAAAGGTATATGACAGGTTTAACACATAACATATGAAATCCCTGACAATATTGCATTACAATTTCATCAATATGCATTCTAACCCAATACTACTTATCAAATCCTTATACAGAACATATCCACCTATAATCCCATTTAAGCATTTTAATTAATTCCTTGAATTAAAGCTAAAATATAATCATACACACCACAACAGCGAGATGGATAAAACAACCCTTAGTTATTTTATTCAAAGTTCAAATATGCATGTACAATGAAGAGACATGAGCTTGAATTTATCATTTCAACTCAAATGCTAGTACTGTTATACGACATTAAATCCCCATGAACTCAAAACCTGTTACAGAATGACTCAAAACCTAAATTGTATTTCTCTCTAAAACCATTGAACTTTACAATTTGCTTTGCAAACTTCACCTAGACTCGACCCAAAAATTATCTAACTTGCTAACTCATACTTTTGGCCTTGAAATCCTTCTTATAGAAAATGAAGGAGAAAACAAGCATCGAGCCAGAAAGTACACATGCCACCAGCCAATTGGCACACCTAGTGATATTCCAAAAATTTGTTACAATAGCCATCACCCTGGAGAATATTCTTGTTCATCATGTTAGCTAAGAAAAGTTGATGCAATAACAAAAAACCACATGAAACCCACGCTGAGAATGCCATCAACACAAAACTGGAACTGTTGTAACCACAACATCTGATTTACCACCTATGAGTTTCTAGTCGTCGATCATTCAGTTAGATCAAATCATCAAATGAGCGTCTTCAAAACAAGCTAACATAATCGCAAATGTGGCAATAAGGGGCCCACCATACGATACACTACCAATGAAGTCCAAGTGGCGGATGCCCACAATATCGTAATCAGTAAAGATCCTGCAACTTCAGATCACGTGATGGCGGGCAACTGTAGATCTTGAGCATCAATGATCTCGTTCATTCAACACAGTCACCAACCTTACCACTATCCATCGAGCAACTTTCCCACTAAGATTATAAAAAATCCGTCGATTTAAGACACGTGCACCTCAAAAACACTTTAGTAACCCACCTTTTAATGTATTAAGGTTGGGCAGTACTTCCTTTATTCTTTTGGCTTCATCAGATGAGACACGTGGCGCCCGCTTGTGATATCGCAATCAATAAAGATCCTGTAAATTTTGATCACGCGATGGCAGGCGACTGTTGATCTTGGCAATATTTGATCGACAATCATTCAAACTTTATCCCCTTTGGCCTCTCTATATAGGACATGTGGCGCCCGCCCATGACATTGCGGGATGGCGGGGAACAACTGAGATCAAACGGAAGTTGATCAACGGTCGCGCAAATTTCATCTTTCTGCAAAATAAAACATTTATTAAAAGGACAAGGGGACATCACTAGGTAGATGGTAAACAACGACAAGTTGTTTTTAAATTATGGAACCCGGGGCCAACCAAGACTTAGGAAAATAAAACCCTGCGAAGGAAATAAAAATTAAGACCAAAGGAACCAAGCCTAGATGAAACGATAGAACATAAGATGTTTTAAAACCCTTCAAAAAGTAACATCGAAATAGAACCCCACTAAGGCGTAAAATAAACACAAGGGTTTTACATGTAGGCAAAGCTAAAACCCCAACCCTAAGAAATTTCCAACACCATGAAAGACCAGTAACATAATGCAGGGTAGGAATGGAACACAAGGAGCAAAAATTTGAGAGTACCAATAGTGTGTTTAGGAATTGAGCTGGTAATTTGTTATACTCGTCACTGTGGGAAAAAACATGGGCTATCTCCTATCTTCTTGTATAAATAGATGACTATAATGTAAAGGAGATCAATTCAATTGCTCTACAAAATCTATTATGGTATCAGAGCATTAGCGATTTTGTGCCTAGTATATTGTGATGTAGAGATATTATTGGCACCTCAATAGGATTTGAAAATGCTCATTGCTATTGGCACCTCAATAGGATTTGAAAATGCTTATTGCCTTCATTGTCTCCATGCCTATCATACATGGCTACGATCATTCTCTCTACCTCAAACTAAGGTGTTTTTCATGGGTTGCTTGAAGCAGGCATGATGAAAGGGAAATTCCATGCCTATTATTTTGTGAGGAAGAGAGAATGTTGACTTGTCTCCAATGGTAGTGCTTTCACGCAGGATTGAGGTTGTTTGTCAACCAAGTGTTAAGGAATACTGATAGCAATGCTCTTGTCACAGATTGCAACCTACATCATTGTCGTGGCCATTTGCTTGTTTTGATTGAGGGTACAAGGTATGTGGATAGGTATTTGATGACACTATTAGCTTTGGTGCCATCACATATTCACCTTGATCAGTGACCTTGCTTCTCTATTCTGATTTGAGCTAAGTTAGAGTGGTTGGGAGTGCAAGATAGAGGTGCAATATTACCAACCTACATGAAACTGATTGTCCTACGGACCCGAGTGTTGGGTTTTGATGGTCAGATTCTTTGATGTTGGGAGGAGTTGAGCATTATTCCAATCAATTATCCTCAACTCGCACATGAATAAGAATGATATTATTGTTCTTCCACCACCTCTACAACATAGTTATGAAGGTTAGAAAGTTTATTATTTGCAGATCCAGTATATTTGTTAATCATTAAAATCGTTGGCATACATAGTTGTCTTTTTTTTTTTCAAGTTGTGTGGACAAGTTGAATACTGCGACTTCTTTGTAATGGGTCTCAAGAGAATATAGAAATCACTGTTTTATTAATAATGGTAGCAATATGTTATTTCATCTCTCAAGTCTGTGATATAGTGAGTCAATTTAATTATGTACCTTGTAAACTATAGTTCTTGTGGTATATTTTAGTACTATATGTTCTTGTTTCCCATGATTATTTTTTGGTCCTAAACTCGTGTCAAGCTATCTGTAGGGGAGTTTCCAGTGCAAGAGATGTATATTAAGTTGTGTAAGGTTTATCTGCAAGTCATTTTATAAGGGATTTTTTTTTTTTTTTTTCAAAGGGGGTGTTATTTTTTCTTCCTCTTCTAGCAACATGGTAGGCAATTCTCCAAAAATTTTGCTTCTAGACTCTCAGCTATTGCACAGGAATAACTATTATGCCTAGTAAACCAAACTCAAAACTCAGCTCGAGTTTGAAGAGGTTTGGGATGTGGTGAGTGGTGCCACAACTAGACATAAAATAGATGTTGATGAGCAAAAGAAATTTGATCAAGTTGATAGAAAAGTGAGATTGATCATTTTGTTTAGTGTGTCTAATGATGTCCATCCCTTTATCTGTGACTTGTCCATAGCCAAAGATGCATGGGACAAGCTCAAGATGGCGTATGAGGTGAAGAATCAGAATTAGATCCTGAATTTGGAGAGTCAGCTACACAACCTAAAGATGAAGAATGGAGAATATTTAGAATCCTTCCTCAAAAGGATTGCGGAGTTGAGAGCTTCCCTACAAGCATTGGGGAAAATAATTAATGATGCATTTTTGGGGCCTATTGTCCTATGGGAACTACCTCCCAGATATAAAGTCTTTGTGACAAATTTGAATGTCATTGAGACAACCCCACATTTGAGAAGCGAGTAAATATACTCCAAAAAGAAGAATCTATCAGCTAGGAACATGATCAAGATGATCATGCCATGACTGCACATCATAACGACAAGAAGCCTATGAAGAAGTGTCCTATATGTGAAATAGTTGGAAGTGATGTGATAAATTATTGGTACAACTCCTTCAACAAAGGATCATACAACAAACCACATCCAAAGAAGCCACTTCAAAGTGGCAAACCATAATGGGAGCAAAATAACAAATAGAAACAACAAAGCAATGTTGTTGAAGTAGAAGATTTTCCAAATAAGGAATACGTGCTTTTAGCTCACACTTCAAAAGATGGTTCAAAATCAACATCAATATGGTATGTGGACTCAGGTGCTACAAAGCACATGACTAGTCAAAAGGAGTGGTTTCTCACATTAAAACCCCATCATGGTACAATCACTCTTGGAGATGATACCACTCATGAAATCAAAGGTATTGGTGACATCTCTTTGAATTTTTGCATTAATCGTTGCAAGATCACTAGTGTCTTGTATGTGCCAAGACTTACCAAAAATCTCCTTGCTATTAATCAATTTCTTGACCACAACCTTAGGATTGAGTTTGATAGCGATCAGGATACAGAGATTTGTTAGCAAAGATAATTCTAAAAGTGAAAAGATTGTTGCCAATGCTACTAAGATTGGAAAAATTTTCAGGCTTGATACAGTTGCTAATAATCAAGCCTTAGTGACTAAGGATGAAGATGTTGCTCTACTTTGGCATCGTAGGTTTGGTCATTTAAGCACTAGTTACTTGCTAACACTTAGTAAGAAATGCATGGTCAAAGGGATTCCCTCACTTGAGAAGTCGAGTGCTATTTGTTCTAGTTGTATTGCTGGAAAACAACATAGAGCACCCTTCTATCCTAGTGAGCATCGTGCAAGCCAACCTTTGCAGCTGGTGCATACCAATCTGTGTGGGCCTATGCCACCCAGTCACAATGGCTACAAGTACTTTCAATTGTTTGTTGATGATCATACAAGGAAAATGTGGGTATATTGCTTGCATAATAGAGATGAAACTCTATCATATTTCAAAGAGTTTTGCACTCAAGTGGAGAAAAATATGAATCACTATATTTGTGTCCTCCACTCAGATCGAGGAGGGAATACACCAGCATAGAATTCTCCACATATCTAAAAGAAAATGAAATTTAGCATCAATTGGATGTAGCATACATACCTTGAGCAGCGAAATGGAGTTGTTGAACAAAGAAATCACATCATCATGGAGATGGTCCAAAGTATGTTGAAAGATTCCCAACCAGACCATGCATATTGGGCTGAAGTTGTTTACACAAAAATTTATCTTTTGAATCATGCACCAACCAAAGCACTTGATGGCATTACACCAGAAGAAGTATGAACAGGGGTAAAGCCTTCTATCTCTCATCTTTGTGTGTTTGGATGCACTACCTATATGCACATTCCTAAATAGAAAAAGGAAGAAGCTAGATGAAAAATCAATGAAATGTATTCTTCTAGGATATAGTAATGAATCCAAAGCATATCACCTTATGGATCCCAATACAAAGAAGATATACATTATTAGAGATGTAATTTTTGATGAGAACAATGATGTAAGTTCTCCTCCTGCATCATCATCTATTTCAGATAGTGCTCCTATTTTCAACATGGATGGTAAAAATGATGGGCGCGCTGATAATAAATCAACACCCACCATTGTCACCAAACCTTCACCAAAGTGGTACACTAGTACCATTCGATATGCAAAGTTAGATGGAGTCCTAGACATTTCCACTTTAGGTCCAAAGACTCACAACATGGCTCGCAATGAGGTAAACTTTGCACTAATGACTTTAGTTGTTGAAAATTTTGAGCCATCTAATGTTCAAGAAGCACTAGAATCAAAGCCTTGGAAAGAGGCTATGGATGCAAAGTATCAATCTCTGATGAAAAACAACACTTGGGAGCTTGTTGATCTACCGCCTAGTAAGAAAGCAACTGGTTGTAAATAGATTTTTAAAACTAAGTATAAAGCAGATGGTAGTATAGATAAACATAAGACTAGACTTGTAGCCAAGGGTTATGCCCAAAAAGAAGGAATAGACTATGAGGAAACATTTGCTCCCACTGCAAAGATAAAAACCATTAGAATGAGTTTTGCTTTAGCTTCTCAATTTGGATAGAAATTGTATCAAATGGATGTAAAAAATGCCTTTCTTAATGGGGGCCTTAAGGAAGAGGTCTATATGACCCAACTAGGGGGTATGTTGCACCTGGTAAAGAGGAAAAGGTATGAAAACTTGTCAAGTCCCTATATGGTCTCAAACAAACTCCAAGAGCTTGGTATATTAAAATTGATGAACATTTCCTAAAACATGGTTTTACTAGGCATCCATATGATCCAAATCTCTATCTCAAGGATCAAGGGGGGGATATTATGATTGTTATTGTATATGTTAATTACTTATTTATCAAAGGCGGCTTAGAAGCAATGATTGAGACAACCAAGAATGATCTCAAGAAGGCCTTTGATATGACAAATCTTGGGCTACTTCACTATTGCCTTGATTTAGAGGAATGGCAGACAAATCACCATATCTTTGTTTCCCAAAGAAAATATGCCAAGACATTGCTTGAGAAATTCAAAATTATGGATTCCAAATCCATTTCTACACCTATAGAATCAGGTTTGCAGTTATCTACATCTGATATATCTCCTCGAGTGAATGAAACTCTTTATCGTCAAATGATTGGAGATTTGATTTACCTAACATTTACTAGACTAGATATCATTTTTTTTGTTAAGTATCTTTCACGATTCATGCAAGAACCAAAGAAATATCATTGGCTAGCAAAATAAAGGGTCTTAAGGTATCTACATGGTACAATGGATCATGGTTTGGAATATAAAAAATAATTATCAATTCTTCTTAACTGGGTACATAGATGTAGATAATGCAGGTTCTATTGATGATAGGAAATCCCATTTCTGGATTTTTTTATCTTCCTTGGATCAGGTCCTATTTCTTCAGGAAGTAATAAGTAAGCCATAGTTTCTCATTCCTCAATAGAGGCAAAATATCCAACATCAAGTGCAACAATTTGTGAGGCAGTTTGGCTACGTCACATATTAGAAGGGTTGGAGATACCTCAAAACCAGCCTATTGTCCTCTACTGTGATAATTAGAGTGTTCTCAAGCTTGTTCGTAATCTAGTGTTTCATGAATGGAAAAAGCATATTGAAGTTTACTGTCACTTCATTTGAGAACATGTTCAACAAAACAACATCCAACTCCAATTCTGCTCAACTCTAGAACAATGTGTAGATATCTTCACAAAGCCTCTTGCATGTGTGAAGTTTGAAACATTTCAGGGTCCTCTTATTAGTACTTTAAAACAATGATGTAATAAGGGGGGAATGTTGGAATATTCCATCATTGTCCACTCATGCATAGTTTATTTTCATTTGTTATTGTCTTGTAGTGTGTTTAGGAACTGAGTTGGTAATTTGTTATACCTACCACTGTTGACAAACACACAGGTTATCTCCTATCTTCTTGTATAAATAGATGACTATAATGTAAAGGAGATCAATTTGATTGCTCTACAAAATCTATTAAATATACACCACTTTCTCATAAAATAACCTTAGCAAGGTAGTTTGACAAGGATGAACAACTTCCAAATATTCTTTTTCATTGCCATACAAACTATAGTTACAAAAAATGTCAACCCCTTGATTGCTTGCATGAAGTAATTGAAGACCATGAGTTGGTAAATGATCCATCATGGAGTGTTCATTTTTTTAATTTTGTACCCATGTTTTTTGGGTATGATATTATTTTTAAGAAATAAATGATTCATTTGTTATTTGGTGAGTTGTGTAGGGCCTTTCAAATGAGGTGATCATTTGCACTTGTAAAATGAAGAAATTTAATGATTAGGTATTTGGGTTTGGTTTTATTTGCCATCATTTGCATGTACTTCTCAAATCCTAGATCTCAATGAAGTAGGGCTAACGGAAAACCATTTATCTCCATTTATGATACTCACAATGGGTTACAAGGTTATTGCAAGTTCTTGAAAGTTTGGTCTTTGTTTAAAAGTTGTTTGACATATATGAGTAGAACATGACTAAGAAATTGATTCAAGTAGTGCATAATGCTACTATTTGTGTAGGGAACACAAAACTTTAAAGTGTTCAAAATGCTACCCTAGTGTTGCAAAAGGGTGTCTCAGCCTTGCATTCCTAATGTTCATTTAATATATTTTGTATGCACTTGCTATTTTTATAACATACATAACTAATTTAAACCATAAATGATATTAATTAATTCAAATCTTTCCATTTCAGTTGACTATCGAATCTCATATAAGAAAGTTGACATCATAATATCAAATTAGAACAATTTAAGCTTATTATCTTAATCCAAATACTCTATTACTAAAAATCCTTTACAAGTCCATTACAAAGGTTGTTATCATTAGGTTATATTTAAAAAAAACAACCTTTATAATATATGAGACTCATATTGTCTCATTGATAAATCATCAATAGTTTCAAAACTTAATAAATTAAATAATATAATTTTGATAATACATCAAACTTGTTTCTTCTCTGAATTTGATCTAGGAGAGAGAATTGGATCATGGTGCTTTAACCACCAATCAAAAATCTTGTTAGGAATCTCTATATTTTTCCATGTAGATAAAACCCATCCCTCACATAGAGGTAATAGAAAAATAGAGTCATCTAGAATGTAGAGAATCATGTACAACTATTTTCTACTTAGCACATACATGATTACTTACATACAAACTTAGAAAATATATGGATAGTGTAGGAAACAAAAAAAATTATTTAAGAAAATATTTTATGACACTTTGGCCAAATATTTCTATACCTTATGCACTACAGTTCACTTCCCAAGTAATTAAATTACAATACAAATAATTAACTACCTCTATAATTTGAGAAAAATCTGAGAAGAATCCTAAGTTAAAGTCCAAATTTGGCAAATTAAGCTTCAAGTGAACCAGTTGTTAAGTAAAAGCGTCTTCATACTGCACAAGCTCCAAGGTCCCAGTTTTGATCTTACTGCTACAATTCGGTTTGGATTTTGTTGTTCAATGTTGTTGTTCCAGTTTGCTACAACTGGAACGTAACATACTTAATCATTGATGCTAAGTCTATTGTTGTTTATGTAATTTTTGATGCTATTTTGTAAGTTTGCTACTACTAGTGATTGTTTTTGGCCATTATGACTTGATCAACTTCTTCGTAGTTTATAACTACAGTTTTGATCTTGCTGCTACAATTCAGTTTGGATTTTGTTGTTCAATGTTGTTGTTCTAGTTTGCTATAGCTGGAACATAACATACTTAATCATTGATGCTAAGTCTATTGTTGTTTATGTAATTTTTGATGCTACTTTGTAATTTTTCTACTATTGGTGATTGTTTTTGGTCATTATGACTTGATTAGCTTCTCTGTAGTTTATAACTGCATTTTATTCTTTGTATCTTGCATTTTTTTCAATAGAAAAAAATTAACTACCTCTAAGTGAAAAATTGGTACAACGCCTATTAATCATCCAAAACACTAATATTTATTCATCAAATAAAATATGTAAATCACTTCTACCCATTAAATGCAATCAAATCATTAAAAAATGACTTCTTTAAATAGTTATTCTTATAACTTGGAATTTAATTTTGCCTAATAATGGGCCAGAATGATAACTTGTGTCTTATTTAGTAATGATGGTAAGAGTGTATGATGAGGCATGTGAATGAATGAATGAATTCAAAGGAATTTTAATGACGTCCATGATACCAAGTAGCCTAAGGGACTAAGGAACGCAACCTAAACACATTTTTAGGTTCCTTTCGATGTCGTCTCTTCTATTAGGCATCTTGACCAAGAAACTCGTTGTTTTGTGGAGTCTCACCTCCTCAAAAATCCCATTCAAACTACCCTCCTTCAAAATGTTTTTGAACTAAATACGAATATCTTCATATGCTACATAATCAAAGATGATGTGTCGTTCTGTTTCAACCAACCCTTTATTGCAGAAAATGCAAATTATTTTATCCCATTCCTCCTTGGGGACCACCCATTCGCTTGTCCCACATTGAAGATGATGAGAGTTGGTCCTCAATTATGCAATTAAAATTTTAGCTTTACCTTTAATCACAACCTTGAAATAAGCCTTTTCATCATGTTCCTCTGTGGGGTTGAACTCTTTGACATAGTGCACTTTTTTACGACCAATTTGCTTTGTCCACATGATATTCCTGAATTTTTTTAACACAATTTATTTTCTTCATTAGTGTTAGGAAAATCCTATAGATTAATGTCTCACTTGCTCATCCATTTGATGTTTTGTTTCATCCAAGTCTTTTTCCTACACTCTAATTCTTCCTTCACAACCATCTTGGGTTAGTGATGCTTATCCTTGCTATCCACCTTTTTTAAATAACTTAACAAACAAATTATTGCAGATGCCTCCATTGGGAACATACCCGCTTCAACCAAAAGGATCTCATAGGAGATTGCTTATTTGACTTTGAGACTACTAGTAATTAAATGTTTTTGGATTCTTTCAACTTGCCTGCACTTGTGGGTTGACATGTCATTCCCCTAAACCTTGTAGCCATGGAAGACAACCGACACAACCAACAAACCAAAAAATATTTTATTGGTTTTCCAATCCCATAATTTCGCTTTCCTACACCTATTTAGGAGTAGGAAAGAAGCTCTTTTCCCACCTTGAATCCTTTTTACCCTACAAGTCACCCAATTGAGCTTATTGTGAAAATCAATTCCTAAGTACTCGTACTCTTCCACTATTTCCAATGAACTTCCTTCAAAGATAAAGTTAAATTGTTGCTTCTTCCTTTTCAAAGAAAAAATCATGATTTTGGTCTTGTTAGTGGTAACTTGCATCCCGACCTCATGCCAAAAGTGCTCTTGAGCCACCAAGTGCTCTTTCAAGCCATGTGCAATTCTTGCAATCATAATAAGATCATTTGCATACAAAAGCAACTTCACCACATAACCACCAATTGGATTCTCATCTCCAATAGACTTGTTTAACCAATCTATAGTGCCCCTCCATGTTTCAACATTTATGATGCTTATGTTAGATGCTAGTGGAATTATTTTGTGTTTCAGGTACTCTTTGCTTGTGGTTACGACATTCTATAATGACACTTTTTCAACATGTTACTATGTTAGATGATGTATTAGGATATTAGCATACTAATCCTTGTTGATGATTTTATGCATAAATGATCTAAGGGGCACTAATGCTCTATGATTATGATAACCCATGTTTAATGATTTTATTTAAGGATATTTGGTGAAGTACTAATGTTTAATAATGATATGCTTAAATCATTATCATGACTATGTGTGATGCAAAATGTTGACTAGTCTTTGATTATTTTGATGATGAATATGACATATTTATGAATATACTAGAAATATAATGTGTTATCTTATTTTGGAATGGTTTACGATTATTGATGTTACACGAGATGTTATTTGATATATTATATGATGTTTTTAAATGTTATTTAGGTGTGAAGGGAAGGATGTCATATTTCTCACTTGTGAGAACCTTACGATGTTTTGATTTCCTTTCACTAGGTATGTGATGATTATATATATGTGCAAAGATGTTTTGTATGCTACAAGTTCCAGGTACTAGGCATCAACTCCACCTAAATTGGCAGGTTTGAGCGTGCCTCGAGTCCCAATGGATTTGTTGATCAGAGATAGCACTTGGTCCCCTAACCTAGCCATCATCCTTGAAGAGTATGAGTATTCGGTCTTGCACCTCGTTAGTGTTGTCAATATGGTTGGTTTGGTCAGTCAATGTTGTTTGTGGCCTTGCTTTTTGACCTTGCATAGTGGTTAGGTATTGATTGGCTTTTGGTTATTTGATTTAGAATTGTTTGATAAATGCTTTTGATTAATTGTTGCATTAAAATAAAATTATTAAGGTAAAAGGTATTTTTGATAGGTAAATATAAATGCTTATATTTAATCGTAGTTATGATAAAATGAATTATTAACGTAATGCTAAAGTAAATAAATAAAATATTATTAAGTTGAGCTATAAAGTTAATTATTAAATGTGAATAAATTAGAGTATGTTTGGATAAATAAATATAGAAGTAATCATAATAAATAATAAAATAATATGATAAATCAAAAGGCTTTTAATTAATTAAAAATTTATTATTGCGAGAAGGAAAGGGCTAATTTAATAAATTTAAAGTTAATTATTAATTGTGAAAATTGATTGGTTTTCCCTGGAAAATGAACAGTCTCCCTCTTTCTGTAAATATTGTTTTGATGGGAGATTTTTCATTCCGGTTTTGGTTGAAAGAGTAATTTGTCTGCAAAATTTTGAATACTATTGATTTTGAATTGGGATTTTGGAAAAATTGATTTGGGGGTTTGGAAAAATTGGATTTGCAAGTTGGAAATTTAAAGCTCGACATCGAATCTCTAGCCTTTCCAAGCGATTGGATCCAGGTTGGAATTTAATTCCTCAATTGCACTATTCTTCTGAATTTTATCTCTGTTTTGAAATGAGTGCTTGATTGTTGATGCTATATAGAAACAAAATATTCTTTAGTTAATTTATTTTCTAATTGAAATGATTAATAAATGTAATTTTTGAAGATTTCTAAAACCCTTTCTGTAAATCGATTTGTGCATAATCTATAAATTTGTGTAGCCGTGAAATCCCATCTCCTTTTGGGTATTATATTTATTTCATTTCTCTCTCTATGCCTTCTCAATTCAATTGCATACAATGTTTAGGGCAATGCAACTGCAACATTTGACAAATCTTCTATTCTTTATTCCTGGCATAACTTTTGTTTCCTTCATCACTTGTCTTCCGCATTTTATCATATTCTGTAGCTTTTTCCTTGCATGCTTGGTTGACGATTTTCTCTTTCCAATTGCAATTTTACAAATATCTTAAGCCTTTACACAAATTTATTTTTGTGTATACCTAGTAGTATTGTCGTTGTTGCAAGTTTCTTGAACCCTATCATCATTTGTTTGGGCGCATCAAATATTATTTCCTCCTTGAGACATAATTTTCTTTAGTTGTTTACTTTATTTCATGGCGCTGACCCAGCCATGGTTGGAAGTCGGATGCCTTCTCTACCTCTGCACTTTTGCTGCCTCGACAGTGATTTAGAGTTTACTCTTCATTTTTATTAGTAGATATTAATCATAGCAAGTCATTTCCTACGTGTTTCATTAAGACTGAATATTGCAATTTATATTAGATTCGTTGTGTTTCGAATTCGATGTATACTCTTCATATTTGGCATTCGATGGATATGTTTTAAGTTTAGAGTTTGCTAAATGTGCTTTATGATGATATTCGATGCATACAATATGATTGAAATTTGATTATTGTGCATTAGTCAATGGAAATCTATGGAGTATGGAATTTGATACACACTGTATATTTTGTTCTCCTATTGAAAGTTATACTTTATGCTTGGTGATTGATGCTTTGTGTTGCGACTTCCTTTTTGATGGCTATGGTATGGGCTTATTCGATGCTCTGCATATTTGATATATACTGTATGTTGTGAATTATTTTCATGCATTGTATATATTGGATATTATGTTATGCGTTCCCTTCCTACATTTTATATTGGGTATTCATTATGTTTGGTATTACATCTGATATACTATAGTTGGTATTCAATGAATGTATATTATGTTTGGTGTTTGATGCGTTATGTTTAATATTTGATTTATATGTGTGTGTGTGTGTTTATGTATGTATGTATATGTTTGTCCTATTATAATTTGAAAGATTTTATTGAATTGAAAACACAATTCTGTCTGTAATAAAAATATATATACACACACATGCACTACACAAACACATATTGGTATATATATCATGATCATAGTAAAAGAATATTTCTTCCTATGTAATTAATTGATTATGTAGATAAGTGAAATGGGTAATTAAGTAGAGAAGATTAATTTACTTGTATTTAGATAATTGAAGGTTTTGTTCAATGAATTAGATTATCCTTTCGTTAAATAATGAATGTTGATTTCCTTTATAATTATTTAATAGTTGAATTGTAAATTCATCATTTAATTAGATACTAAGAATAATTGTTATTGTGGTAAATGTCCCAAATAGGTGAATTATAAGGTTAAGTTAAAGAGTAATATGAAATGTGGAAACAATGTATTTCGTGGTTGTATTACTGGATTGTTTGCTTGTATTGAATATTGTGTTGATTATTGTAAATTGGGGTGATTTTGGTTATTGTTAAAAGTGAGAGTCATTTGTGCAAAGTGGTTAAGTGGCTTCTAGAGACTTGGGAGGGAGTATTTTTGTATATATGCGTGATCAAGAATAAACGTGGTCCCAAAAATGAGCAGCAACACAAAACATGCAAGAAACCATCTAAACACCTAACACCTCAAGATTGGGCTAAAAGTTAAACCTAACAAAATAGATATAATGATAATACCTTGTTAAGCTGCTCCTTTGGTTGGCCCTTCAATTGTTGACGTGATATATGCTCCTCTTGATGGCAAAAGATGTATGAATGAGATGCAATATAGATGGAAAATAGATGAGGATGCTATGTTGTATGCAAGCAAATGAGAATTCTAACTAAATATGACTCAAATTAAAATTTTGCGAGAGTTTGGTTAGCACAATGATCTCCCCCCTAAATGAGAGAAAATAGGGGGTATTTATAAAGAAAGTTGAATTCTCTGAAGAATTCAACAGTTGAGATTAAACCAACAAGGCCAAGATAAAAGGACTATGGTGAATTGAGAACTCACAAACCTTCACATCTTGACATGTGGACTGTGAAATAACTTAAAAATGGTGATGTGTAAATGAGGTGGAAGAAGGACAAGTACTTTACAAATACCTTGGGGAATGAAAAGATTTCCTCAAAAAAGAACTTCTTGTCCCCAGGTGGAAATGAAAGTGACTTTTGAAGAATTTTAAAATTCTTCAAAAATCTCCATGGGAAAAGGGAAAGTAGTTGGATAAATAAATGTGAATTAAAAATTCAAATACTTGCAAGAATCTCATGGACAAAACAAAGTTCCAAAAAGGAAGTCTTTGTTGACATGTGACTTGATGTGACAAGTCAAAAGATTCTAGAAGATGCACGAGAAGAGGAGATTCTAGGAGGAATAAATATGAATTTGAAATTCACATGGGAAAGAGGGTAAATACTAAGAAAGACAAATGAAAAGGTTGACTACAAAGACATGCTAAACTTGGCTAATGACATTGATTAAGGTTGTGCAAACACATGATTAAAATAATTAACTAAAGATTAAAAAGAAGTGGAAAATGTTGGAGGATGTGACACATCTTAACCATAAATTAATTAAATTAATTATGATTAGAAGAGGGTTAGATGGTTGAGAACAATTAGAGACCCACTTGCAAAAGTTGGAGGATGTGACAATGAGAGAGGAAATTTTTTTTGGCTTAAATTCAAAGAGGTTACATGACTAAATTAAATAAAGTGGTATATTTATTTAATTTAGAGAGGAAATAAGGTAAAAATATTTAATTATTAAATTAAATACTTTAGGAACCTTATGCAAATGATGAAATATTAATTAAATGAATGATTTAATTAATACTGACAAAGTAGACGAGTAAATGGATGAATAAGGAGACAACTTTGACCATATGGAAGTAGTCAAATTTGGATGTTTACATTTTTCCCTTTTTTGAAATACTGTTAGGATAATAGGTTTCAAAAAAAATAAAATGCAGATGACTATAGAAAAAACAACCAAAAAAGAGATGCCCTAGCATAAGGGAGACCAGATGAGCTGCCCAAATAGAAAGAAACAAAAGGAGATGCCCCAGTCTCGTGAGAGAAGACTCATGATGGAGGAATGTAAGAGAATGGTAGGGTATACCCCCTCGAGAAGGCGGATGGGGAAGAAAAAGGGGCCTTGAGAAACTTCTCGAAAGTATAAAGTGGTATATGTCATTGGAAAGAACATGAAAAACCAAGAAGATTAGCTTTTGAACAAAGTCAAACAGAGGCTTTGTGTGAAAATGGTGGCCTTGAGAAGATAGAGGATGGGAGAATTAGTTGGAGGGAAAAAATTGTTTAATAAAGGGAAGAAATTCTCTTCATTTAAAAAGGTAAAAAAAGGGGGGGAATGTTTATATAAGGTAATTGTAGGTATTACCTCTCCTCATTTGAACAGTAGTTAGTTGAGGAAGGATGAGAAGAGGAGAGAAGGAGAGCAGTAGAGGATAGGATGTCAAAGTACGACATCGACATTATCCACCAGGCGGACGAGGTGTGACAGTTCTTCAGTGAGTGTGTTGTTCCATGCTAGGTTAGCCCTAAACCCAACTTTGTGATTTTTTCCATTTTGTTTGAGTTTTAGAAAATTTGAAATATGCATTTTGTTGGGGGGGAAGGGAGGAAAAACCAAGATTTTTTTTACATTTTTTTATTTTATTGTATTTTTGCAAGTATGGTTACCAAGCGGACTTAGGTGTAAAACCTCCTCAAATGCATGATATTGATAGGCTCTTCTAGGGGTTCTCCTTCAAAGGTAGCAAGTCTGTATGCCCCAGATCCATATTTAGTGGTTATGATATAAGTACCCAACCAGTTTGCTTCAAAATTTCCTTTCTTATCACAGTCCTACTAAGTACGCTGGTTCTCTTTAAGGAAAAGATCACCAAACTAGAATTGTCGAGGGTGAACCTTCTTGTTGTAGTTACACTTGAGGCAGTTTTGGTAAGCTTGCAGATGATCATAGACTTTGATTTATCTTTCATCAAGTAATTCTAGTTGTGCAAGCCATGCGACATGAGCATCTTCCTCATTGGTAATGTTCTTCAAAAAAATCCTTGATGATGGGATCTCAATTTCGATTGGCAAGATGGCTTCAACACCATACACTAAAGAATAGGGGTTGGCACTTGTAGGGGTACAGATGGAGGTGCGATATGCCTAGAGAGCGAGATGAATATGGAGGTACCAATCTTGACCAGTGTTATTAACAACCTTCTTGAGGATGCAAATAAGGGTCTTGTTGGTAGCTTTTTCCTGACCATTACCCTAAGGGTAATAAGGCATTGACCAATGATGTTGGATATGAAAGGTGTCACAGAGGTGTTTCATGGCCTGGTTTTTGGAAGGCTTTCCATTATCTGAGAGGATGGTGGATGGAATACCATATCTGCAAAGAATATGGTAAAGGATGAATTTTGAAATTTGAGTACTGGTGATTTGTGAGAGTGGCATTGCTTCCACCCACTTGGTAAAGTACTCAATAGCAGTAATTATGAATGCATGGTTGTCAGAAGATAGTGGGTAAATCTTTCCAATCAAGTTGAAACCCCACTGAGAGAAGGGCCACAGTGCGAGAAGAGGCTGAAGGTCTTGTGTCAGGGCATGAATCAAATTTGCATGTTGTTGCAGGGAAGACATTTTTTCACGAATTCACAAGCATCATGTTTTAATGTAGGCCAATAATATCCAGCTCGGAGAATCCTTTTGGCCAAGGCCATACCATTTGAATGGGCCCCACAAACACCACCATGTACCTCTATTAGTGCAGTATGGGCTTCAGTCTCATCCAAACACCTAAGGAGGGTTCCATCATACCCACTATGATAAAGCATATCACCAACGATGATGTATTGAGTTGAACGTTGAAAAAAGGATTTTTGTTGGTTTAATGTGAGGTCTAGGGGTAGAATATTATCATGTAGATAAGTATATATGTCTTGGTACCATGGGGAAGTGGGACCTACAATGTCACACACCATGTCAGTCTCAGGGATATCATATGTTGGGATTAAAAGTTGTTCCACAAGGAACTCGCATTATGTTTGATCTTTGGGCATGTCAATCAGGGAGGCAATAGTAGCCATAGCATCAGTTGCTTTGTTTTGTACCCTAGGAGTTTGGTCAAATTGTATGAAGGTGAAATATTTCTTGAAGTCATCCACCATGCATTTGTAGGGTAACAACTTGTCATATTTTGTTAAGAATTCATCATTAACTTGCTTAATGACTAACAATGAATCACCAAAGACTCTCAAGTGAGTTATGTGCCACTGCTTTGCAATTCAGAGACCTGTGTGGAGGGCTTCGTACTCAACTATGTTGTTGGTACACGGGAATGCTATCCCAAATGATTTTGGGATGTAGTCACCATGAGGGGTAACAAACAAAATTCTTGCTCCTGATCCATTATGAGTATATAAGCCATCAAAATACAATTTCCAAACAAGTGCTTTTGTTATTGTGAACATTTCTTCATTTGGAAATTCAGTGACCAAAGGGTAAGCATCCACTAGGGGTGCCTCGGTCAACTGGTCAGCTATGACTTGTCCTTTTATGTCTTTGCGATCCACATACTCTACATCAAATTCACTTAGGAGCATGACCCACTTAGCCATACGATCGGTTAAAGTGGTTCTGGATAATAGATACTTTAGTGGATCAATTTTTGCTATTAATTGGACTAGATGGCTAAGCATGTAATGTAAGAGTTTTTGTGTACTAAAGACCACTGCAAGGCAGGCTTTGTCCATGGGTGAATAGTTTAATTCATAGCTGACTAGTGTTTGACTAATGTAGTAGATTGCTCTTTCTTTTGAGGACTCATCATGTTGTGTCAATAATGCCCCCAGTGCGACCGAAGTGGCAAATATGTAAAACAGGAGGGGTTTTCTTGGGATAGGTGGCATCAAGATTAGTGGATGAGCCAAGTACTCCTTGATTTTATTGAAACCTAGCTGACACTTTTGGTTCCATTTAAAGGTGGAGTCTTTTTTAGAAGATGGGTGAATGACTGACACTTATTTGCAAGTTGGGCTATGAACTGACAGATGGATTGCAACTTTCCTTGGAGAGTTCTTAATTGTTTCAGATTACGCGGGGAAGGCATATCTATAATAGCTTTCACCTTGGTGGGATCAACCTCAATGCCTCTTCAGGAGACTATGAAACCCAACAATTTCCTTGATGTAACACCGAAGACACACATTTTTGGATTTAGTCTTAACTTTTATTGTTCTAACCGCTCAAAAAAAAATTTCAGGATGGTAGGGTGCTCTTCTCTAGTTCTAGATTTTCCCAGCAAGTCATCAATATAATCTTCCATGATAATATGGAGGAGGTTATGGAAGATGACAATCATTGCTTTCTGATATGTTGCCCCTACATTCTTGAGACCAAAGGGCATAACATTGTAGCAAAAAGTACCCCAAGGTGTTGTAAAATCGGTCTTGTGTTGGTCTTCAAGTGCAATTAAGATTTGATTGTAAACAAAGAATCCATCCATAAGGGACAACATCTCATGTCCTATCGTAAGGTTGATGAACATGTCAATATTGGGTAGCGGGAAGTCGTCCTTTGGACAGGCTTTGTTAAGATCCCAGAAGTTTGTGCAAATTTGAATGTCTCTGTTTGGTTTGGAAACAAGCACTATGTTGGAGATCCAATTAGAGTAGTCAATGGGTTTGATAAAACTGATATCCAGTAATTTCTCCAATTCCTTCTTTACCAATAATGCTACTTATGGATGCATTTTTCAGAGCTTCTATTTAATAGGCTTGGCATATGGATGAACATCCAGATGATGAACTACTAAAGTAGGGTTTAAGCCTGGCATATTTGAGTATGACCAAGCAAAATTAATGATACCATCTTTGAGTAGCTAAATGATGACTGAATATTCTTGCTCTGATAGTGGTTTCGCTACATATGTGATCTTAGGGTTTTTAGTAGTACCTAGGTTAACTTCTTGAGTTTCTTCAATTAGGATGGATGACCGTGTGGATAATTGAGTTCCCACAAGGGGAAGATGAACGTATCCATCCTCCAGCGCCTCTTTGAGGTTTTCACTATCGAATGCGTCGTTTATTTTTACTTTTTCCAGGTCAGGAAGTGCCTCAGGGAGGTTTTCACTAGATGATCATTTTTTATTTTTCTTGTTTTTATTTCTGTGACTGGAGCATTCATCCTCCCCCAATCCCATGAGGTTGACATATGTATCCAGGGAGACATTAGCAGGTGTGCTATCTCATAGGTCCCAATCAATGAGTTTGGGATGGCGAAGAGAAAGGTTGATGGTAAAGATGGATAAACAGTCAAACATGGATGATAGGTCTGTGTGATCAACATAATCGTACACATGTATAATGGATTCTTCCTCGGGTATGTCTTCCAAGGGACCATTGTCCACAATAACACTATTGGAGGTATTAGATGATGTTGTGGGGTCTTTATGATTTTTGTCATATCTGAAGCCTATATTCCGCAAAAGCTTTGATACATCTATAGGTTGCAATTGTCCCTGTTCTTCTTTACCTCGGACCCCGCCTTCGTAGTTATGCTTTTTTGCGAACTTAGCTGACCAAGGGTATACTTCTTGAAAGTATTCCTTTAGAGGAGGATCTGGTTGGGGTTCTTCATGGTATACTCACTGACTGATATCCTCTTCTGGTGCATCTATCTTTAAACTAGGAGACCGAAAAGTGGTAGTGGGGATGTTTTTAGCACTAAAGGTGATGGTCTTGTCTTCTTTTGGTGTAGATTGTGAAGGTTGGTCATACGTGTGTGGTGACAATGGCATGGTTGCCACATTTAGAGTTATATGCATTTCATATTTACCACACCCCTTGTTGATGATCTGGACTTTAGTGATGGTAGGATTGGTGGTGAGAGATTGAGTGGCTGTCATGGTGGATGATGGATTGGAGGATGATGACCGAGATGCCCCCATTTCAACCCCAAGGCAGTAATGCAAATGGGGAAATGATGCTTCTAGAGCACGACAATATTCAATGGTTGTGGGTCGGCATAAATGGTGATCTCTTGTCCATTAACCAAGAACTTTAGGCATTGATGGTACATGGAGGGGATGGCTTGCATGACATGGAGCCATGGGTGACTGAGGAGGAGATTATATGGTAATTCCATATCAAGAACATGATAGGTAGTGTTTTGAACCACAAGTCCAACCTGGATAAGCAGACTAATAATCCCTTCAGAATTTCTTTTTGCATTATCATAAGCCTTGATCATGATGATTTGATTACTCAAATCCACTTGAGTATACCCTACTTGTTTTATGAACTTCAGAGTGCATAGATTGAGGGTAAAGCCATTATCTACCAAGACCCTTTTTATTTTATGATGAACCAGGACTTCAATGTGTAAGGGACGATTGTGATTGGCATCAATATTTGGCATGTCATTTTGGTTGAAGTGTAGCTAGTAAGATAACACTAGGTGTCCTACTAAAGCTTGGAACCGTGTGGGATTATTGTCATTAGGTACGTGAGTTTCTTGTAAAGCTCTATTGAGTATTTTCTGATTCACAAGAGAAGACTTAAGCAAATCCAAGATTAATATTTGAGCAAGGGTCTTTCCTAAGTGATCAAGAATGTTGTACTGAGAGTTTACCGGATTTGGTTGGGTGGGTGTGGAGGCTGTAAGGACAGTAATGTGGGATCGTCGGGTAGCAACGACACATCGAGGATATTTAGCTTTAACATGTATCATAGACTCACGGGGTTCTACCCACTTAATGTAATGGACAATGCCATCATAATTGAGGGGTGCATTCTTATAGCTTATGTTATTTGTGTTGTTGTTTTGGGAATTGTTGTTGGAGGTGCTTGCACCTTGATTATGGTTAGGGAAGGCATTTTGATATATCTGCAATTGAGCATTGGATGATGAAGCTTGACTAGTGTTGACTTTGATATCTCCTCGATCAATAAGATCTTGGACATAGCTTTTGAAACCTTGACACTTATTCATAGTGTGCCCTTTAATCTTATGGAATTCACAATATTCATTCTCCCTAAACTAGGCTAGTTTGGGCGTAGATTCATCAAATGGTTTGGTGACATGATATGTGATCAGATAGTTGACCTATAACAACTTATTGAATATGACACTCAAGGGTTCTCCTAATTGAGTATACTGGTGTTTGTCGTTCCCTTGATTGTTCTGGTTTGATTGTTGAGGAGGATGAGATGCCCCCTGTGGCATGAATATGGCATTAGGTATAGATGGTTGTTGCCTTTGGGATGTATTGGCCACTTGAACATGTTTAGTGTCAAAGACACCATCATTCACTGCATTTTTATTCTTGTTCCAAAAGCGTGACTTATCGATGGATGGCCTTACTTTGTCATGGTTATGTATCTTAATGTTCCCTTTGGCAATAAGGGTGCGTTCAAGGATGGGTCCTTTTTCCACTATTTCAGCGAAATTGGTGACATAGTGTAACCTAAAATTATGAGCCATGTCGGGATGTGAGTTCTCCACAAAGAGGGTGACCATGTCTTTCTCCTTAATAGGGGTTTTCATTCAACTTGCCAACGCACGCCACCTTTGGAGGTAGCTGATAGAGGTTTCACCATCACGTTGCTTCTCCTTAAGAAGGTCCAAGGTATTAGTGTCTTTTTCTAGATTGAAGAAGTAAGAAACAAATTTTTCTGAAAGATCTGCGAAGGATTTGATGGACCCCCATTCTAGACCCATAAACCAATCCAAGGCGTATCTCGTCAGGCTTCATGGGAATAGGCACAAGAGGTAATTGTCATTGTGCATAACCTCCTGACACTGGGAGTAGAACTCTTGCAGGTGGGCTTTAGGATCCCTATTTCCCTTATATATGTCAAAATTTGGTATCTCAAAGTGCTTTGAGAAGGGAATTGGTGAGATGGATGGATCGAACGAATAGGGATATATATCTTCAAATTTGAAAGATTGTTTACCAGTCCTGGCTTGGAGATCTTTCAAAGCAGCTTTGATTTCCAACAAATCTGCATTGACTGATGGCATAGGAGTCGAGGCAGACGGGTTGGATGGATATGGGTGGTAGGATGACGAAGGATCCTATTGAGATAGTGTCTGAAGGTTGATGTATGGATTTTGATAGTGAGATGATGATATCCCTTGCTGGTATGTCGAGGGAGTTTATTGGTACTGGGGTTGTTGTTGTGTGGTATAGTATGAATTTGTTTGATAAGAATGTGCAACAAAATGCTGAGGAGCTTGAATGTGGTGTTGTGGATTGGTATGTTGGTATTGAAGGTACTGTTGCGACTATTGGGAGGCCACATAGGGTGGTTGTTGTTGGAACTATTGTTGGTTATGATAGTAATAGTGTTGGGGAGATTGCTGATGTGATGTCGACTGTTAGGTGGGCCGAGATGGGATGTTGTGTTGTGGTTGAACTTATGGACATAAAATGGATGCGAGGAACGGGATATGGTTTGGACGAGAGGTGGGGATGGATTGCCTTACGATTGGTGTGGTGATTGTTATGAAGAAATTAAAAGATTATGCGAGGATTGTTGTTGACAAAGCAGCTAAGATAATGTAGAGGCGTTCTGCAAAGGAGGTTGTTGGGTAGCAATAGGAACATTTGGTTGGGATGTACCTTGATGAGGTAATTGAGGTGGTATGTTAGATTAGGGAGGCTGTTGAGATATGTACAAAGGCGGTGGTAGATTTGTGTCCCCAAGAGGTGGAGGAAATGTGGTAAAAAGGTTTCCCCCAACATTGACTAGAGGTTGACTTGAAAGGGGTGGTGCTGTCAACATTAATGGAGGAGGTTGTGAAACATTTTGCAGTATGTCGTAGGCGAAAGGATTATTGGGATCAGATACTTGAGGAACCCCCATGACTGAGATTGTGGCGTGTGGGGGATTGTTAACATGATAAAGAACAACGTTGCTGAATTTAGGTTGATGCCAACCCTCCACTAGAGGAACATTGGGGATGTATGAACTACCTGGTGCATTTTGTGAACCTTGGGGTATGTTAGATGTGAAACTGCTATAATTGGATAGGTCGACACCTGATGGAGGTTTGACACCTTTTTCAATTAGGTGGGCCAATATTTCTTCCCCATGTTTTTTGAATAGGTGATCTGTCATTTGCACATTAGTGGGGTTACTAAAATGTTCCTCAAGTGTGAGTTCAGGTTGATTGACCATGTTATCATCTCCAGGTGGCGATGTGTTTTGACCGTCAGTGTTGGACTATGATGATGTACTATTATGGGGATCTCGAGGGATATTGATATCGTTATTGGGATCTTGTGAGACATTTGTTGTGTTGTTGGGATCTAGAGGGATATTCGGTTGGGAATTTTGGGCTTGTTGCTCAGCCATTTTCCTTGTCTGTGACCGGGTTTGAATGGGCATGCAAGATGGCATAACGAACTAGGATGCTAGGATGATCTAGATTGATTTGATTAGATGATGGATTAGCCAACAAGGATGTGGCTTGATAGAATTGGATTGGATGATTGATAATAGATTTGATTTGATAAACTATCGATGGGATTGAGTTGGATTCATTGATGAAATGATTGGTAAAATCGGGTTGGACTGAATTGATCGATAAGACAATTAATGAGATAGGGGTTGGATTGGATTGGATTGATGACAAGATTGGATTGGATTGATAAGCAATTGACAAGACTAGTATGGTGAATGGGTTCTAAACCAAGTTTAGAAATTATCCTTGGTAACGTAAGGTGTTGATTGATCAATTAAGAGATGGATGTATGATGACGACGCCGAATCCAACTTGAGATGGAAGTGGATTGATAGGGTCAATAAGGATGACCGACTTAGGATGGATAACAATCCTAAGACGGTTTTGAAGGATGACGATTAGGCTCAGACACCTAGGTCAAATCAGATAACTACTTCAAACGAAGTTCAACGGAGTGGGAGAATGATTTCCAAAATGAGGGAAATGACAATCTAAAGTGGATGAGTATCCTTTCAGAACAAAAGAACGAGAGCCTGAAACAAGAGAACAACTATCAAGACAGATGGATGGAGTCCCAAATTGGGTAGATGAAAACTCAGAATAGAGAAATGACAACCTGTAACAGAGGAACGGTTATCATAATGGAAAAATAGTTATCAGAACGAAAGAACGACTATGGGTGAGTGGTGAAAGAATTAACATATACTTAGATTAGATAAACGATGACTCTGAATGGATAAATGGATGTTCGATTGGGGGAAATAGGCCTTTAGAATGGGGGGATGAATGCTTGGAACAGGTGAACAATCATTTAGGACGGTAAAGCAGGTGCTCAAAACAGTGAAACAAGAGTTTAGAATGATGAAATAGGGTGACACAACTAACTGTTCAAGGGTCAGGTCCACCCCTGGAGGTCAAGTACGCCCCTGCAAGAGGTTGGGTTCACCCCTATGGGTCAGGTTTGCTTGTCTGACTGAAGGTTGATCAATACTGAATGAAACAGGTTGAAAAAGGGGTTGGTTCAGAGGTTAGGTATGCCTATGCAAGAGGTCAAGTACACTTGTGGATTGAAGATCAATCAAAACTGATTGAAATAGGCTAAAAAGGGGTTGTTTCAGAGGTTAGGTACGCCTATGCACTGAAGATTGAACAAAACTGATTGAAACAGGTTGAAAAGGGGCTGGTTCAGAGGTTAGGTATGCCCCTGCAAGAGGTAAGGTTCACCCCTAGAAAAATTTGAACTTGTTTTTTGGACAAAAGACTAAGGAAAAGGACCCAAAACACAATAAACAACATTCATAGGATAAGGCTGATTCGACTAAACAAAAAATTACTGGTTTCGCACAAAGAAGACAATTTAGACAACACGATCCTAAGTCTAGTAGAAATGGGTATGGCCAATAGAGTCTTCTATTCTAGGATGAACATGGTTGCTAGGGAGTCCTCAATATACACTCGATACATGAGGCCCAAACCGTGAACACCAACCTATCACAAGCATGATTCGGGAACCTTAGTGAGATACTAAAGGCTTAGACCAACTTTTCACATCATCCCGACACTTCGCCCATTACGACGTGGTTGGATTGAGGTACAAATTTCACTCTCCCCCCTTTATATACCCCACTGGTACATGTTGGAATCGTCCCTTGGGGTGATGAAATCCCTAAGTAGGTCCTGCTAAGAAAAGCAAAAGAGGGTGACTCAAAGGACTTGGTAAGCTATGATTTCTCGTCACCTAGGATCGCCAAATGGTGCAAAGGGATTTGATACGTCAATAGCTTACCGAAAAAATGACAGTCAAGGTAAATTGACTTCCCCTAATTAATCTATGTTCCTAAATTAATGAAAAACGATAAATAACAACTGATAAAAGTTTCAAAATAGATAATCCTACAAGAAACTTGTTAGTGATTTTTCTTGTTTTCCTCCAAATGTTGATCAAATGCTTGCATAGACACAAAAAACACACATTAGGGGGTCAAAAACACTCAAAACAGTCAAAAATAGTGCCTAAATTTCACTTTTTACCTTTATGGAAAAAACTATTTTTGGTCAGGTTCGCCTGTCCGTTGGGTCAAGTTCACCCCTGAAGGTCAAGTACGCCTGTTTGATGGGTCGAGTTCACCCCTCTGCAACCTTCACCTATAAACAATAAAAAAATAGAAAACAAGAAAGAACATGACCCATCTGTGGGTCCTAGTTGGCGTGCTAGAAATGTGATCAAGAATAAATGTGGTCCCAGAAACGAGCAACAACACAAAACATGCAAGAAACCACCTAAACACCTAACACCTCAAAATTGGGCTAAAATTTAAACCTAACAAAATAGATAGAACAATAATACCTTGTTAAGTTGCTCCTTTGATTGGCCCTTCGATTGTTGACGTGATATATGCTCCTCTTGATGGCAAAAGATGTATGAATGAGATGCAATATGGACGAAAAATATACGATGATGCTATGTTGTATGCAAGAAAACGAGAATTCTAGCTAAATATGACTCAAATTAAAATTTTGCAAGAGTTTGGTTAGCACAATGATCTCCCCCCTAAATGAGAGAAAATAGGGGGTATTTATAAAGGAATTTGAATTCTTTGAAGAATTCAATAGTTGAGAATAAACCAACAAGGCCAAGATAAAAGGGCTATGGTGAGTTGATAACTCACAAACCCTCACGTCTTGACATGTGGAATGTGAGATGGCTTAGAAATGGTGATGTGTAAATGAGGTGGAAGGAGGGTACATGAGGTGGAAGAAGGACAAGTACTTTGCAAATACCTTGGAGAATGAGAAGATTTCCTCAAAAAAGAATTTCTTGTCCCCAAGTGGGAATGAAACTGACTTTTGAGGAATTTTAGAATTCTTCAAAAATCTCCATGGGAAAAGGGAAAGTAGTTGGAGAAATAAATGTGAATTAAAAATTCACATACTTGCAAGAATCTCATGGACAAGACAAGGTTCCAAAAAGGGATGTAAATGTTGTATGTGATGTTGGTATTGTTAGCAGTGTTGTGTTGGAGTCATGTATAACCCTTGTATATGTTAGCCCATTGTCTTCTTGACTGTCTGTATGGTGTGGGTCTTTGTGTTATCTCCTAGCATAGAGGGTGGACCTTAGGGTTCCACATGGTTGGGAGGTTGGTGCT
Organism: Sequoia sempervirens; assembly: GCA_007258455.2. Classification (NCBI taxonomy): domain Eukaryota; kingdom Viridiplantae; phylum Streptophyta; class Pinopsida; order Cupressales; family Cupressaceae; genus Sequoia; species Sequoia sempervirens. The sequence goes on along the minus strand of VDFB02086081.1, from coordinate 302,336,984 downwards.
TTTTCCTCCATTGGGCATTCTTGTTGCATGTTCATGTGCATGGAGATTGTTCTTGATATTATGGACTCTAGTTCTTGTTCTAGTTCAAGAAGACAACCGTATATGTATATGTATTGGGTGGTATTACTATGGTATCTCTTATTGTGATATGATGTATTCTTCCTGCATGTACTTAGGGAAGAATTGTTGTAAATATTGTAGCAATGTAACAAATATTGATGTACACTTCTTGTAATGGAAGATGATGTATCTTGCATATGTTAGTTGGTTAGAAATATCTTTATTCAATGTTGATTATCATGTGACATGTTATGAAAGTAATTAATGTAGAAGCATTTAATGTGATTTTTTTAAATGAACCTTGCATGTTAGATAACCCATGTCATCTGATAAGTTAATGAAATCATTTTAGCTATCTTGATTATTTAGCTTGTGAGTAGTGTAGTTGAGGAACCTTAGAGTAATTGGTTTAAATTATTATATCATGTAATCTATTGTTATTTCATTTATTTATTTTTCCCATTAATGTGGCATAGTTAGTGTTGTCCTTTAGGGTTCCTTGGCGGGGCATTACACAATCTTCCAATTTATAAATATATAAACCAAATAAAGTGTGGGAAAGAGGACACCCCTACTTGACCCCAATGTCACTACCAAAACACACAGACATGTCTTCTTTAGTTCTGATTTTAGCTCTACCCTACTCTTACAATTTATGAACAACCATCCTATACTCTTTGGAGACCTAAGCTCCTCCATTATGTTCCAAAGCTTGCCCCTAAGAATCGTATCAAAGGCTTTTTTGAAATCCACAAAGCAAAAAAATGGTTCACCATGCTGGATGCCTCAATTTTTTTCAGTGAAGTGCTTAAGAGTGATGAGAGAGTGTGGCAGGGGAAAACCATTAAGTCAAATGGATTTGGAAATTACTAAGTATTATCTCAAAGTTGGGGGAGGTTGGGGATTAGGACTTGTCTTCTTCTTTCTTTCTCTATGTGGGTTTGTTTTGCTATTAACAATGGGTTTCGATGGAGTAGGGGATGGCATGGCTATTGACGTAGGGAAGAGGGTGGTGGAGGGAAAGGTGGTGATTGATGGAGTTTGGAGGAGATAGACTAGAAAGAGGGGTAATTTCTAGATGCTTGGTGGAAAAATGAGAAGGAAGTACATTGCTAGGAAGCGACTAAAGAAAATCTCTAAAGAAGCAACCATGGTGGGGTTTGTTAATGGCTTGGAGGGAGAAATTAGAAACCTGATACTAAGGGATTGGTTGGGACGAATCCTGGACGAGGTGAAGGAAGTTGATGGAAAGGAAGGTGTGAATGTGTGTGAAGCTATGACTCATTTATTACTAGACACTAGTAGCTCTCGTAGGTGGTGTGTAAGGAAAGCTAGATGTGGAAACAACTCTCCTAACGCCAAAACCTCAGAGAAGAATGTAGATATAGTTTTAATTTTTAACAATTACAGTCCAATTAAGATGCACTTGAAACATATAATAGAAATAGAGTATTGACAATCACACAAGAACACCAGATATATGTGGGAAAACCCTTACGGGAGAAAAACCCACCACACCAAGAGAAATCACTTTGTATTACAGTAATAGAGATTACATACAAATGCCAGACTTATCTTTCTGGTGTCTATTTACAACAACATTCACCATGAACAAACTTGTACAGGAACTTCTGGTTACAGTCCTTACAGAACATAATTCATCCACTGATATAATTTGAACTGATACAACAATCTATTGAATCAACCAACCATCGAACTATCGAACCGTTGAGCATCTGCAACTGCAAACTATATTCATGGTGTTCCCTATCTGTCGAACTTCCTCATAGAACTATCACAATGGACTAACTTCCAACTAGTCAGATTTGACTTCTCCTATTGGTCCACGAGACTCCACATAGGATGGTCAAACCGGTCAAAAGAGATCACATTGTGTTGGCATCTTGGTGAGACACTAACAATGTCTCACCGATGCCACATAGACTTCATATCGACATCGCCAAGAGTTACATTGAGCTTACATGTGTTACACTGAAGCACCAAATAGTCGGCGAGACCTATCACTTTCGCCAGGAGATCATAGTGAGGTCCAAAAGTCTCATAGATGTGAGTTTACCATTCGGCCAGAGTATCGCTCTTCAGTGAGACCACATATCGATAATCAAAGTCATAGCGATCTCAACATTCCTATTGGCAAGACTTACCGCTCGCCAAGAGGTTTCATCGAGCAACATTAGGTTACACCAAAAGCATACAACTATCGGCAAGACCTATCACCTTCGCCAAGATGTTATGTCGAATACACACAAGTCATACCGAGCACCAAGTCACAGTCGACAAGACTTACATCCTTCGCCGAGAGATCATACCAAAATCCAAGACTTACCCTGAAAGCTCAAACATAAAACACTATCGGCGAGACATGTATCAATCGCTAAGACTTCTCACCGAGCCATCATGTTACACCGATGACTTCAATGCGTTATCCCATCGGTGAGACTTTCCTATCGATGAGAGCTCATAGCGAACCACTAAGACTCTCCCTGATATAAGATATTTAATTGAATGGCCTGTTGGCCAAAGATCTTCATGCGGTGAAAGGTTACAACGACTACTCTATGTCATAGCAATAGACTCCAAAATGAAAGCGGTCAACAATACTTCTGCAAGGTCATAGTGACCTATAAAAAATATGATGCTACCAATCTGCTAGACGGCCAGACATGAGAGCTGTCACACCGACTTTTCTCTAATGGAGGTTTCAGCTTGTGATGATTAAGGCACATATTTCCAACAATCTCCCACTTGATGAAGATCACATAGGCACCTCCAGAGCACAACATAACTTATTGAAAATCATGGGCACTAAGGCCCATTGAATTGACACACCACCTGAAATTGTCCGTACTCATTGGCTTCGTCAATGCATCTGCAACATTCTCCAGAGTATCAACCTTTTCCAAACTAACCTTTCCATCCTCTACCATATCTCGTACAAAGTGGTACTATACATCTATATGTTTCGTCCTGGCATGGAAAGTTGGATTCTTTGCCAGACAAATTGCACTTTGACTGTCACAAAAAATAGTTATTTCCCATGCATCAAAACCAATGTTTGAACACAAACGTTTCAACCAAAATGCTTCTTTACAAGCATGAGTAGCTGCCATGTATTCAGCCTCCGTAGTGGACAAAGTGACTATAGCTTGTCGCTTGCTCATCCAGCTCACTGCACCACCATTCATCATGAAAATGTTTCAACTGGTGGACCTCCTGCTGTCAATGTCCCCTGCCCAATTAGAATCCACATAGCCACGAATACTAAGAGTCCTTTGTGATTCAACCAAGTTCCCATGGTAACACAAAGCAAAATCTGAAGTGCCCTTCAAATATTTGAAAACTCTCTTTACAACATCCCAATGTGTTCTTCAAGGATTAGCCATAAACCGACTAAGAACTCCCACTGCTTGGGTAATGTCTGGCCTTGTACATACCATTGCATACATGAGACTGCCAACCGCACTAGCATAGGGTACACTGGTCATGTCCTCCATCTCAGTTGGAGATTTTGGACAGTCCTCAACAGATAGCTTCATTCCCTGTAAGACTGGAACCACTAGTTGTTTGCAATTATTCATACAAAATCTCTCAAGAACAATCCTGATATATTTACTTTGACTAAGCCAAAGCTTTCTATTCTTCCTATCCCTAGTTATCTCCATCCCCAAAATATACCTTGCTGCACAAGGATCTTTCATTTTGAACTTAGCAGACAACTGAGACTTAAGATCAAAAATCATTAGCTTACTATTGCCTGAACAACATATCATCAACATAAAGAGCAATAATAATCACTCGATCACTTTCAACTTTATAATATACACAATTATTAGATTTTGATCTCACAAATCCCAAAGACAATACAAAAGTATCAAATTTCTGGTACCACATTCTAGGTGACTGTTTTAACCCTTACATAGACTTCTTTAATTTGCATACTAGTTTTTCTTTACCTTTTTCAACAAAGTGCTCAGGCTGGGATATATAGATTTCTTCTTCAAGATCACCATGAAGAAATGTTGTCTTCACATCCATCTGTTCTACCTCTAAGTCATATGCTGCTGTAAGTGACAAAAGAAATCTGATAGATGTCAACTTTGCTGCAGGAGAAAATATTTTCCCATAATCAATTCCCTCTACCTGGGAATAACCCTTTGCAACCAATCTTGCCTTGTATTTTTCTATGCTGCATTCCAAACCAATCTTTTTCTTAAATACCCATTTGCAGCCCACAGGTTTTTTGCCTTCAGGCAAGGGCACCAAACTCCAAGTTTCATTCTTTTCTAATGATGCCATCTCTTCATTCATGGCTTCCAACTAAGAGTCTGAATCAGACATTCTAAATGCCTCTTTTATAGTCCTAGGCTCATCAGTGCTAGAAATCAAAGCATAGGCACAAGTAGAATTAATCAAAGAGAACCCATACCTATCCAGTTGTTTTCTTTCTCGGGTTGACCTCCTCAATGGCTGAGGCTCAGGTTCTTCTTCTTCAAAACTTTCAGAACTGCTTGAGCTCTCCTCAGTTTCAGGTATATTTTGAAATTTCAATTCCTCTTTCTTTGGAGTAGGAGGAATTAAAGCTACATCTTTGTTGTTTTCTGCCTTTGTCTCTAACTATAGATCCAAGGTGGAAGGTTTCATCTCATGAAAGATTACACTTCTGTTGTATACAACCTTCTCTGTATCTAGATTTCAAAGCTTGTATCCCTTTATGCCAGCACTATGGCCAATAAAAATACATTTGACATCCTTGTTCTCCAATTTAGATCTTTTCACATCCGACACATAAGCATATGCCTCACAGCCAAAAACATGAATATGTCTAAGAGAGGGCTTCTTACCAGACCACGCTTCCAAAGGTGTCTTCTCAACAAGAGTAGAATTAGGAGACCGATTAATCAAGTAACATGCAGTAGCAGTAGCCTCAGCCCAAAACTTCTCCTCCAAGCTAGCACTACTAAGCATACTTTGTGCTCTCTTCATCACTGTCCTATTGAACCTTTCTGCAACTCCATTCTACTATGGAGTGTAAAGTGTAGTCTTATTTCTTTTAATCCCATAGTTTTTACAGTATCTTTCAAATTCATCAGAACATAATTCACTGCCATTATCAGTCCTTAAGCATTTTATTTTTATACTAGTTTGATTTTCAACAAAGTTCTTAAATTCCTTAAATCGACTGAACACTTCCTATTTACTTTTCAACAAATAAACAAATGCTCTTCTTGAATAATCATCAATGAACGACACATAGTATCTTGATTTAGACAAAGAAGGAACATCCACTGGACCAAACACATCCGAGTGAATATAATCTAGCAAACCAGAAGATTTATGAGGAATAGAATAAAATGAAACACGGTGTTGCTTTCCATATATACAATGTTCACATAATTCAAATTCAAGATTACAATCTTCAAGCCCCTCAACCAGGTTTTTGTTCTTCAAAGTTTTTAAACCTTTTTATCCTGTGGCCTAACCTATGATGCCAAAGCATAGTCTTCTTTGCTAGAAGTTTTACTTCCATAGAGTTTACATAACTAGGGATGTTTCCCTCTTTACCTCCATGAATAGCTTTCAATGACTTTCCAGAGACATTGTTACATTGAACATCCTGTGCATCTAGCTTGTATAGGGTACCAATTCGAGCACCTCTAGCCAACACCATTGAACCTCTAGTCATCTTGCAGCCATTTCTAGAGAACGTGACTTGTACTCCAGTATCATTCAGCTTACTAACAGACAACAAATTTTGAGGTAGACTTGGTATATGTATAACATACTTTATCCCCTTTACTCTGCCATTAGGGAATTGGATTATGACTCTTCCATGACCAACAATTTCCAAAGTTGAATCACTTTCCAAGTACACCTTTCCACCATCGTATTTTTCATACTTTGTGATCCATTCTCTATGACTTGTCATGTGAAAAGATACACCAGAATTAATCAACTAGACATTATCTGATGCCTGTGTAGCCAAGGCAACAATGAAGGCATCTGAATCAACCTGAGAAGAATCATTGTTGGAAGAGTACTTCTTCTTCTTCTTTTTCTCCTCTTTGCAGTCCTTTCAGACATGACTAGGTTGCCCACAGTTTCAACATTTCACCTTGGACTTCTTGCCAGGAGACTTTGATCTCCCCTCTGATTTTGATTTTGCTTTCTTGTCCTTCTTCTTGCCTTTCTCTTTCAGTCTTCCTCTGACAGAAAGAGCCTCCTTCGCTATCTCAAAAGATTTCCTTCTCATCTCTTCTGACAGCAAAGAACCAACAACATCTTCCATCTTGAAACTTGATGTTGTACTCCCAATAGCCATCACCAGATGACCCCAAGAGTCTGGAAAATAACACAGTAAAAGCATATAGCTATCCTCTTCATCAATTTTTACACCAACAGATGTCAATTGAGCAATCAACATATTAATGCATTCAAATGATTAGGTACATACCCTCCTTCCTACATTTTCAAAGAATATAACTTCTTCCTCAGGAACAATTTATTCACCAAGGACTTCCCCTGATAAATAGATGCCAGTCTCTTCCACAAAGAAGAGGCAGTCTTCTCCTCATGCACATTCAGAAGAATTGAGTCTGCCAAATAGAGCCTTATCAGCCCTCAGACTTCCTATCTGTAAGATCCCAATCTTCTTGCTTCATGCCTGTAGGTTTAGTTCCAAACACTGAAAGCCACAGATCACGATCAACTAGAAGATCCTCCATCTTGAGTTTCCACAACTCAAAGTTAATGCCGTTGAACTTCTCTATTTCAAAATTTCCAGACGTGCTAGCCATCTCAACCTGTAATAAAAAATAACAAACTCTACAAGACTCCCACTGAACAAAATTGACTTAAAAAACCCAACGTACCCACAAGGATAACACAACTGTCCAGGATCTGATACCACTTGTAAGGAAAGCTAGATGCAGAAACAACTCTCCTAACACCAAAACCTCAGAGAAGAATGTAGATATACTTTTAATTTTTAACAATTACAGTCCAATTAAGATGCACTTGAAATAGATAATAGAAATAGAGTATTGAAAATCACACAAGAACACTAGATATACGTGGGAAAACCCTTATGAGAGAAAAACCCACCACACCAAGAGAAATCACTTTGTATTACAGTAATGGAGATTACATACAAATGCCAGAATTATCTTTTTGGTGTCTATTTACAGCAACATTCACCATAAAAAAACTTGTACAAAAACTTCTGGTTACAGTCTTTATAGAATAGAATTCATCCACTGATACAATTCGAACTGATATAACAATCTATCGAATCAACCAAGCATCGAACTATCAAACTGTTAAGCATCTGCAATTGCAAACTATATTCATGGCATTCCCTATCTATCAAACTTCCTCACAGAACTATCACAATGGACTAACTTCCAACTATTCAGATTCGGCTTCTCCTATTGGTCCATGAGACTCCACATAGGATGGTCAAACCGGTCAAAAGAGATCACACTGTGTTGGCATCTTGGTGAGACACTAACAGTGTCTCGCCGATGCCACATAAACTTCATATTAACATCACCAAGAGTTACACCGAGCTTACATGTGTTACACTGAAGCACCAAACAGTCGGCAAGACCTATTGCTTTTGCCAGGAGATCATAGCAAGGTCCAAAAGTCTCATAGATGTGAGTTTACCATTCGGCCAGAGTATCGCTCTTCAGTGAGACCACATATCGATAATCAAAGTCATGGCGATCTCAACATTCCTATCGGCAAGACTTACCACTCACCAAGAGGTTTCATCGAGCAACATTAGGTTACACTGAAAGTATACAACTATCGGAAAGACCTATCACCTTCGCCAAGATGTTATGCCGAATACACACAAGTCATACCAAGCACCAAGTCACAGTTGGCAAGAATTACATCCTTCGTCGAGAGATCATACCGAACTCCAAGACTTACCCCGAAAGCTCAAACATAAAACACTGTCAACGAGACATGTATCAATCACTAAGACTTCTCACCAAGCCGCCGTGTTACACCGATGACTTCAATGCGTTATCCCATCGATGAGACTTTCCTATCGATGAGAGCTCATAGCGAACCACTAAGACTCTCCCCGATATAAGATATCCAATTGAATGGACTATCGGCCAAAGATCTTCATGCGGTGATAGGTTACAACAACTGCTCTATGTCATAGCGATAGACTCTAAAATGAAAGCGGTCGGCAAGACTTCTGCAAGGTCATAGTGACCTGTAGAAAACATGATGCTACCAATCTGCTAGTCATCCAGACATGAGAGTTGTCAGACCAACTTTTCTCCAATGGAGGTTTTAGCCTGTGATGATTGAGGCACATATTTCCAACATGGTGGAATGTCTTTGGGGTGGCCCAGTCGCTCATTGTTGCTACTATGCTTTCAATTGTTGCATCTTCTATCTTGAAGCATGATTGAAGCTTCAAGGTAGAATGTTGAGAATTTAGATTTGCTGTTGGGGCATTTGCATGACATGTTGGTAAGGGTGATGGAAACTAGAGAGGTGGTCAATGTGATTGCTCGTAAATTGGGGGTTTCAGTTCTAGAGCATGCTCGACCCTCCTCCTATGCATTCAATACTGAAAATGAAAGAGTGGACTTGTTTGGTGATGGCGATGCTTACTATATGGTCCCATGCTTCTATTTTCATGGAGTAGGAGGTCCCATGGGAAAAAAATTGTGCTAGGTATGGTATTAATTGAATTTTTTTTCCAGAAAAATAGGATCCCCTACCTTTTAGGAATGAATATTTCAGCTGGTGAAATTGGGGTGGGGTTAGAAATTTCCCCTACAACTTAGGAGTTTTTTATTCCGCTTTTCTCTCATCTAAAATTTTAAATTCTTAGTAGAAAATAAAAATGAGAGAATTTTTATTTATTTTTTATTTTTATCAAAGCACTACAATTCATTCCTTAAATTTTGGAGCTTAAAATTTTAAGCATACTTGCAAGATTAAATCCATGGGACCAAGAACTTTAAAATATTCCTAAAAAAGCTAAGCAACATATGCTAAGATTTTTATGGAAGCCCCCTTCCATGGGACCTTACCCTTAGGTACCATTGAAATGTAATGTTTTTTTATAAAATTTTGTATCTAGAGTGTTGGGCCATTGTAAGTTTCGCCTCTTTGATGTTTATGTATTAAGGTTTAGGTGGGAGTATGGTATTTAGGGTTATAGATATAGTGTAGCTAGTAGGGGTGTAGGGTGTTATCATATAGTCATTGCAACTTATGTCAGATACTTTATAGATACTTGTGGGTTCAACCCATTTTTGATAGGGTTCATGGTCCCATAAGCCAAGTTTTTAATATTAAAAAAAACTTGGACTTTAATTTAATAGGTAACCACATTACTTTATAACATGTTATTTATATTCTAATACTCAAACATTACAATCCAAATGGAAATTCTTGTGATTTTCAAGAAAATAAGTGTAGTTGAAATAGTATGAGAAGATACAAGTGACATTAATTCATAAAGAAATATTTTGTGGAGTGTGCATTATTATCTCAATTCTAAATTAAAAACAATTTAAAAGGAACTATTAACTAAAGTAGAACTTATATATCATTTTTTATCTGATTGAAAGTTGAAAAGCACACTAAGTTGTGTCATTTACATGAAATAATTTTTATTATTTATTAATAAATATACTATAATTGTATATGTAGTTTTTTTGTATCATCTAAATAGTTTAACAGTCTTTTACACTATCATAATCTCTAAATTCTATCAATAAAATAAATTGTTTAAAAATAGTTGACATGAGTATTTTTAGTTTGTTCTTCTTGACAAACATTGAAACTTGTCAGTGATTGGTAAAGTTCAGGTTCTTACAATACATTTCATTTTAGGGATCTTTCATACATGCCTCATCTATATACTTTACATCGAATAGTGCCAGTAACCTCAACTCTGAATAAATGTGCATTCCTCCAAGATACTTCACACTAACAATTATTTTAGAGAGATGTTCAATAATCTAAATTGCTTCCAAAATTCATACATATCCTCAATGTACACTTTTCCCTCATCTTTGTTAGAAATATTGCCGCCTAATAAATTTCTCATCTTCATACCCAATTCAAAATTGGATAATCATGGTTATAAGAGAATATGATTTTATCATTAATGATTCCCTATTTAATCTTAAAGAATCAATTCAACTCTCCCACTATGAACTTTACAATGTTACTTTATTTTTATGGGAAATTATCCAAAATAATTATCGTAAACCATTATTCCAAATGAGTTATATTGTTTAGATCCATTTAGAGGTATATGTGAAGTGCATTTTTCATATTAGTAAAGAGGGTTCTTATATGCAATAGTGTAGTCTAGTTGATATGACTTAGAAATATGTTGTCATGTAGATTTAAAGTTTACCAATGATACATTTAATCTAGATGTAGTGATACATGATTCATCTCAATACATTTTTTGACCTCCATTTTAATGTAGTATTATTAATTCATCTAGATTTCTATGCGAATGTCTAATATAATAAATTTGGGAAAGACTTTACAGATTGTCTAAAAATGATATATTTCCATGGTTATCCATAGTTTTCTCTTTTTTTTTCATAGACAAAGTTTTATTGCATTTTTTTTAATAGTCACATTGAATAAACTACATTTATATCAAAATAAAGTATGACAAAATCTAATTATTAGTTTAGTTTTTATGCTAGCCATAAATAAAAGGCAGTTCCTAATATATGTTTGTAACTTTGAATTCTACCTTATTATGTAAAATGAATCTTTCATCAACCCATTCATGAAATAAACAACCTATGTAGTAAAATGAATCAATAGTCATAAAACTAACTAATTTTATTATTAAAATCAACAAAACAATTAACCATTTAATATTATTTCTATTAGAGCTTACCTTTGTGTTTTTTAGGGAAAATATTATCCAATATTTTTGTATTCCTTCAACAAAATTTGTTTATAGTTCTCACAGTTTCAAATTTTCTATTTATTAGTTCCCATGGCGAACTGGAGGCTCAAATCTTAACTTACCATTAAAATTTTGTACTTCAGCCGATCAATATCTACAATTTTCATGTCTAATTTTTTTTCCTAAATTTTTTTACGCCGAAGGCGTATCCAATTTGAGAGAGACCAACCCAAATTTTAAAATCCATTGATCTCTCTCCACAACAGCTAGCCAACGATTGAAATGGCTTGAACCGTCGATCTGAAAAAGAAATGCATTTCAAGTACCATTGATATTTTGGGCATCATAAATACGGTAGATTTTTTTGTAGCCGTGGGAGAAGCTTCTGCCTCTCTAACTTGTTGATCAATCTCGCAATGAAGATGTGAAAAGACATTCTTGAGCTGTGTGGTTGAAAGAAGAATAAAGCTAATAGATATATAATATTTCTCTGACATGAAATAGATAGCCTGTAACCCGCATTTAATTCATCACGATATTTACGCCGTAAGGGGTTCATTGCAGCGACAATTCTTCCGTGTACAAAAAAACTTCGAATGCCATTTTTTAGTGTATAGGAAATTTGTGGAGGTGTCAGGATATTTGTCGGAGGCAGCGCCAAACTTCGTTAGGGTTTCCACATAGTAACCGCCTCATCATCACCGCCTTACTTCCGTAGAGTTTTCAACAGGTAATTATATATTTGAATAGATGAAGTGTAACTGAAGACCCCATCGCTGTAGAGAGAAGTCACATCAATTTGATGAGCTACGCATACAATCCCCATGCCAAAACTTCCAAGTACTGTCTTCTCTGTTGAATTCCATTTTTTGTGGCTTATGACTCAAGTATTTGTTAAAAATGTTACAAATGACTTTATGGAGGGTTGCAAATGTTTGTTTGTGGTTTTGTATCTCTGCATAATGGGGTTTCTACAATTTTCAAAATCTATCCTATTTGGTTTTGTGTAATGTAGATAGGTGGCTAATTTATGCACTCAAATGTATCAAGGCGTCTTGTATCCATCATTAGGAAAACTGTTAAAATGTCAATTTCCACACCATCTTAATAGCCACCTTTGGTTGATTTTTTCACACCATCACTGGAATAATCACTGGAATAGGTGATATCGAACCTCCTAGATGGACTATTTCAAAATGGAGATCCCTGAAGGTAGCCTCAAGAACCATTTCATCATTTTTATTTGCAATTTTTTTGTGTGCTTTGTAAGGTTTCTGTGAAATGTATAATAAAATTCATAAAGAGGAAATATAGGATACCTTTTTACAGTGTAGCCAAGGTACTACTTCTTTCCTTGGCAAAAATTGTTGAAGTTGAACACACATTCATTATATTGCTTAAATAGTGTTACAACTGAGAAATGTTATCATGAATTTTGGAAAAATCTAATTTTTGCATATTCTGTAATCCTTGCATTTCCTAGAACCACATTTCTTTGAGGCATTATGTCAAGGAATTCACACACTTTGTCTATGCTTCCATTTTCTTTTGCATACATGTCTCTAACAATTACAACTACAACATTTGATTAAAAAAAATTCCCCTTTATGCTTTGACGGATATCCTTACTCGGTTCTAAAGCTCCCATTTTGGCATAGGCAAAGTGGGTGCTAGAGGAGGTTGCAGAATTTAGCCTTACTTTTGCCAATTACATTTGCTTGAAAATTTCTAATGCCTTTGCAGCAAATCAATTTTGTGTATCCTGTAATCATTGTGGTCCTTAATACCACATTTCTTTGAGGCACTCTGTCAAACCAATTTGCATATCCTATTTCGTTCCATGAGACCTTTTCTCTTTGAGGAATTCTATCAACCAATTTGCATACCCTATTTCGTTCCAAGGCCTCATTTTGGAGTAGGCAGTGATGGATCTAAGATTAGATGAGATATAATGTCCTTTAGGCCAAAGAGGTCTATAGGACACATTAAAAAGTGTGTTTGACTTGTGTGAGATTATTTCTTTGACTGCTTAGTTTTAGGATTGATTCTTGGTTTAATATTTACATTGACTAGGTTACTATTCTAAATGCATTGAACATATAGGCTACTATTCTTGGTTTAATATTTACATTGACTAGATTACTATTCTAAATGGATTGATTTTTGCACTAAACATGTTATTCTTTCAATGAATTCCTGTCCTGGTATTTAAGGGCATGGCCACATATGATGACGATAACCTTCATAGTGGCATCATTCGAATGGTATATTTCTTTAAATCTATTTGTTGTTTCATTGGTTCCTTCAATTTTTCCCATTTGGATCTCTCCACCTTAGAATATAATGAAACCGAAAAATATTACACTATTGTAGCTTTAGTGATATCAGTTCACTCTCCCCAAATTAAATAGCTTACACCTAACATTTTGGAGGGCCCCTGGCACTGTTATGTAGCATCTTGGAGGACACTTAAGCATTTAGATTTTATGCTGGGGATGTGTTATGTTTATTCTGCCACTATCTCACCTCTTTATATCTCAATTATCTGGAAAAAATGTATTCCCAATCATTTTAGTGGTTTCCAATTCCAAAAAAATTGCTGCCTCACAAGTATTGCAGTATTTGATGCCATCATTGAGCAATTGTTAGCCGAATGCCCATGCATTGAGAATTTGATGGTGCTGGGTTTTTTTGGGCTTATTAATTTAAAGTTTGTTGCCTATCTCTCAATTATCTTAGCATTGGAATAGTAAGCAGACTCAACTATAAAATCATGGTTCCCTTCAATGGCTCATGTTTATGTGCCAGCCATGATGATTTTGAATTTTCTACAATTGCTGAAAGATATTTTAGCAAAGGAAAACTATTCAATACACGAGGAAAAAACCATACGATTTAAAATATTAGGTAACTCAGTTCCTTTCTTTTTCCTGTAAAGGCCAGATACATTCATTTCATGTGTTTCTCCCATTAAAACAACAGAACTGGCACCAAAAACCTATATATTCTTAGAAAACCAAAGAAATTAAGTTGGAAAACATATATTTCTGATACCAATTGCTTGAGGCATTTGTTTAGTCTTTTTGATTTGATACTAATTATTAATTGTTGTAGATTTGCTATAAAATGTGTGTAGAAAAGGTATGTTAGTTTTGATTATCGCTGATGAGACCTAATATGAAGAAACTTAACAATTTTCCCTTGGGATTGTTTTGGTTTACTTTTACCTTCCTTTTTTAGGTATTCAATGTTGTAGCATCTGCATTTGGAGGAAAATCTTAATTTAGAGATGCCTCATCTCATGCATCAACCCTTTGTTTGTCTAAATTTATTGTATTAGTTTTAAATTCATCATTTGTAACTGTCTATTCATCTTTGTTTGTCTAAATTTATTGTATTAGTTTTAAATTCATCATTTGTAACTGTCTATTCAGATTCTTTATTTGATTCTTTATTACTGTGTTTATGTATTTCAAAATTTTACAAGACATAGAAAACAAGCATTTATTTATTAGTTCTTGATTCTTTATTACTGTGTTTATGTATGTCAAATTTCACAAGACATAGAAAACAAGCATTTATTTATTAGTTCCTGCCATGGAATTATAGGCGACCCCTTGAACTTAACTAGTGATTAATTGTTTTGCTTGCAACCAATCAAATTCTATTAATTTCTTTCCTATATATTATAATTTAATTTTAATACATTATATTTTAAATTTTTTAAAGTTAAATGCACAATTTTTAACTTTTCAAATTCTAAAAATTATTTTTCCTCAATTTTATTGGCTCAAAACTTTTGAGCGATAAGGGCGATTTATAGTGGGAGATGGAAAGAGAAGGTGGGAGATGGAAAGGGTAGGAGAAAATGACAATTAATTTTAACTTAACTATTCTATTTACATTTGCAATCTAAATTTAACTAACTCTAAATACTAATAAATTCCCCTATACTTTTACTTTTAACTTAATTATTCTATTTAATGGCAATTACTTTTAACTTAACTATTCTATTTACATTTGCAATCTAAATTTAACTAACTCTAAATGCTAATAAATTCTCCTATACTTTTAATTTTAACTTAACTATCCTATTTACGTTTGCAATCTAAATTTAACCAACTCTAAATGCTAATAAATTCCCCTATACTAATTTCTTAAATATTCTATGTAATTTAAATTATATAGGTTAATTATTCAAATTATTTTTGCAATACAAACCTTGCTAGTTCTTGATATTAATAAATTCAACTATGCTAAATTTTTTGAAGATTATTTTTTTGTTAAATAAATGTATCTATACATTCAAACTATATTTTAAGATTAATTTTTGGTAATATTAATTTTCATTTGCCTTTGATAAATTAAAATATATTTCTTCAAATCTATTTTTGTAATATAAAATCAATTAATACTAATTTCTTTTGAAATTTGATAAATTGAACCAAAAAAAAATCTTTTAAAAAAATAAAATATGAAAATAATTAATTTCTAGATAGTTTTAATATAATTACTTTTAAAATAATTTGATTATTTTAAAAATTAAACTGTATAATTTTTGCTAATACTAAATTAGATGTTAAATTAGTTTGATTTATTTTATTTAAAAAATAAATTTACTAAATCTATTTACTTTGTTAATAAATGTCAAATTCCTTTATAAAATAAAATTTTAACTAAAATCTATGTCTAAATAAATCATTCAATTTTAAATTTTCTATATAACTAGAAACAAGTACTTTGCATTTTTAATTTTATTTCATACTTATGGGTGTGCACGTGCAATTGAGGTACGAATTTTCTGGATTTAAAATTAAGGCTCAAAATTTTTGGATTTGAAATAACTATTTTTTAAACTGTTTCTTGCATAACTATTTTCTCATTTGAATATAATCAAATTATATAATTGCTTCATAGTTCATTGTGAATGCTTCTTCCTCTATAATTTGCAGCTGTCTAACCGTTTTATTCTTTGATGTTTCATTTCTTTCTTTTGTCCTCTCATATTCTTGATTGTAACAAACTTCAAGATGCTCTCTTTGGAGTTGGGTAGTTGAAATGTAAAAAGGACAATAGTGTGTTGAGCTGCTGATATTGTATTTTATCTGAATTAATAGAGTGCCCTTGCTTTAAAAGTGGATTTAGTTTGCATTTTCCATGAGTACATTTTGCAAATTTATTACCATTCTAAACATTTGTATTGGTCATATGCTCTTTTTTCCCTTTTAGTGCTTTTGAAGTGTCTTAGTGTATTGTTCTATTTTTAATAATAGTCAAAATTGCAAAGCAAGGATACCATGGGTGCAATGTAATTTTACATATTTTAAAGGTATTGTCAAGTTCTTGCAAAATTTGTTTAATTTTTGTTTGTATCTTATCAATAATCTTTTTAAATAGTGAAGTCAAATGAATATCAAAGTAACAAAATCTACTATTGTTAGCACCCAATTTTTAGAACACAAAAAAATAAATTAACAAGTATAAAAATAATTTTAATTATTTGTGAATAAAATAAATACAATATAAATTAAAATAAATTATATCAATATAATATATAGAACTATAATATATAATAATAAAATATCATAAAATTTAATTTCTTAAAATAATTAATAATAATAATAAGTTGATGGAGGAGCATCTAGTTCGAGGGTGTGTTTTGTGTTTGCAAAACATTCCATGATTTTTTTGTACCAACATAAAATTTGGAAGCTAGAAGTTATTTAATTGTCAATGTAAATGGTGTTACTGTGAAATTATAAATTTTATATTTTGAAGAGAATTGGTGAGTCATGGGAGATTAGTTGTAAATTTTTTGTTTGTCAATAAATAAATTATTATTAATAATGATATAAGACGACAATATGGTTTTATAATATAATATAGCTAGTTTTAAATCTATTATATTTGATTATATATTATATTAATTTATTAAATTCATATGTAATATATTAATTTTAACATGGCATTATAATAATATATACTGTATAATATGTAACATATATAATCTAATATTTTTTTTAATTTATAAGAAATAAAATATTATATAAAAAAGATCAATGATTGCACTAATTTTTTTAAGATATTTCCACAACAATGATAATTTCATTATATTTAATTTTTCTTAAAGTAAAATGTTTGATTTTTTAATTTTTTCCCCCTCATCTCATTATTCCAAAGAAAATCAATTAAGCAAGGTTAAGGAGGGTTTGTAGGCGAACTTCATTCAACTAATGAAAATGATACACTAGTTAAAATATTTGTTTGCTTTAATACATAAATTTGCATAATGTATTAGCAAATTTTCATATAGATAAAATTTATGATATACCTTAGTTAAGTTGATTTCCATATAATTGCAAGGGTGTGCAATAATAATGGGTGAGTGTTATAATTAATATTACATAAATATAATCAAAATAATCTAATTTGAAAATATTAATAATTAAGAATTAGGTTTAGAATTAAGTTTATTATAATTATAATTATATAGATTAATTTACAATTATAATAAAATTATTTTTTAATTAAATTATGATTAGGGTTATAGTTCACCAAAATACAATTAAATATTTTAGTAATTTAGAATTAGAATTAGAATTATATAATTATTTAACTTTAGGATTAGAATATATAAATATAATTCTAATTTATTAATTATTATTTTAAAATTTAAAATAATTATTAAAATAACTACAATATTAGTTTTATAAATTAATTAAATTATAATTCTAGAGCCCTAATTATTATTAATAATTATAATTCTAAAATCATTATAATTATGATTAGGTTTAGAAATAGGGTTAACTAGTTTAATGGTTAGAATTATAGATATTCTTATTGTTGCAACAGGTGTGCCAAATTTGGTTCATGGTCATTAGCTAAAACCTGGTGTAGTACTAATTGATCTTGGCTTAAATGCAGTAAAGGTATGGCACCTTCTAACTTCCTTTTTCAAAAAAAAATTGTAAGTAAAAGATGGTTAATATATAGCAAATTAAAACTATTGCTTCCACTTTTGCATGATCCTAGTGCTAAAAGAGAATACCAAAATTAGTCAGTCATGTTTCCTATGAAGAGGCTTCAAGAATAGCTTCAACAATTAATCGTCTACCATGTGGTCTTGGTCCAATAACTATTGCAATGCTTTTTCCCACTACTCTACAATCATCAAAATGGGCATATGGGTTCAATTGATATTTTTGATGTTTGATTTAGGCCTTTTGCAATAGACTTCACATTATAAGTTTTATTAGGCTTATAAATGAGTTATCTAAATTACTAAATGGAATAAAAAGATCATTTTCTATCGTAAGACATTTTTTGGAGACATTAGGAACCTATAAGAGGACTTGGAACTATATGCTTTCATTTTCATTTGTGCAGATGTAACATTTAAGCAAGTTGGTTATACATGACTCTACGTACAATGAAAGTTCTAAAGATCTTTGCTTTTTGAAAGAGGATGTTTTATCATATATGTTAAATGGTTAAGGAAATCTTTGAACTCATAAATATTTACATAATGCTGGCAACATGTAAATTGTGCTTTCCTCATGCTTAAAAGCACAACCAGAGCATGAGAATTTTGAAGTGAGCAAAATTCTTTTGTTATAAGAGTCATTTTCTAATGGAAGACAAAGTTAACTCTATCAATGATCAAATTCCTAAATTTAGGCGATTGACCAATTGTTCCTAAAACACAGTAAACCCAACAAATAAACAAAACCATTCTAAAACTTTATGTAGGAACTTTTGTTGCTCAAGAACCTTGTTTGATATGATTTTTAAATCAAAACTTTACAATTTAAAATACTACGAAAATTTTAAACAATTTTTTGAAGATTTTTTTTGCAGAAATAATAATATATATATATATATTTTATTTATAAAAAAATAAAAAAAAGCCCCCCAATACAAATTTTGGAAATAATTGCCCAGATTTGAAAAAAATTAACAAAGCTCGATATATATATATTTGCCAGAAAATATTAAGAAAAACTGGAAATTTTCTGAGAAATGAACTTTTTCAAAACTTGAAATTTTTAGAAAATTGAAAAAAATACCCAAATAGGTGATTTTTTTTTATCTAGAGCTCCTGGTGTTGGATTTCGATGAAATGAAAGGCTATTCTAACTAGAAAAGGCCTTCTGAATTTGAATTTGAGGTCAAATCTGGTCTAGGATGCACCAAAATGTCGTTGCTCCTCAGATTTTCCTCTTGACCACTTTCATACAAACTAAGATCTCCCAACAATGGCTATGCAAAGGACCTCTAACTACTCTGATACCATGTAAGAACTTATAAAAAGAAACAATAGGATCAAGAGACCAAAGATAGCACAAAAGAGAGAGAATATGATGATTGTATTCTTAATATGCATGAATATGTTCAATTACAAGTATTTACAAAGCTTGCTTATAAAGGAAAGCTATGGCACAAGGAAGGGCCATGAATGAGACAAGTGTCACACTCATGTGCAAGGGTAGGTAGAAAAAAATAATAGATAATTCCATGAAAGGTGGATCACCCACCTAAAGTGGAATTATCATGCCATGATAAGTGGAGATAAAAAGGTGATAACTAGATCACACCACAAAGAGTGGGATTTCTCCTACACATACTTCCCTAAGTTTCTCAATCACATCTCTCAATGTATGCACAAACCTAGATGCAAGATACAAATAACTAGGTGTGACAATTGCAAACTACAATGATATTCATTCCCTAAGTAAGCTTAAGTAAAGTGTAATAAGTAAAATACTTATTTATGCCAACAATTTTTGTACTTACTTTGAGATTATTGACATTATTACACAATTATTTAATGCTTGTTTAAATTTTTTGGTAGATACTTATTGGATTTAATTGTCCTTTTCAAGATGGGGTTATTACATCAAAGCTCGAATGTATTGAAGAGATATCCAAGTTTTTATCATTTTACTTTTTGAAATATTTTACTTTCGTGTTGAATACTTACTTTACTTTACATGTATTTTCACATGCATTCACACACACAAGTCAATACTCAAAGTGGGAGTAAAATTTAATGGTAAAAATTACATACTTTGCACTCATCCCTTTGCTTTAAAGTCACATTGACTGGGTTAGCTATTATACAATAAATAGCATGCATGTGGCATGTTTTTGTATTGAATTGGCATATCCCCTAGAAATCTAAGTTAATTTTGTTTCTACAAATCCCTATAAACTAGTCAAGATCTCTGGTTTACCCATTTATCTACCTAGTTCTAGATGAAGGTAGGATTATCATGATGTGAAATTGATTGATACCAGGTGCCTTTTTAAATTTGAAAATTTAAATCAGGCCCGTGCCATCCTATGCCATCCCCCTTCAACTAGCCATTTTCTTTTGACTTTAAGTGAAATACATTTCAAATTGTATTCTTAGATGAAAAATACCCTACTTTGTTTTAGGACATCAAGAGATACAAAATATAGACCTCTCACACATTATTTGCATTATTATTCAAGGATTTTATATGAGCATTCATTGTTACATTAGTATCCACATAAAATACCAATATATAGTTATATTATATCATTGCATTTGTCATTTGATATTTATTTACAAGATGTTAAATCAAGATACGTAGGTGTTGGATAATGAATAATATGAACCTCCCTTAGAAAGTTTCTCAAATGTGTTAGTAAATACAAATAGTTTATTTATAGTTATAAAGTACCAACTATGTAGATTTTAGTAATATAAATTCATCAGGTGCATTGAGATCTCATTCATGTTGCATAATCAAAATCAATCAACTTGATACTATTTTTTGACTTTAGATTGAAATAAAGTGTAACTTATTGTCTGTCTCAACATCACAAAGTCTTATCTAATATAAAAAACATCACATTTAATCATAGATTAACAAATTACAATCCAACTTTATAAACCACACCTGAAATTAAATAACCCTAATCTATTTTTATTATTTCAAAAAATATACTTATCTATTTTAAATTTACTTACTCAAATAATAAATGTTAAAATAAATATTATTAATTATGTATTGCGATTAAAGATATGAAATGATCAAAATAATTTTACCATATATTATTAAATATTCTTAATAAATTTTTTAAAAATAAGATTGAAGTAAATTATGAAAACTTCATATGACCATGAAAGCAACCTTATCATTACAACTATCCTCAATACCACTTAATAACATTCGACTATCCTCTACGCTCTACGTTGCCTTCACAGCAATTTTAAGATTGAAATCTATCTGGATATTATGCCAACTTACTCCATTAACACAAGGCGCTGCTACAATGGCAGAAGAAAAGGTTGGGTATTAATTGAATCATTAAATAACTGTGTAAAAGAGCGAAACAGCTGCCGTCCATATTGTCAAACCAAAATCTTTAACGGCCTGTCACGAATTTTGACCCTCTTTATTGCTGTTTTACGTTTATATTTATTATTCGCTGAAGAACTTTACAGAGAGAATGTCTTCTCCTTTAGAACTAATAATATAATAATATTATTTTATAGTCCACGATACCCGGCAATCTGTTTTTGGGTCTACAGACAGCCTACAGCAATATGGGACTCCTCGTACTCCCAATATTAAGGGAGGCACCTAACTCGTGCTCCACGATACGAGGTGTACATACCTTACCCCTTGCAGGATTGCAGAACCAGATCAACTGGGAGATAATATATTGATCTGGTTTCTTGGCATTTACCCATACTCAATGTGACAGATGCAAAGATAAGAGTAGAAGTTATTGGTAGTGAGGATTGAAAAGTTTCTATTCAAATTCTTGTTTTCATTAATGAGTTAGAATCCCAAGGACTACTCGGTCTAAGTTCTACATCAGTCTAAAGCTGGAAAAACAACATTTAATTTCATTTTCTACTGGATGGAATGTTGTGGCGAATCTGAGACAGGTTCGCATGTCATGGAGTAATCTCCTCATTATTGCGGTCTGTATTTCACATATCATCTTTCTCCACAATAATTTTTTGACGTCTCCTAGTTGTTAGGTTTACCCTTTAACCTTTCAAGGATTTAGACGGTAATTCTAATGGGTCTTCAATCTTTAAAATCTTATTAGTCCCTGCCTATCAAGGCAAGGCAAGGGAATTAGTGGTGCCTTGTAAGCGTGAAGGGAAATATAGGATTTTAATAATAAAATTTTACTAAGTTAAAGTTTCAGTTTTTCTTTGGTCAGGAGAGGATAGTGAGTATTTTCTTGGGTTTTCATTTTCTTCCAAAATCTTTTGAAAGTATTGTTCAATGGGAAAAAGGGTGAGGAAAATATTAAACAGGTTTATAAAGTTCATCATTGTTGATAATGTGAAGGCACGTGTTTTGCATGGCGAGTATCCGTTGACGCAGGGTCACTGCATCCATCAATATCTTCTTGTGGTTGAGAAGTCATTTGTAAGGCCACCTAGCCCACTATATAGAACACTTTGGGTGATCTCTTAGTATGTGGTAGAAAATCACCTTGAGAATTATTCTCATGCAGTTCACATTGGTACAAATGCATATGGTTGGGTGTAGCTTACTTCATATTGTGACAACATAATATTGTTAAAATATATTATAAATGAATGATATGGTGCAAGAATGGGTGTGCTAATAGGATGTTATGAATATTTAGTAATAGGATTATTGAAGAAATAATGGACTGAGGAGACCTCATAACCTTACAGACTTAGTTGAGTCATAAAACTATGTCCAATCATTAGTATTGATAATATTTGAAGGTGGTATTATAATGATTTCTTGTGATAAATATATTTATCTATAAAATTAGTGGAATTTGCAAGGTAAATATAGATGTATCACCCTGTCTTTATTTAAATTTACTTAAAAATTGGAACTCAATCTTATACAAAAAATATGTGATAACAGTTGGCAGCAGTTGTATGTGATGATACAAGGGTTTTATGATAACATTGTCTAAAGGGATGGTAATAATGACATTTTAACTA